>SKCR01032004.1:0-335779 GCA_019454045.1 Zanthoxylum bungeanum
TTGGAGTATAAACACCAACGCAAAAGTAGAACTTGTGGCTTATGTCATATTAAATAGCTATATATTTAACTCAAAAGCTTAAATATGTTGTTAATTAAGACAGTAATAATATGATTTAAATTATATTATATATTAATGTTCCAATGGTTCTGCAATATCATGTTGTGATAAACACTCACACAATAGAGGAGATGTGAGAGAAAAACTCTTCTTTATTTCACAAAACAAAGAATTACAAAACTTTAACCAAAATTTTACAATAAACCTCTTCACACTCTCTTTACTCTCTATTCTCTGATCTCACACATTGGGATGATGAAGAAGTGAGTTTATCATTGATTTTATACTGCCAAAACGTGTGCATTGTTGCAACACGTTTTGGCAAAACGTGTTGCTTCACTCGTTACATGAGCTGGCTGCCAAAGCCACCGAAAGTTGTTTCATGCACACACACTCACTTGCTTGCTGGCTTCCTCAATTTGCATGCATGTTGCATGCTAAAGTCAACAAATCTCTCCCTCAGTGAAGATTTGTCCTAAAATATGAGCCGACCATCAATCACCCAAACCAGATCCTCAAAACGATCCACTTTTGGCTGCATCTGTATGACTGTCTACGTACCCTGAGTTCAGATCAAGCCAATCGTAATTCTCTGTATCTCTATACTTTGACTATATGGAGAGTTTTGTCATCCCGGCTATGACACGATAAATTTCAAGCTTTTCATTTGGTAAAACTTGTGAACATATCGGCACCATTGTCGTTGGTGTGAATCTTTCTGAGTTCTAACATCTTTGAACTCAGGACGTCCCGTATCCGATGATACCTCACATCGATATTTTTTGATCTCGAATGAAAAGTAGAGTTTTTACCAAGGTAGATAGCGCTCTGGCTATCGCAGTACAATGTGTACTTCTCCTGCTTGAAACCCAATTCCTAGACAAATGTCTTCATCTATAGTAATTCCTTGCAAGCTTCTGTAACTATAATGAATTATGCCTTTGTTGTAGAGAGTGCAACACATCTCTGCAACCTTGATTGCCATGTCACAGCTACCCCTGAAAGAGTAATTAGATGCCCCGAAGTAGACTTACGTGTATCAATATCACCTGTCATATCTGAATCAGTGTAGCCTATCAACACTACTGAGGTGTATGGAACCAGTTTCATTTCCTCCTTCTCTGTCTCAGTAGAGGGACTCTGTTGTGTACTCAATCTAAAGTGGGTAGCAAGAGGAGTGCTAGCCGCTTTAACCATGTCCATCTGGAATCGTTGAAGTACATTCTCAATGTACTCCTCATGTGACAAGTATAATTTCTTGGCTTTTCGATCACAGCCGATCCGGATGCTAAGAATATGTTTTACTGGCCCCAAGTCTTTCATCTCAAAAGATTTACTCAATTACTGCTTCAAATTATCAATCATCGATTGATTCCGGCCAACTATCAACATATCATCTACATACAGTAGTAAGATGATAAAGTCATCGTCAGAAAATTTCTGAACTAAAACACAATGGTTTGAAGCAGTCTTCTTGTATCTCTGCTCCCCCATAAATGACTCAAACTTCATGTACCACTGTCTCGGTGCATGTTTCAAACCATAGAGGCTTTTTTTGAATCTGCACACATAGTCCTCTTTTCTTTTGACTCTGAAGCCTTCTGGTTGCTCCATATAAATTTCTTCTTCCAGATCTCCATGAAGAAATTCAGTCTTGACATCCATCTGCTCGATCTCCAAATCAAGACTTGCTGGTCCATCTGCTCGATCTCCAAATCAAGACTTGCTGCTAAGTTGAGTACCACTCTGATGGATGACATCTTCACAACTGGAGAGAAGATTTCATCAAAGTCAATGCCTTTCCTCTGATTGAATCCTTTGACAACTAGTCTGGCTTTGTACCGGGGTTGTGAAGTGTGCTCATGTTGCTTCTGTCACGACCCTCTCCCTAGAGCGGGCCCAACCCTAGAAAGGGGTCCGCGAATCACTTCAGCTCGAGCACCTATATGTCATACAATTGAACCAAAAGTTCACAAGAAATATAATATCCCATAAAATGCAATCCAAACAGATCCCAATAAGTGTTTACATCATAATAATATCTGAAAACATGAAAGTCATCCTAAATGTCCTATTTCAAAGCCAAAAGAAATGTCTGGACCAACCCGACTGACGGCTGTGGCAAACGAGTCAAATCCTGGTACTGAGTACTGCTACTGATGCGCTGGCGAACTACCTGGGATGTTTGGGAATGGGGGGGTGAGCTTAAAGAGCTCAGTAAGTAAAAACACTCATACTCTCAACATGACCTCACCAATAAAATATATATATATGATAATTAAGATATGAAAATAAACAGTTAATATATATAACAGCTAACTCAGGCAAAACATAATCACAACAACACATCTCAATCAAACAAGATTTGCTATCTGGATTCGGTATAATAATGGATTGAAACCATTGGGAGAGTCCCTCTCTTACCCCCAAGGTTTCCCACCATATAATCTCGCATAAATGTGCAAGAGGGGGATTGAACCACAAGCCTCTGCTAATCTCGCATAAACTCGCATAATCTCGCATATCCGACCATTATCATACTAAATCCGGAAGCACAACAATCATCTCATATAGCATCCAATACAACACATCTCATCGCATCTCATCCATCAACTCATCTCAAAGGCACACAACATTCAAATACTTCAATTCATTTTATCAGCATGCAATTTATACTCAAAAGTTATAATTACAATTTACGTTCTCATGCTATCAATTACTCAGTCAATTTTCCAATATTACATTTATAGATAGATAGATATATATATATTATATATATATATATATATATATATATATATATATATAGATAGATATATATATATATATATATATATCTATATATATATATATATATATATATATATATATATATATATATATATATATATATTATATTACATAACTCACATAACAAACATCAAACAACAAATATTTATGTTAAGAGAATCATCATGCTTGTACTTACCTCAATCCACGCAAAACTCTCTATATCTATATGTCCTCGCTAAAATCTGGAAAAGTGTAAAATTACGATCAGGTCCCTATATTTTATCAAAATTATGATTTTACCCCTAGACTTTTCAAATTTGTAATTTAACCCCAATACTCTCCAATATTATCAATTTAGTCCCAAAACTTCCAATTATCTCATATTACTTACTAAAGATCAGAATTTACTCATTTAGGTCCCAAAACATGCTAAATTACGAATAAGTCCAAAACTTTCAAAGTATTACATATACACCCCTAAAATTGTAAAACATAACGTACCGAGCTCCAATGACTTCAGAATTTCAGAATGAGGTGGTCCACTGATAGTACACGTCACAAGGGTCACAACGGTAGTGGTCGTAACAGCGGATGCTCGACGATCACCGACGAACAATCGAACACCGTTAACTCTCATTCTAGGCTCGTTTCACGACAACCGGAGGTCCGAATTGGGCAAATGAGGTGTCCAACCCGCGTATCTCGACGAGACGAAGATTCTGGTCCGGGAGGTGTCGACCACGCACGGCGGCGCGTGGACAGCAAGGCGGCGGCGCGTGGGTGGCGCGTGAGGGCGCGTGTGGGGGAGTTACGGTGGCGATCCGATGGCGTTGGATTCGTCTCGGCGAGAGGATTCTCCAGATGAGGTCACTTACCAGAAAATATGAATGGACGACGTCGAAATCCTTCTTTCTCTCTCCTGCCTACTCTTTCTCTCTCTAAACTGATATGTTTTCTCTCTCTACGAATTTGTTTCTCCCTCTTGCTATAAACTGGTTCTGGAAACTCAATACATAAATCTTCTCTTGATTTTCACAGCCACACACAAAAATAAAGTAAATAAGGGAATTGATTAGGTTTAGTTCAATATATATATAAGAAAGATGAGTTAGTGTTATGTTAGGATTAGGGTTAGTGGGGGTAATGGGTAGTTAGGTTTCAAAAAAATTATGTCTATTATTAAGGGATAAGGTATCACAGCTTCATTCTGTACACCCATTTATTCTTCAAAGCCCATTTACCTCTTGGCAATTTCACCAACTCGAAAGTGTGATTATCATGTAAAGATTTCATCTCATCTTGCATGACTTCCTCCCACGTTTCTCTGTTTTCTGTTTCCACAGCCTCGTTATAGCTCTTGGGTTCTCTCCCGTCAGTAAGCAGCACAAACTCATGTACAAAGTATTTGGTTGAAGGTCGCATTTCTTTGTCAGACCTTCTCTGTGGAACTATTGGTGTAGCTTCTGGTACTGGTGGTTGATTATGATCTTCATCTCAGAGAGCTTCATCACATGTACCCTCCTGGTTGGAAACCTCATCTTTAACACGTACTGGCACCGGTATGAGGTTCTGGATTCATATCAACATTTATATATGTTAGGGTATTATCTTTGTCTCCTTTCTGATATCTTTTATGGTCTAATCTTCAATGAAGACAACATCTCGGCTTCTGACAATTTTCTTCTCAACAGGATCATACAATTTGTAGCCAAAATCATCCTGTCCATAGCCAATAAAGACACATTGTCGTGTCTTTGCATCAAGTTTGGATCTCATATCCTTTGGGATGTGTACAAATGCTTTGCACCCAAAGACATGTAAGTGATCATATGACACTTTTTTTCCTATCCAGACTTGATTAGGAACATTACCTTTTAGTGCTACTGCTGGGGACATGTTCAAAACATGTACGGTTGTGTTGAGTGCCTCCCCCCAGAATGTCTTCAGTAGCTTGGCTTGTGACAGCAAGCTTCTGACCCTTTTGTATAAGGTTCTATTCATCCTCTCAGCTAGGCCATTCAGCTGAGGTGTCTTGGGAGGTGTCGTTTGATGTCGAATTTCTTGTATCTTGCAGTACTGATCAAACATATCTCTTTATTCTCCACCATTGTTTGTTCTGATGCATTTCAATTTTTTACCGATTTCTCTCTCCACCTGGGCATAAAACTCATTGAATACTCTCAACACTTGATCTTTTGTCTTCAAGGTGTATACCCATATCTTCCTTGAATGATCATCTATGAATGTCACAAAATAAAGTGACTCACCAAGTGTTCTTGTCTGCATCGGACCACATACATCTGAATGTATGAGATCAAGTGCCTTTGGTTTTCGTTAAGGCGGTGAGCACTACAAGGACACCCTGTTTTGGTTTCCAGCCATGCAGTGTTCACACTTCTGTAAGAGTGAGTTCTTCGACCCTGGAAGAACATTCCTTCGACACAGTACTTTCATTCCTGTTTGACTCATATGACCGAGCTTTTTATACCATAGCTCGGGTTCCTCATTAATGTTGACTGTAGCTATGCTACTATTGGAAAGTTTAGCATGCATCAAATACAATGTTGAATCTTTCTTACCTCGAGCTATCACCATTGATCCTTTAATGAGCTTCCAGGTGCCATCACTCAAGGTGTTGCAGAAACCTTCATCATGCAGCTTGCCTGTTAAGATCAGGTTTAACCGGATGTCTGGGATGTGCTTGACTCCCTTCAACACCAGCATTGTCCCATTGTCTGTTTCAAGACAGATGTCTCCAATACTGACGGCTTTGGACTGGTTGTCATTCCCCATCCTTACAGCACCGTAGTCCCCTGACATGTAAGATGAAAAAAGTCTCTGCGAGATGTGGCGTGTATGGAGGCTGTAACGACCGGTAGTTTTTACTACTATCAATGACGATATTATCATGAACGAAATAAAGGCATGTGAAATAAACTATGATAAGATTCAAATATAATCATGAGAAGACTTTGGGAATGAGCGGTAAATTTCTTGAAGTCCCGGAAAGAGATTGTACCGTATGACTTTTTAGATCGCCCATAGTATTTTGGGTGTAACTTTTTCACACGATCTCTGATTTTTATGAATTTTATACCGTCGGAAAGTGGCGATCGAGACCTACAACTTTCACGTTTAAATATTTTTCCAAATTTGGATCAGAACGAGGTCAAAAACGCAAGTCATAATTTTGAATGAATAGTAATTTCGGGGTCAAAATGAAAAATCTCAAAATTTCTTCATTTTCCTACATCCTTCTACAACCTTCTTTTATCATTTAGGTCCACTATATAAAGGACCACTATTCACCATTTCCAATGGGAAAAAAATGAAAAATAGAATGAAAGAAAATAGGGCAGAACGTGAGAAGAGAAGAAAGAAGAAAGATAAGAAGGAAAGAAAGAAAAAAAAATGAAGAAGGAAAGAATGAAAGGAAGAAAGGAAGAAGGAGAGTGAAACCAAGTGAACCATGACTACCATTGGAAGCTTGGAGGATGAATAAATCAAGTATGGAAAAGGTAAGAAACCCATGACCCATTTTCTTTAAATGGTGTGTTTGTTGATTTAACAATTGTGTGAGGTTAAAGAACATGAGTATAATATTGAGGATGTGATTTTTTTTTTTTTTTGTGAGTTAAATTAGATAGGTTGGTAAACCCCATTTGATTAATTTGGGTGAGATTTGGTAAAGTTGATTAAGTGAAAAAAAAGTTAAATTCTTGATGAATTAGTGGTTTAGTTGATGAAATTGTGTATAACATGATGTTTTGTATAATGGTTTTTTTTTTTTTTGGATTGGAAGTGTTGGAATGGAGTAAAGATGGATGATTTGAGATTGGAATGAGAACTTTAATAAGATTAAGAAATTAATTATATATTGTGTATGACAATATGTATTTAATGTGTTGAAAAGTATAATGGTGATTGTTGAAGTAAATTTGCCAAATAGGGTAGTGAATGAGAACTTGGGCAGTGAGTTTGGTTTGCAATATCTTTTGGACAGGCTGTGGTATTTAGGTTATAACATGATTTTTAGATCTTCGATTGACAAGCCGTAAAATTCTGAGTAAAATAGACACAATTGCAAGTAACATATCCAAAAATTAGAATTTTTGGACTTAAGACGTTAATGTAGAAAAATCTCTAAAGTCAACTGATTGGCAGTAAAGTATGCACTTGTGACCTGATGACCTAGGCACGATTTTTGATTTTTAAAATGATGTTTTCTGGTGTCCAAATGACGAGCTATCAGCTCCAAAATAAACTAGACACATAGGAACCCGACATATAAAAATTTCAGAACCATTGGACTTTATACGAATTTTGGCGGAGTTTCGAAGTGGAGTGATCAACAAGGACTGATCTGATTCTGTCTTTGCCTGCTGAACAGCTGGTAGAAATCAGTTTTTTTTACGGGGGGTAATTTAGACTCATAAGGGATTCATCCATAAAAATATCAAGTCCAAATTCCTTACCAATTGCTCCCAGCAAAATTCCAAAGTCTGACCCCAAAAAAACCTGGAAAATTCTGGTTCATATATTCTTACAAGTTCATTAAACATTTCTTTATTATAACAATCCATTTATTCTTATAGATCAACATCAAGACTCGCAACCACCGTCAACGTCATGAAAAGACGTCGTCAAGCCCAAATCAGTGAGTGGACACTTTGTCTTTTACTTGATTTTCATTTCGTATTTTCCTATATCAGACTTACATTTTACGCTTTAGGGCGTTAGAAATTTTTCTTTTCAGTTATTATTATAGATAGTTGTGCTTTGAGAAAGAAAATGGTTTTCAGAAATTTGTAATTACATTTTTAAGTTTTAAAGCATGAGCTATGATTTTTCGGGGCATGAGGTAAAACCTCACCCCAGTATGTAACTTGAGATACAGTGGAATTAACGGATTCAGAGACATGTGCACATGTGGAGGACTGAGGGAACGCTCTCAGATCCTCGAGCAGAACTAGGGTTGACAGATCCCCAAAATCCTGGTTTCAGAGCTTGGGTGGTAGCATTGATCCGCACCCCCAATTCCAATTTGTGGTGTGATACGTCCAGCTGAGTTATGGTTCTGGGCGTAGAGCACCGCCAGTTTCAGAGATGCCCAGTTGAGTTATGGTCCTGGGTGTAGAGAAATGTCCAGTTGAGTTATGGTCCTGGACGTAGAGCAGTTTTTAGTTTTCAAAATTTCAGTACACAACTTTTAGATTTTCAGTACTTAGATTTCAGAAATCAGATTTTAGTAAACAGTTTTCAAAAAATCAGAGTTTCAAAGACAGTTTTCAAAAAGATAAAGTTTCAGAAACAAAGATCTCATATAAAGACATTTTTAATATATGGTTTTGAGTTCAAAAGATTTTTACATCAGTTTTCAATTATAGTCTACTCACTTAGATCGTACGACGATCTAACCCCCTCACTCCCAGTACTTATTTTGCAGGAATTATAGGATGACGAGCTCGGGAGGACGGATACTGATGCAGTCACCATGGAAGGAGTCTATCAGTATTGAGTCATATAGCATGAGAGTCCAGTCAGTGTAAAAGTAAAAGTTTTTTGTATGCACTGGTATAGTATGAGTCTTTATAAGTACCTGTTAATATTTGTAAAGAAAATTATTTAGAATACACAAACATGAGAAATAAAAGTATTTTAAATTGAGTTATAGTTTCCATGTATGACATTGCATTTGTATAGTTTAGAATACAGTCAGAAAGTAAGAGGCTTATAGGGTTAGTACCGCTATACCCTGCCGGTAACATCTCCAGATCGGGGATGTTACAGAGGCGCCACTATCTATTACCCAACTGGTCTCGTGGCTGGCAAGATTCACAATATTTTATTCATAGATAATGAAGAATTTTTTGGAGGTATTATCGGTGGTGGCAGTAGCAACTCTTTCATGGTTAGAGTCACCATCCCTTCTGTTTTCTCTGGACTGCTCGTTCTTCAGTTTGTAGCAATCCCTCTTCATATGGTCTTTCTTTTTGCAATGGTAGCACTTAATATCTCTTGTTCTTGATTTACCTCAATTTCTTATCTAATCTCCCTAGGCCTCAACTTTTACTCATTCCCTTTCTGTTGTTCTTCTCAGTCACTAAAGATTCTGAGGTTGAGGTTGATGTCCTCTCTTGCATTCTCGTCCTCTTTTCTTCCTCGAAGATCCTGGTTTTTGTCATCTCCGGTGTGACTTTCCCATTTGCGGCTGAATTTATCACCGTAGATCTGAACGTTTTCCAAGATTCTAGTAAACGTATTTAGGAGTATTAAGCCATTGACCTCATCTCCGAAGTTTATGCCCATTCCAGATAATTTTTTCATGGTGCCGAGGAAATCATTGATTTGGTCTACCACAACTGTACATTTATCATATTTCAGCCCCATCATCTTCTTGATGTAGTACAGCTTGTTATTGCCAGTCTTTGCTCGAAAAAGCTCATACAGCTTTCTCCATAAGACACGTGCATTTGTATCTTCACTAACATGGTTCACGATACTGTCGTTGATCCATTGACGAATAGTACTGCATGTTTTCTGGTGAAGATTATTCCATCTTGCTTCGGAAATCGCTTCTGATTTCTCCTCCAGAAATACCGACCCATCATAGTCTTTCACATATAGAAGGTCTTTTATCATTCCTCTCTATGTGAAATAATTGGTACTAGTCAACAAAATCATTTTTCCGACACCCCCATCCATCATAAAAATTTTAAGCAGAATTTCAAAAAATGGAGCTCACTGTTGCGTCCAGAATGGTCAAAAATGGTGGAAATGACACTTCATTTTTCAAAATCCGATAAAGGAACCAAATTACAAAATTTAGAAATTACAATGATCAAAGTGTAATTTCCGAAAGTTCAAGGGCTAAAATATAATTTCAAAAAAATTAAGGGACTAAAATATAATTCCAAAAAGTTCAGAGACCAAAGTATAATTTCGGGAAAATATAGAGATCTTTCTGAAATTTATCAGTTTTTTTGCTGATGTGGTTGATAACATGGCAGACACGTGGCAATGATGTGTCGCTGACTGGATGACACGTGGATGATGATTGGGCTGCTGATCGTGCGTTACTGGCTGACGTGTTGCTGACTGGGTGCTGACTGGACGATGATGTGGCACTGACATCAGCATCGTCTACCTTCGTTTGGCGTGTGGAGGCGAGTGTCGTGCGTGGGATGCTCATTGGTTGGAGCGTGCGGCGCGTGAGGCTTCACCGGAGCTCCGTTTGATCGTCAGAAAATACCATTGTGCTCGTCTCGACGTGAAAAGTTCGATGGTATGCTCAAAACTAATTTTTGACAACTTTCATCGAAACCAATTTTCCGAACCGAACCTATGTTTCTGAGTTTCAGGATCCCACCGTGGAACCTTAGCTCTGATATCACTTGTTGTGATAAACATTCACACAATAGAGGATATGTGAGAGGAAAACTCTTCTTTATCTCACAAAATAAAGAATTACAAAGCTTTAATTAAAACTTTACAAAAAACCTCTCCACACTCTCTTTACTCTTTATTCTTTGATCTCACACATTTGGGATGATGAAGAAGTGAGTTTATGGCTCCTTTTATACTGCCAAAAACGTGTGCACTGTTGCAACACGTTTTGGCAAAACGTGTGCACTGTTGCAACACGTTTTGGCAAAACGTGTTACTTCACGCGCTGCGCACACACACACACTTGCTTGTTGGCTTCCTCAATTTGCATGCATGTTGCATGCTAAAGTCAACATATCACAATCTATGGAAACTTTTACTATATAACGATAGCGCTACATCACTCACACAATAATCCAATAATTAAATTTAGGGTTATTTACGTTTTACGACTAAAGTTATGATGAAATAACAATTGGGTACTATGAATATTAACATATTACATTTTACTACTAAACTTATATAAAATTTAAGATTTTACTATTTTTCCATCTAAATCGTTTGTTGACCGTCAGTTGACCTTTAAAAAGATTATTTTATCCTCAAAATAAAATAAAAGTAAAAATTACAATTATACCATTTACAACATATATAAATCTGATATATAATAATAAAATAGATGCAATCAACAATCACATTTATAAAAAAATACGTTAGTCTCTAAACTATCCATAAAACCCAACTAAATAAAGAATTTAATTTACCAAAATAATTTAATAATGAATATTCTCATAATATCGAAAATACTTTAAAGTATAACAATAAAAGTGATGTACTCAAGAATCATTAATTCTTTGTTCAATTATATTATTGATAGCGGAAGGGAACAATAAAGACAATGAGTAGTCGTATTGTCAATATCTTTTTTAGTTTTTATTTTTGTTCTTCCTTTTGTAATGAAAAAATTACCCTTAATTTTTTTTTTAAAATATTATAATTTATAATAATTTGTGAATTAAAACTCTTTTATTCTTACAATATCAGCATGATGTCATGGTCAACTGACGGTCAACTAACAGTTTTGGATGGAAAAGTAGTAAAATGTTGAATTTTATATAAGTTTAGTAGTAAAATGTAATATGTTAATATTCATAATACCCGATTGTTATTTTACCATAACTTTAGTATTAAAATGTAAATAACCCTAAAATTTACCAAATGCGTATATTAATACTTTTACCAAAAACCTATCTAATTTTTTATCTAACTGCTTATTTCACCTAACACAACAAAAACAACTTATTTTGTCAGCCGCAACAATCCTAATCCCAAACTAGCCTTAAGTTAAAACCTAGCCTAAAGAGCCTCTAAAAAAGCACATTACAATAAATAAAGATAATCAAATACATTATTTTTCCAGATTCATTATCCATTTTTACATGCAAATAATTGTTTGAGATTCTTGACAAATGTGAATGCCAAATTGATTTTTGTTAGTTCCATTTTTATTGGCAATGTCCGTAACAAAACAAGTTCAATTGAGTTGTAATGAGTCTTGAAGATCTCGGAGCAATTGGACAAGTATTTGGCAACATGAGATAGAGATTTCAGAGCGACGTTTACTCTTTTGCATATTTCAGAAGATTTAGAGCTCTAATTGACATGAGGTTAGTTGCATTGGAAAGTAGACTCGAAGACAATCGCGTACATATAAAGAACTCATGATTTGGACAAGAGACGAGAAAGTTACAAGCCTTTTAAGTTGCCCCTGAAAACCAGTCCGCGTTCCGCGTTCGAGTTGCGTTCGTCATTTAGTTCGAACGGTTTCGAGGCAGAAACTTTGCGTTTGAGTTGCGTTTGAAGTGCGTTCGAACGTCCCTGCGTAAGTAGGTTTTCTTAGACATGTTTTTAAGCCAAAATAAGACTAGGAAACCCTTTTCCTTTGCCCTACCTATATAAACAAACATTAAGCCATCTTCCCCAGTAGTTGAAGCATATTTCCCTTGAGCCAAAACCTCTCAAAGCTTTCAACTCTCTTTGATTCCACCATTGAAGACTTCTTATCTTATTGTCTTCTTCATTGATGGTGTGAATGTTTCTTTGATGAACCTTTAACACAACTTAACTCAAATTCCCTAAGCCTTTAGAGTTCTTTAGGAGGAAGTTTGGTAGTCGGAGTTCCGGCGTCATTGGTGATATAATCTATTCAGAGACTTCAGAGGTTCTGAAGAAAACCGTGGGTCGCGGGCTTGAGGAGTTCCTTGAGTTCTTGCAGTATTGAGGTACTTGAGTCGGTGGAGTTGCCATCATAGGTCTTGACCATCGCTGTAAGTTTTTCTCTATATAGTGGATTCGGGTGGTAGCCTATACCCGGAGTGGTTTTTTACTCGGAATAGTTTTCCACTTCGTCACCAAAATCATTGTGTTGAATTTTGTGTGGTTTGATTTATTTTGCTGCTTTAATTCTTGCTATTGTTTTAATATTTTGCAGCATAATTTTATTTAATTGTTATTGTGGTTGCCTGTTAATTTATCCATAGTAACAGTAACAGGACTTGTCCTGCTTATTGTTTATAATTCCGCATAGGGTCAGAACCTTTGTTTAAAATCGAATTCTCAATTTTGATTCTTACCATTTATGTATGTCATAAAAGTTTGTACTCTGCCATTTGTGCATCACATGATGGTCTTGATTCTTGCTAATAATGGTCTTGATCCTTACCATATATGCATCACATAATGGTTTTGATCATTGCCATATGTACATCAATTAATGGTTTGATTTCTACTTTAAGTGCATGAAAATCTACAATAAAACAGAGATAGCATATTATTTGTACAATAATTTAATTATCCATTATCACACATGTTAAAATATTAAAAAATAATTAAAAAAATGGATATTAAATCATACATGTAATTTACTAATTTATTGATGATATCATATCACTCATGTCTCCGTCGTACCAAATAAATATTATTTTAAGTATATATTATAATATATTTGATTAAGGAAGATACTCATATGATCCAATCACTGATATTTTACAAATATTGTGTGCCACAAATGTTAATTCACACTAGCTAGTAGCTAGGCATTCCTTAACTCAAGAATCATGAATAATTTTTGTAACACCCTAATTTATCTTTACCGATATCTTAATTTATTAAATTGGGTGTATTAGAAATTTAGGGATTTAATTGTGAGGATTGTAAAAGTTGAAATTAAAAATTATAAAGGGACAAGTTTAGGGAGGCAATTGATAATTGTCTTGTGGTATAAAAAAAAAAAGAGAAAACCTAATTTGGCTTTTCATTCATTCACACATCCAGCAGCCACCTTTTGAAATAAAATAGGCATGAGAGAGAGAAGAGGGGGGAAAAGGGGAAAAAAAAAAGAGAGAGAATTTGGCCCCGATCCATCCGATCTGAAACCAATTGCAACTGGGTCTTTTAGGAAAAGTGTAGATGTCGACGGGATGATTATTTTGAAGGTGGTTTCATCTCGGGAAACTCCTTATTTTCGTAGAAATCCCGATGATCGTGATACCATAAGTGGGGACGGTCCTACTGCATAGTTCCTTTATCTGTAGTCAACTCGCCAAGTGCATGGATAAGCTTGTAACATTGATGTTTTCAAAAATATATAGTATGTATGTTTTCTTAAAAGAATTTTTAAGGTAATGCATTAAATGATTTTATTTTTAGAAAAGTTTATATTTTTCTATAAAAGAATGGATCGAATATTGATTATGTTGAAATCATGTGTTTGTGATATATAAGAAACTTGCATGATTTGAGATATATGAGCATGTGTTTTAGAAATGATTTTTATGCTAGAATGCACCTCATGTACTTATATGTACCAGATTATTTGCCATGAGATGAGGTCTCATGTTGTCAGTTTTTGCTGCGGATGCCAGTTATTGCCGTGTGGATACCCCACGTTGCCAACTTTATCGTATTGTCATGAGAGTGTGCATATAGATGAATGAACAACTTATTTTTACAGATATTCTTGAATATAATGAGTTTTATTAGAAATTAGATTTATGATTTCAAGCAAATATTTAATATATGGATTTAATGCTTAATGTATTTATTTATATTATGAAAGACTTATTGATCCACCTTGTTACTTGTTTATCCATGGCACTAAGTTGTGATCCATTGCACTAAGCGTGAGCTTACCCCTTTCTTTAATATTTCAGGTTTAGCAGATTAATAGATCATTCTTTTTCATCTGTTATTTCTTCGTCATTTCCTTCCAGTAGAGAAACGTTGTGCCAACAGTAGAGTGTCTTTATTATGTTTTGAGACTATAATTCTAGATATGTCATTTTTGAGAGAATTTTATTATTTGGTTATAGACACTGAGCCTTCATTTGATACTGAAAATATTTACTTTTCTTCATGGATATTCTTTTCAGTTGGATCATGAACATCCTATTTATATGAGGATTTTTTATTCAGTTTTGATTTTATTTGTATTTGGAGGATTAGTCCGTTTTACGGGGAAAATTTTGTTCGTTTCAAGTATCTGTCTCACCTCTACCCTACCTAAGGGGACGGGTGTGATGATTTTCCTCTTTAAATAAATTGCTTAAGTTTGAACTCTTAGAATTATCCCTATGATATTATTTATACTTAAGCCAAATATCATATTTAATCAAAATTCATTTTAATGGGGATCAAGATTCACTTTTTCGTGTTAAGTCAATCTTTGTATTGAGTTTTTTTCTTCTAAATTATGGTTGGTTGCAGTGGCGGTGCCACTTAGGGCCCAGGAGGGGCTTCAGCCCTGCTGGGTCCAGAAAAAAAAATATTTATTTTTTATAAATAAATCATTATTATTTGATTTAAGACCCTTCTAAAATTTCAAATTTTTAAAATATCAAATTTTAAAGTAAAATATTTTTATTTTCTAATTTTTATTTTTGTTAATTTTTTTGGTCACCACTTTAAATCAACCAACCAACTATTCAATCAGAGGGGTCCCAAAATTTTATCCAAAATCTAAACAAAAATGTTAAATTTTATGTGTATTGACTTTTTATACTTTTTATCGTTTATGAATACAGGGGTCTCATTTCAGGAACTTTCTTATGTCATCTCAAAATTTAGGACAACTCATGAAGCCGTTGAATTTAGCCCTGTTGGAATTTTTTTCTAAATATGCCCTGTTGAATTTTTTTCCGAAATATGATATATATATATATATGGAATGAAATAATAAAATCTTTAAGTGAAAAAGACTAAACCTTTGGGTTTAAAGGAAATAATATGTTTTTTAATGGGAAATAACATAACCATTAGGTTGAAAGGACCCCATGAAGGATTATAACCGTTCAAGAGTTGTCTTTATTGACAAAATAATGTTTGTTTTCAAAGGCAACCCTCCATGTCTATAAAAATGAGTGCTTGAATTCATTTTTTTTTTATCATCCAAAAACATTCATTCTAAAAAATCTGAAGTATAGAAAGAATTCCCCCCATTATCAAGTTCAATTTCTTGGAGAAATGAGTATCCCTTCAACATGAAACAGCTAAGTTATCATGAAAAAACGTTAGCTATAAGCCCACAAGTAATCCATTGAGCACTGACGCAGGCAGGGCTAATAAGTTATTAAAGACAGAAACAACTCAACTTGATTCTCATTTATCATCTTCTAAATAAATTTTCAGGTTCTTCTAAGTTTCAATGTTTATGTTTTATTGAATATATCACATTAAGAGTTGCATGTTGAAATTGATTTATAACACATTATAGATAACAAGCCTCTCCTAAGTCAAATTCCTAGCTTCGCCACTGGTTGGTTGTTATTGGATAATAACTTAAATGTAACTGAATCTTAACCATGTATTGCTATTAAAATACATACGTATAATAAAAGATTGTGAAAATTTACCAAACTAGATCCAAATTCAAACTTAAGACAAAAAGATGCAAACCCAATTGGCCAATACACTCCAAAGATAACAAATGTAACTTGGGAAATGGAATAATCTAATCTAATAATATAATGATACATGCATGAAAACTAAAACTTGAGAATTAATGCTCAATTACAAGGGTTAAACTAGCTAATTAACACTAGTAATTAATGACTTTTCTACAACTATAACTATATGTCAATAGAAATGCTGGTAAAATTAAACCAAACCCTACCACATTTCATTTATTTCTGCAAAATGCAAATTAATCTAGCATGATAATGAGGATATCTAATTAAAGAGAGAAAGAGTTCTTGTTAGGGTTTGGGAACTTGATACTGAAACTATCATCAGTACACTTTAGCAGAATGTTTGCTGAATCTGTTGAGCCAGTTCTTCAGCACTAAGTTGGCATTCAATTCCAATCTGTGAATGGAAACAAAAGCACAATCATTACCTTTTCAACACAATATATAAAAACAAAGTACTCAATAAATTACAACTCAGTAAAAACAGTTGGGGCAAATGCAAAAGATGCCCTTATTTTCAGCAAATGCATCATGCATTGTGGTTTTCAAGAGACATGCAATAGCAAGACCAATTTTTTACTTGTGAGTGAAATTAATTACTGCTGCAAAATTATTAATGTTGATGGTACTTTTACAACCCTTTTTTTTTTTTGCCATTTTGAGTATTACTGCCTTGTGAATAAACTTCTGTTCGCCGTGGGGCTAACTCTAAGAGCCTTTATATATAATATATTATATATATATATATATATATATAGGGGATGAAACATCAAAACAAGCGGTTCGGTTCGGGAACCAAATTACCATTGAAACTGGACGGTTTCAACGATTCCAATTGGAATCGTTTGGTTCCATTATTAGTATAATAACATTTAAATTCAAATAAATAATTTATTTTAAGTTCAAGCTCTTTATTTTATTTTAATTTAAGTTTTTAATTTAATTTAATTTAATAAAATTCAAATAAATAAAATTTTATTATATTTATTTGATAATAATATCCAATTACAACTTTCTTGAAAATTTAATTTCTATTTTTTAAAATTATTTTTTTAAAAAATGAATCGGAACCATTCGGTTCGGTTTCGGCTCCCTATTCCACATTCTTGTGGAATCGAAACCGAACCGAAATTATCTGATTCGGTTCCGGTTCTACTACGATTCTTTCCTGTTTGGAATCGAACTGAACCGGTGGCCAGATTTAAAAACAAGCCTTTTTATTTCAATTAGGTTGGCATCCAAGGGCCTACCAAATCATACGTTTTCCAAACCTATCAAGAGTGATGCATTAAAAAAAAAAGTTTGATACAATTATTCTGAGAAAAAGAAAGGAAGGTACTAATTTTGTCAAAACCTTTAATGGTAAACCCATCTAGTAGCCTGTTTTAGTAGTAAATTATATGACGAAACAACACTTGATCTTGATCATTTTACATCGAATTTTTATATTTTTGCGTGTTAAATAATAAATTCAAAAAATAAATTTTGAATTTTTAAAATCATTTTTCTATTTTAGACAAAACAAAACAAAAATATTGGTGACGAGTGAGTATTCAGAGAGTACAACTATTATTATTCATAATTAAAAAGAAAAAATAATTCTTATCCAAAGATTTGAGAAAGATTGTATGTGTATGTACTACTGGCCACTTTTTTATACACATGTTATGTCTTTTCAGAAAAATTGAAGAGACAATGAAGGAAAGAAAGAAAAATGAAGTACGGTCTTAAGGGTAATAAAAACAAAAGAACAAAAAAGTTCATAGGTCACAAAAGAATAGACCAATCAATATGAAAAAAAAAGTATTCATAGGTCACCAAAAAAAATTTTAGACCTCAAAAATGACCCAATTGCTAGACCTAGCTAAGTAAAATATTATTTTTTCAATCACTAACATTTTAATGATGTATTTATCTAAGCTAATTTTGGGTCAATTCCGAATTCATTTTATGTCCTTCTCACAATCAATTTAAGTTTGAAATCTCAAAAATAAAAGTTTCAATTACCAAGGAATTAGGTTAAAACACTTTCTAATGCAAGAATTATTAAATTGGAAAAATGATAGTTAGACTCCCATAATTTGTGAAATTATCTCAAATATTCCATTATTTTCAGAAATTTTCATACAGATTTTTTTTTGAGACACAGAGACCTTTTCTTTTTATAAATTTTGGGTCTATGTATCCCAAAAATGTGTTTGTATTACTATTTCGGAAAATAAGGGAGTCTTTATATACATTTGAACAAACTTTGAGGGCTTAGATATCATTTTCCCTGTCAAATAAGCTAGAAATTATTTACCTTGATAGTGAAGGAATTGTGCATGGTTTCATCAACGGTGTTAACGTTCACATGGAGAATCTCAAGAGCAAGTTCCTCAAGAGCAGAAATAATCTTCACAGCTTGGCCTGGAATCCGAGGAGATACCGTTTTCAAAAGAAGGTTTGGCCCAGAAAACTTGACCTCCACGTCAGCAATGGCTGACTTTGAGTTAGCAACGAGCTCATTAATGGTGTCAATGGAGGAAGTTGAAGAAGAACAAGGAGATGGTTCAACAGAATTATTATTAGTAGCCGCTTTTGTTGGAGAGAGATAGCCACCTTGTTGTTGCTGCAGTCTGGGCTTGTAAGGGCTTCCTGGTTGTGGGGTTCTGGGGCTAATTGGTAGGTTAAGCCTAGGGCTCAATGGTGGCTTTCTAGGGCTATGTGGTAAAGTTCTTGGTGATGAAACTAGCCTAGGGCTTAGCACTTCACTATAAACCTTTCTTTGCTTCTTGGCTTCAAGTGATTGTAGAACTTGCTGCAACTCATTGATGAAATCCACAACTCCTCCAATTATTGATGCTTGATCCCCCTAAACCATGCAAAATATAATAATTAACCAAATGACAAAAAAAGTAAATGTTTTTATTACTTCACTATTTGATACAACACTCCATCTTAATTTCTTCGCTTTCTGTTAAAAATCTCAACGATAACTTAAGAGGGAAATGCTAACAAGTGCTCTGAGGTACTCCTTAAGAATCCATTTTTAGAAAGTTTTTATGGGAAAAAAGAAAAAATAATTAATGTTTTGACAATTTTCTACATTTCTCAAAAAAATGATGTGAAAATTTCCAAATATGAACTCTTAATGAGTGTCCTTAGGGCACTTGTTAACAAAATTTTACTTAATAATTGAAATCCAAGATTACCCTTTTGACATAGAAACAAGGCATGAGTGAGCGCAAGACAGACAAATGCTCATTCATCTGCTTCCTCCGGTTTCTCTCCACAGTGATATGAGAAATCCTTTGCTGCCCATCGGTGTTAGCAGCTTCATCCGAGGAATTAACAGCAGCCGCCGCCGCCGCCGAAGCAGCAGCTATCTTCTGTCTCTTGCTTTTGGGTGAAGTTTCAAGCTGAGCAGTCTCATCAGATTCTTGCAGCAACACAGGACTTGAAGAATTTGACTTCTGAGACACTAATCTAGCCTCTTCAATAACAGCAGCTTGTTCATCCAACGGTATCACACTATCTAAGCTCTCAAAAATAGCAAACAAATCATCTTCAGCCAAGTTGGTTTCCCCTTCTTCAAAAAAATATTCAGATAAATTATCATCACCTTCACCAACACCACCCATTTTTTTTCTTTCTTGTCAAAACAAACCCACCCTTTTTTTTCCCGGAAAATACTCAGGTTCAAAGTAGGAAAAGACAGAGAGAAATAAAAGGGGGATTGTCGAGATCAAGAAAAGGAAACCAAAAGGGTGTAAATAAGAGAGAGGGGATATGAAATTGAAAGGGACTAAACTATCACCATCAGTACACTGTTTTTGGTGGGGGCTAAACTATCACATATGAAATGGAAATATATATTTTTTTTAGATTAATTTGTTTCCGTTAGAAGGAAAAAGGAAGCACAAAATTCCAAGATAGTGAAGAAATTAACAGTAACAGAGATACAGACTGTAACAATCAGATCAGTACTCAAAATTGAGAGACGTTACCCGATTTGGAGTCAGAGAGAGAGAGAGAGAGAGAGAGAGCGAGAATGGGACCAAGTGAGATATATAAGAAAGACGGAGGTGATTATGTGGAAGAATTGATTTTTAATAAATTGTGAAAGTGGATAATAAAGAATTCATAAGCCTCCAAGTTATCTAAGACATGTTAATAAGAGGAATGATATAAATAATAAAAGAGGAGTAAATGAGGATAAAATTATTATTAAAACAAGAGTAATGATATATTTACTCACACTCTTACTCACATCTATCCCACCTCTCTTACTGTAGCTACAGTAATTCACTGTAACTACAGTGAGAGAATTGAGATAAATGTGAGTAAGAGTGTGAGTAAGTTTATCATTTTTGTTAAAATAATGTCGTTTTCGTCTTTTTATTTATTTATTTTTATTTACCATCAAAATGATGTTGTTTTGATGATAATTTTATACCCGTTAAGTTCTGCTTTGGACTCTTTATCATTTTCTTAATATATATAATAAAGATGATTACAAGTGAAAAAAATTGGATCGAATGTTAAGCTGACTTTGTACTTAGCACTGAATTAATAGTAGAAAACTTATGAGACTCACGTGGGCCAGTGTCGACCCAAGATATAATCATAAAATTAAAAATTTAATACCTATATTTAAAATCAACATGAAATTTCATAAGTAGAAAAAATACACCTAATCAGAGGAACATTCTAAATCTTATAAAAAAGGAGAGTAGCATAATAAAATATGATATTTAAAAAAAAAAAAAGAGAGAGAGAGTATAAAATAAATATACAATTCAAATGCCAAAATATTATTGAGTTGTAATTTTCATGGCTTTAAATAATAGAACTCTTCAACTATAAAATCTGAATTAATAGTATCCGTAATTTCTCTTTTAACATAGATAATCAAATATTTGAAAAAAAATTATTTTCCATTTTACTTTTAAGTAGATATGCACACAATTGCGGTTTCAAACCGTAATCGAACCGCAGCTGAACCGTTGACCAATCAAGCTGTAACCAAAACAGATGGGTCCGGTTCGATTGCGGTTGATGTATTTTCCAACCGACAATTGAACCGGATTTTTTTATGATTCAACCATAACAAATAAATAAAAGTACAGTTCAATTGTAACCATATTATTTGGTTAAGTTATGATTAAGATTTACGGTTTCGGTTTTTATATCCAATCATGTGTAAGCCTAGTGTCTTGATAAAATTGAAAATGCACACTTTCCTATGAGTGTGGAAACACAAAGGGTCGACACCAGATGAATTAATCTGACAATAGAAAATATGTTAGTTAATATGAACCTACAAGAAGATTTTCTACTAATCTTTAGGTGGATATCAGCTAAACATGATGATTTTTCCTTCTCGGGATATGATTTTTTCCTTCTTTATTTTAACTAGTCCTCGACATAGAAGTAATTTTCATAATCCATACACTTTAATACCCACATCACAATATCATCAAATATTCTCTAAAACAATGCTTGAAAACCAGTTCTCGTTCATTCTATTTGGATACAATAACAATAATAATCACTTCTATTATTTAAATTTAGTAAATATATATATATATATATATATATTATGTTGATGGAGATTTCTGCGGCTACGGTTTCTGAACAGTTCGGCAAGGGTAAAGAGGAAATTCTCCCAGTCTAGAGGACCAATGGTCAGAGGGTATATGTTGTTCTTTGACCCGACGTGGAACTTGGGTCCAGTTTTCTCGGGTATGATCGACCAGAGGATACAGCATGTCACAGACTTTAGAGACCGACTACATTAGAGCCGAGTCCGACCACATTAGACCGGCTGCTCCTTTTGATCTTATCTCAGCTCCTGGAACAAAATAAGCTCAGATATTTCAGGTCAAGACGGGAAGGGCTTGAACAGTTCGGCAGATCACTTGACCGACCTCTTGAAGACCGACCTGAGATCAAAGTAGTTGGACTTTTCTCTCCGACATGTGTCATTATTCAAAATCTCTTTACAGGCTGGCACCATTTCAGGTCAAGCAGAGTGATGTGACAAGCCGTCAAACGACATGTTTGCTTTTGGCAACGACAATCTTGGGGCAGTCAGCGATCACGTGGGAAACGTCATAATGCTAGAGGAACATTGTTGTAATTCTCTAAGTATATAAAGAGAAGTTGAATCCATTTGTAAAGGAGAGAGAGAAAAAATGATAGCGAAATATGTAACAAAAAGATGGAGCACAACTTGTAAACACTCGAAAGGAAAATAGTTCGGTTCCCCTATGACCTCCCTTCAAAACAGGTAGGACGAGTTGGTTTTGGTAATAAAAACAACCCCCCATTTAGTGCCTGTGGACGTAGACTGGATTTGCTCCGCCGAACCACGTTAAAACTCTCTTGTCGATTTTTGTGTTTTCTCCGCCTTTTACTACATTTGCTTTTGGTCTCCCTTAACCAAACAAATTTAAGGTTGAATGAGGATTGTCTCGAAAATATTATATCAAAACTACCCATGTGACGAAAATCACCCGTCAACGATATATATATACACACACCACACACACCCACACACTATAAGAAAAGTTACTTTTAACATCGAAATATTAGCGTTGAAAAACTATTCGACTCGAAAGAGATATTTGAGCATCGAAAACTAATATTCAACGCTAAAGGATCAGTTCAATTGCGTCGAAATGGATTTCGAAGCAGATAATACATATTTAGCGTTGAAAATTTTATTTCGACGTAAAAGATATAACATTAAGCGTCGAAATTAATTTCGATACTAATGATTTTACCCTTTAACGTCGAAGAGAATATTTCAACGCTAAAAGACATATCTTTTACATCAATATTTTATTCACACTAAAAGATTCTTACAACCCAAAATCACCGACACTCTCATTACTCTTTAGCATCGAACTGTTCAATTCGACGCTAAAATATTGTTATAATCTAAGACCGCCAACACTGGTGGCGGTGATCTTTTAGTATCAAATAAAACTTTTGACGTTAATGTTTAATTCAACGCTAAAAGGTTATTATAACCCCAAAAGCAGTGATACTCTCCATTCTTTTTTATCCTATTTCTTTTCTGTACAACTTTTTTCTCAAAGGTTTCCTACAAATCATCAAACAAAAACTCCAATTTTTCACAATGTAATTTTTATTCCCTCTTTTATTAACCATAACTCTTTATTTTTCTTTATATTTGAATCAATTTCAATTAATTTAAGTTTAATTTCTCAAAAATTAGGGTTATAATTTTTTATAATCGTCTTTATTATATACATTGTGTTAGTTAGTTAATTTATTGTTAGTTGATTATGATGTATATATGTGAGATTAGTTTGTTCTGTAATTAATTATTTAATTAAGTGCATGTTTAAATTAATTAATTAATTAATGGGTAATGTTGATGAGTTTAATATAATGTCTAATAATTATATTTTTATATTCTTATTATATAAAAATAAGGATATAATTATTTTAATGTTTAATAATTATAGTTTTATATCTTAATTATTAAAAAATAGAGTTCTAATAATTATAAAATAAATATAATGTCTAATAATTATATTTGTATATCTATATTATTAGAAAATCAGGGTTCTAATTTTTTATAATTATCTTTATTTATACATTGTGTTAGATAGTTAATTTATTGTTAGTTGATTATGATGCATATATGTAAGATTAGTTTGTTTTGTATTTAATTTATTAATTATGTGTATGTTTTGATTAATTAATTAATTAGTGATGTTGATGAGTTAAACATAATGTCTAATAGTTGTATTTTTTATATAGATATTTGGTTGAAATAGATCGAAATTGGATGAGCTAGGTAGATAGAATGAGTGTTGAATATTGTAATGGAGTTAATGGAATCAGTAAAGTAACACGTTGATGCATAATGTCGTGTTTGGTTCTCATGTAAAAATTATTTGAATAGGAAAATGAAATGGTTAGATGAAATTTTAATCATTTATATATGATGGAAATATCACACCAATTTACCATATATGGATTTATCATAGTAAGCAATATAATTCTCAATCATGGTTTATTGATTCCGTGAAGGAAGTAGTAGTTACAATCAACTTATAAACGAGGAGATAACTGATGGTTTGCGTGACTTATAAGGTCCACAAGTCGGTTATAGTGTTGACAGTGACATATCAGTGTTAGATGAAAATGATCAAAATTTGTTTAGCCAACTACTTAAGGAGACACAAAAAATACCATTTGAATGTGTTGTGGTGTCGATCTTGAATTTCATTGTGAAACTATTGCACATTAAAGTGATGAACAAAATGACCAACAAATATATAGATATGATGCTAGACTTACTTGGCCAAATATTACCAGTTGGCAGCGAATGGTCTAAGTTGTACTATGAGGCAAAGAAAATCTTTTTTAATCTGGGAATGAAGTATGAATCCATTGATGCTTGTAAATATGATTGTATATTATTCTGTGTCGAGTTTTTGAATAACTTGAATATTGTCTGATCTATGGTAAAAATCAATTCAATATTCGTGGTCTTGGGAAGAAAGTGTCTCGGAAGATATTACGATATTTCCCATTAACTTAAAGGCTGCAGAGGTTATTTAAATATATTTTCAAATTTAATTTTTTTTCTTTTCAAGTTTGAACATTAACTTCAATTTTTTTAAACAAAACGAAATGGTGGAGGTCCAGCGACAGGCTCATGAGACAGGGTCCGACCCTCTACTAGATGAGGAGTTGTCGCAATTGATTTTCAAGAACGAGACAGCATACAACGTCGGCCTTGACACTCGTAAGAAGCCGACGTCGTCTGGATGGACTATTGTTTCTTCTCTTACTCAGCTGTGCATTTAAAAACAGCTAGACAGCACCAAGGAAGAGTTGGACAATACCAAAGAATAGCTGAAGAAAACCCAGGAGAAGCTACAACAGATTGAAGAGGACAACCAGAAGAAGATGCAAGAGTTCAACTAACAGATGAGGACTTTTAGGTAAATACAGGAGGCCTCACTCGATTAGTCTACATCGGCCTCGACCGCCTCTCCATCACAGCATAAGTGATTGTTATTTTCATTTGTATAAATATTCACAACAACAATGATTTTTAATAGACTATATATTTATTTTATTTAATAAATTTTAAATATAAATTTATTTTATTTTATTTTTTATTTTATATTTTAATTTATTTTTAAATTTATAAGAATAAAAAAAATTACTAGAATAAAAATTATTTTACTATTATTCAATAAAATTATTTTTATTATAATAATATTTTTCAAAAAAACAAATCTATAAACCTTTAGCGCGTCGAATGTTTTGACGCTAAATGTAATAAAATAATATTTACTTTTCAATATTACTTCCCTTTTAGCGTTGAAGCATTCGACACTAAAGGTAATAAAATAATTATTTAATTTTTTAATATTACTTCACCTTGAGTAAACTAACTATTTATTTTTTATATCTTTAGCGTCGAAACATTCAATGCTAAAGATAATAAAATAAACTTTCATTTTTTATTTTAAAAATATATTTAGCGTCGAAATGTTCGACTCCAAAGGGAAAAAAATAAGTTTTTTATTAAGTAAAAAGTATTTGGCGTCAAAAATATTTATCGCCAAATACGTGATTTAGTGCCGAAAAAAAGTTTTGACGCTAAAGGACTCAATTGTAGTGTCAAAAATGTTTTAATGTAAAAATATTGTACTTTAATGTCGAAAGTCTTTTTTCGACGCTAATAGTCTTTGTTGTCCACGTATTAACATCGAAAATATTCGACGCGAATATCATTTGGTGTCAAAATGTCCTCTTTTAGCATCAATATTTTTCGACGCTAAATACCATATTTTTTATAGTGTATATATATAGCTGAACTGGGCTATAGCCTAGGTGCAATTTCAACACAAATTTAACTTAACATTTAATTATGATCCATAGTACTATATGCATTCCTTGAATGTGTGTGTGTATATATATATATAAGAAATTACCTACAAATATACAACAAACAAACTCTCTATACCCAATAAGAGGTGAGTTGGGTAATGGCCTAATATTGCGAAAATAAAAATCTTTACCTATTTTACGCTACTAAGCTAGTAGCTTTACCAATTTAGCTTGGGTCAATTTTTTCAATCAAAATATATTCTCTAATGGCAAGTCTCTAATTAATATGCAAATATGAAAATAAACTTGCGATAATTAAAAGTTAAGGGATAGAGAAAATGACACCAGTGATTTATAGTGGTTTGACCAACAGTGCCTATGTCCACTCCCTCAAGTCGCGCTTGGAGATTTTCATTAAGTTGAAACCACAACTTACACCAAGTTTTCTGTGGCTCACCCGCAACCGAGAATTTTGTTATATAGGTTCATTACAAATATTTACACAAGAGTTTTCCTATAGCTTACTCTTAAATCCTCTTACAAATTGCCCTATTGAGTATATCTACTCAACAAATATCTTCCCAACCACAAGTGTTTGATATAAAAGTTTGAAGTAAAACTTTGGCACTTATAAAGATAATGAAGATTTAGTATGAGTTGCTAACCCAAGAAAACTAAGTTCTCTAAATGATATGAATATTTAATGTGTGAGCTTGAGTATGAGAGTGTATGATGATGAAGGTTTTGTTTACTCTATGTTTTTACATTAGAAGAAATTATTTGAAGGTGCAAGAGTTGAGGAAAAATGAATTTATGACTCAATATATAGTGAAAGTGTAAACTGTCCCAATAGATCTGTTTGAGATCGGTATGTCGATTTGCCAAAGTGTAACGGCTATATTACTGTTAAAGATTCAAGTGCTATACCGAATTACTGACCGGTATGGAGGCTGGTCAGTAATCTTACCGGTATGGGGATCGTTATGGTCCGTGCCGATTTCCGAGAGCATGTAAGATATGAAGGTTGACCGGTATGAAGATCGGTATGCTCTATGCCGATTTCAGTAAATACAAACTCCAGAATGACCGGTATGAGTGACCGGTATGGAGTAATCCAGTTCTAAAGGCGATGCAAAACTGCTCAAAACATAGCATGGACACCAATATACCAGTGTAGGTGATTGGTATGCTGGTCTCAGTGCAAAAATACAGGATTTGAAGCTTAAGATCATTTTGCACATGACCTTAATGCATTTATATGAACTTGCATATGTCATATGAGCTTTGAGACTTAAATTAACAATTCACTTGCAAAGAGAGCCATAAGCTAAGACTACACAAGATATTCTTCGTTTGTCACTCGAGTCTTCACATCCATTGCACTTTACCACCAATGCGCTTCGACATCTTTTTGTAATGTCCGCTAATGCACGTCGAAGACTTCTAGTATTACATTATCAAAATTCATCTTGAAAATATGTCGCTAACAATCTCCCCAACAATATATATATATATATATATATATATATATCATTATTCTCAAGGGACGGCCTTTTCAAGAGATACATCATTATTCTCAAGGGACGGCCTTTTCAAGAGATACCGAAATCTTATTTTCCTTTAATTTTTTTAAGAATTGTTTGTGGCTGTTGTGATTTAATTTAGTTTAGTGGATAATAACACTTTCATTTCTGATAGAAAATTTGTTTATCACACTACTGATATCTCATTTCATTTTATACGTTAAAACGCTAATGAAAAATAAACGTCGTTGAAGGATAGACGTGATCATTTAACATACAAATTGATAACAGATAAACATATTAAAAGTATATATATACAAATTAAAACTAGTTAATTATTAGTGCTAAGTGGTTTAATTTGTAAAAAAAAAAATCTTAAACAAGTTAAGTGGTATGGGTTTGAACTCGCTCACGTGAATACGAGAGAATTGGGTTTAAATCAAGCCAATAAATTGAAATAACAATTAACTAATAATAATAATAATATAAAAAGAATCTAGTTAAATTGTATTTTTAAAATTTATATTTACGTTTCGAAAGTGTATTTTTTGGTTAATATTTTATAGTTGAATTTCGATACAACACGAAGTTGAGTTGTATTAAATTTTTAATAATTTTCTTTTACGCGTATTTTAGTAGCAATGTATAGTTAATATTCAATTATATTTAAATTATTATTTTCTAACTACTTATCATAATTTATAAAAAAAAAAATAATAATACAAATCTCATATCAATACCGAATCGAAGTCCTTTAATATTAAAGATAAAATAAGATATTAAAATTTTATGAGAAACTCTTTGTAGTAAAAATAAATAAATAAATAATCGTTTACCTAAAAATTACGGCCACCTCAATCTCAAGGAAACCCTAATTGGTCCAAATCTTGAAATTTAAATAGGGAGGAGCATACTCTTTCAGTCTTTCTTTCTTGCATATAAGGACATAAGGTTATCGAAGATTAATTCATGTTTTTCTAAAATTTTGTGAACATGGTGAAAATGTGTCTAAAGCATATTTCTCTTGATCCGAACTTTCTTAATTTTTGAAAGATTATTATAAAAAAAACGTTTTTTAAAAAAAAATATATAGAAATTGTCACTTTTCCCTTATTTTTTTTTTAATGAAATGACTAAGACTGGGCATCGGATTGGATCTGGCTCTCGAATCCGATCAAATCGTGTCTGGTTTGTTTGTCGAAGTTCGGATCGGATCGGATAAATTTGATATATAACTATCGGATCGAATCGGATTTTATCTTATTTGATAACAAATCTGAATCCGATAGAGAATCTAATTTGATAACTTATTCGATTCCGATAGAGAATCTGATTTGATAATAAATCCGATAGTAGATTCGATTTGATAATAAATCTGATTCGATAACGGATCTGATTCGAAAATTTGATATGAAAATTTATAAATTCATAACAATTTTATCGAATCGGATCAAATAACTTAAAATTCAAATCAATTTTATCGAATCGGATCTGTTATCGAATTAGATCTATTATCAAATCGAATCCACTATCAGATTCCTTATCAAATCAGATGTTCTATCGGATTCGGATCTGTTATCAAATCGAATTTATCTGATTTGTTAAGATATCAAATTTTATCTAATAAATCCGATTTGAATCGATAGTTATCTGATCAAATCTGATCTGATCCGATAAGGACTCAAAATCCGATCAAACCAAGCAAATCAATTCTTATCGGATCGGATTTGGATTCGGATTCGGATTTGGTCCGATCCGATCTGAATCCGATAATGTCCACACCTAGAAATGACCTTTAAAAAAAAAATAAAAAAATAGAAAAGAAGAAGAAGAAGATCGAATTCAAGAATTAGCATTCCAACTAGGTTGACACCAAATCGCTTGACCTGAAGTAACTCCAACGAAATTAAAATGTAATAATAAACTTTTCTCCTATTGAAATTAGAGATAGCAATCAATCGGAACGGGAAGGAAATTCTCAATCTCAATCCCGTCAAATAATGGATTCGAGATTAAACAAAAAAAAAAAAAAAATCATCCTAAGTCCTAGACCAAATGATTCGGAATCTTAAATTCCAATCAAAATTGGAATTTTTAGACCAAAAAAAAAAAAAAAAAAAGAGAGAGATTTGGAGAAAAAAATTCCCAAATTCCTGCTAGAATTTTTATTTGGGATGAAAAAATCGAATAAAAAATCATCCGAAATATTACGAATCATCCCAAATCTTGATATGGATTCGGGATTTTCTGAAAATAAATATCTGCCACTTATTTCATAGTATTTCTGTAATATTATAATACCCTCCCTCTAACCTCAAAAAAAAAAAAAAAAAAAAAATATATATATATATATATATATATATATATATATATATATATTTTATAAATTTACCCTTCAATACTACTATATTGACATGATACTTGATTTGTTTTTTTTTTTGTTTTTTTGTGTTTTTTTTTAAAATTTATTAAATACAAAAAATATTAATATTAACTTTTATAATAAATATTTTTACTTAATTCATTTAACTTTATGATTTTTTTGTAAGGGAGATTGGGATTTTTTTCAAAATCTTTTTTCTAATTAATTTATAGGATAAATTATGAAAGCTTTGTGCAAGAATATTGTTTTATTGTATTTATTAGATTAGTTATGAGTTTTGTTTAACCTTAACATGTGCATTATATTATTTTTTATTTTGAATTATTTTAGTTTTATTCATCAAAATATTATTTTATCTTATCTATTGTAATGTGCCATATAAAATAAAATTTTAAAAATAAGTTACATATGAAAATAAATTCATGAAAGGAATAATGTAAATTTTGCGGAAAGATATAGAAAATATAAATTTCAACGCATTGTTGTTTGTTTTGTAGTATATTGAAAAATATATATATTCTCTTTTTTACTGAAGTCCTCAATTTATTATGATAAATATGATTCTTAGAAGAAAAAAAAATTCAACTAAACAAATCCCAAAATTTAAGCAGACGAAACCTATGTAAGCTTCACTGCCTTCGTGCTTTAATTAATTTCATGTTGTTATATAACCATTTAATGTATTAAATGATGAATATACTCGATGTATTTGTTAGGTATAAAATTGAAGGCGGCTCTTCAATTTTTCATTGTGACTGTGTCAGAAATTTACTGGCCTTGTCTTCTGGGTGTTTCGATTTTATTTAGCCTTTAGAAGCATTACATATATTGACGACATCAATCGGACCCACATATTGATCCACATTAATTTCTCAATTCGTATACTTTCTTTCATTTTGCTCACTATAATAATACATTTTACACGTTTGCATATATTGGAATTGGAAAGCCCATGTCTCTTATTATTTTCATAATACTCTATTACACCCTTAATGTAAAACTTTAAAAGTTTTTTTTGCTGATATGAGTTTCTTTCTTTCTTTTTTAAAAATAGGGGGTAGCTAGGTAATGTCAAGGGATGGTAACCGACCTGATTGTAATGGGAATATCAATATTTATATTTGACCCATTCAATTAATAGGTACGGAAATTTTATCATACTCAATCTAATATATCAAGCTTCCGCAATCCCGTGAGTCTTTATTTACACATGAATTTTACTTTTTATTTGAATAGAAATGTAAATACCGTACTCAATCCCTCCAACTAATGGATATAAAAATTTATTCTCTTATTCGTTTCTAATATATTGGCCCCGTGAAATTTTTTTGTCATCCATAATAAAGCGTAAATCATTTTTTTTTTTTGAGGCTTTAGCGTCAATGGCTTACGGGGTTTGATTAAAAACTGTAAAGATAAGTAGCTGAAGCCCAAAACATTATGACGAAATGTAATAATCACCCCATTTATTTATTATACAATTGACTAAGTGATTTAAGTGACAAGAATCCAATCGAAAAAGAGTGTATAGGCCAGATTAACCAATTTTCTCATTGTTCACACCTTAAAGAAGAAAATGCTATAAATAGACCTATTAAGTTGCATATTTTAGTTCCCAGTGGGCGTGATTTGGGAGTAAATCTTTGGTGCAACAGTGGTATGGATGACGTGGTACCACCAACCAATTAAAAAATAATATGTTTAATTTTCTTTCTATTTTTTAGTTATTTTTTGACTTTTTAGCACGCGTGGCAAATGATGATTGGCTTGTTGCATGGATGACGTGGTACCACTGTTGCACCAAAGATTTTCTCGTGATTTGGTGGTGTAAGCTCAGGATCTCACTTTGAAATCATGGGTTCGAATCCAAGAATTGTGTTTCTTATAAGATCACAGGATAGTTGAGAGTTTTATTTACTCCGCTTAAAGGTGATTTAGCGACAGGATTACCAACAATTTCTAAAAAAAAATGCCTATTTTAATTGTGGATTTGGATTCGGTTGTGTTTAGTTGCCAATTTTCTCATCGTACTGATTCTCTGTATTTTTAGATACGTCAACTTTTAATTTCTGCAGGTTATTGTCTTATTGATCAATCAATTTTCAAAATAAAATTGTCTTTGTAGTTAGCCATAAGGAACAGAAAAAGGCATAACAAATATAAAAATAAAAATAAAAATTATATTCCGGCATGAATTAATGCCGTAGTTTAATTTTTATCATCGGAGAAGCAGTTATGTAATACATGCATGCAAAAGCCAAAAGTGGAGAATGTTCTGCAAAAGTCTCAGAATCAAAAACAGCCTTTCAAAGTCTTTATCTTTTTAGCCACTATCAAGGGGGGCTGTCGTTTCTAGTACTGGTGATTTTACATTTCTTTTTCTGCAAATTTACCGTCTGTGACTGTACTTTGAATCCATTTTGATGATGGGTTCTCAAGTGTTTCTGAACTTATGAAGTAAAAAACGTTTTTTTTTTTTTAAAATCATTGTGTAAACAATAATGAAATGTGTACTAGAAATCTATTAGTAACTCGTGTCCTTGAAAGGCATCAGTTTCAAGACCCCTAGTAAAAGAAAGGTTCAATTATCTTCTTTTATCCCATCAATGAATAAGAGATAGATTTCTCATGAGTATTTGTGTGAGTAATTTTTCGAGTTTTGTTTCACTTGCTTTATATTGTAATATCTATATATATATTGTATATATTAAAAAAAATGAAAGGAGTACACTCAATGACACATACAAAGACATATAAGGTTATGAGATTAGCATGTAAGTATTTTTTTTTTTTTTTTTGAAATCGTTGAAAACCCCGCAGTCAAATCACTCCTTCCGAGCTTAAGCGAAACATGTAAAATCTCCGGTTGTCTCAAGCTCTTACAAGAAACGCACTATCTGTTGGCGACTTGGTCGCGTAATTGGATTTTGATGATGCAACGAAAATGAAGTCTTCGACGAACAAATACGAGGTAATACAAAAAGATGTCGAAGCGCAACGTGGTGAAGAGCGAGAATGTGAAGACTTACAGCAAATCGAGATAATCTTGTGAAGTCTTAGCTTATGGCTCTAATTGTAATGTGAATTGTAATATTCAAGTGCCTAAGCTCATAGGGATCATACACATTCACTTAGTTGCATTAGGTTCATGTACAAAATGCATTAAAATCTTCATATCTGCATTTTTGGTACTAAGACCGGTATACTGGTCCCATACCGGTCACCAAACCGGTGAACCTAAGGAATGCATGGCTACTGGAACCGGCACAAACCAAACCGGTCTCCATACCGGTGAGCCCAACGACTAGTTCCCTTACTGGAACCGGCATGACCTAAACCGGTCTACATACCGGTGACTAAACCGGTCAAGCCTTCACACTGCACACTCACTGGAACCGGCACAGACCATACCGGTTAACGGCTAGTTTCTCCCAACGATAATATACCCATTAGAGACCGGCATATCGGTCTCAGTAGAGAAAGTTGAGACTGCTTTTCATTTTCTATATAAATTAACCCCAACTCATTTGCCTTGGTTAGAGACTTGATACACATCTTCATACATTCTCTAAGGCAAAAATAAGAGTGTCTTAAACCTTCTTAATCTCAAACACTCTCAAGCTCACACACTCACCTTCATATCATTTAGGAGTGAGCTTAGAACACTTGGGTTTGCAACTCACACAATCTTCATTATATTTGTGAGTGCCCAAGTGTGTTTTAAATCTTCTCATACAAAAACACTTGTGGTTGTGAAATCCCATCCGTTGGGTAGTTGTAAAGGTTTGTGAGTAAGCCTACGAACAAAACTCAAAGTTGTAAAAGGTTCGGAGTGCACCTTTGCGGAAAACTCTTGGTTGCGAGTGAACCACAGAAACTCGATTCTAGTGGAATCTTCAAGCGAGGTTTGGGGGAGTGGACGTAGGCACGTTTGGCCAAACCACTATAAATCTCGGTGTCGTATTCTCTTTCCCTATACTTTTACATATTGCAAGTGTATTTATGTTTATGCTTATTAAATAGAAAACTTGCATATATATTATTAATTGGAATAGAGAAAATTAGCCTAAGTATCCATTTGGTAATAAGAGCTAAAAATCAGTAAAGATTTATTAATTCCGCATTTATAGCGATAACCCAATTCACCCCCTCTTGGGTATAGAGATTCTTTGTCGCTATTGCTTGTAGGTAATTTCAGTTGGTATCAGAGCAAGTTTTCTCATCAGAGTGGCGCAGCGGAAGCGTGGTGGGCCCATAACCCACAGGTCCCGAGTTTTCTCATCAAAGACTTAACCGTCCGAGAATAGATTATGGCATCTACAAGCTACATAACATACTTTGCCGAAGGAGCATCCACCGATAGACCGCTATTTTATGATGGAACTGACTTCAAATTTTAGAAAATGAGAATGTTGAACTTCCTTCTAACCGTTGATCCGCAATCCTACTTAGAAATCAAACGAGGGCAAAAATCTTCGGTAAATTCTAATGCACTTAAATTTTTATACGAAGCATTAGATAAAAGCATAATTGATAGGATTCCCAAATGTACAAATACATATGAATTATGGAATTCCTTAGAATTAATAAATGAAGGAAATAATGAATTAAATGCATGCAATATTGATTCTAAATCATCAAATGATGAAATTTGTAATTTGGCTTGCATGGATATCGAAAATCCTATAGGAGAATCGGAAAAAGAAATTATTATTGTATCTAAAAATGATATTTCCGATTGTGAAGTAATGTTTGACATGCTAAATGATTTGCATGATAAATATGATACTCTTAGAAAGAAATGCAATTTGATTAAGGAAGAGCATACATCACTTCAACATGAACATGCATTATGCTTGGATAAAATTCGTGCTTTAGAAAATGAGGACATTTACTTAAAGACCAAGCTTGATAATGATGTATTAATTGATCAAAATGAGCATGCATCTCTTGTTGAACAAATTCATGCTTTAAATAATGAGGATATATGCTTAAATGTAGAGCATAAATATTGTATAGAGAATATTCAAAATGAAATATCTACCTCTAAATCATCATGTGTTTGTGAATCGTTGAAAATTAAAAATGATGATTTGAATAAGAAAGTAGATGATTTACAATGCATTGTGACCAAGTTCACTCAAGGTGAAAAGAATTTTAAAATGATATTTGGTTCACAAAGATGTGTTTTTGGAAAGTGTGGATTAGGATACAAGCCTCACATGAAGGAAAAATATTTAAAGAATTATTTTGTTAAGGCATTCGACTTCCATGCTAATATTGCTAAAAATGAAAATGTCACATGTCATGCATGTAATGAAAAAGGAAACAAAATTTTTGAATGCATGAACAAGAATGTGATTAAAAATGCATGGATTCCTCATGGAATCAAGTTTAACCCCCATAGACCCAAGAAAGTTTGGGTACCAAAATGCACTTGATAATTTTGTAGGGGGAGCTTTGGGAATGATCATAAAGAGAATTGCGAATTGATCCCAAAGGCTCAAAGAAATGAGGAATCGCAACGGTAATAGGTAAAATCCGTATTCACAGAAATATTGGCATTGTTTCCTCTAAACTGTGTATGTATGCATATTTCAAATTGGTTAATATATTTTTAAAACATTCAAAGTGATTAGGCAATGTTTTCAACATTCTATTGGTATCGATTTCCATTTGATATCATTAAATGCCTTAATCATACATTTAAATTCCTTTTTCATATCAATTGGTATCACATTGAATTTATTGAGTTAAATTACATGTATATGACTACTTGATCTATTTGCATTGAAAATGCTTTTGTCATGTAACATATTTGAATGAAAATGAAATGCATGTATATAGACATAAGTTTCCCGTTAGAATAATGAAAAGCATCAATATTTGATTTGTTATTAATTGGTATCATATTTATGGGATGAAATCATTAAAAATTCATTGATCATTATTCAATTGGAATCATTGGTATAAAATTTTTGAGAAATATTTTATGCATGATTTCTACATCCTATGGCAAAAATGGGAAATGCCAAATGTGCATATTTTTAAATTTTGGTATCATCATTTAATGCACATAAGTAATTGGTATCTCATTTAGATTTAAATTTTGCTTCTCCACTTTTTGATAATGTCAAAGGGGGAGAAATCATTAGAATGAGATTAAAACTTGTTTTACCCTCACCCTTGGATTAAGGGGGAGTAATTGTACTAATGTGTTTGTCTAAGTCTTATACAGCTATTTTGAAGACAATCACACATTGAGGGGGAAATAATATTGAGGGGGAGCAAAATCATCGACATTTGGACTCTCGGAAGCTCACAAGTTTTAAGGGGCTGCCATCATCAAAAAGAAGGAGATTGTTAGCGACACAGTCGCATGATGGATTTTGATGACATCAGCACTTGAAGTCTTCGACGCGCATTAGCGAGACATTACAAAAAAATTTCGAAGCAATTGTTGATAAAGAGCTAAAATGTGCTACAAGATGATCAAGAAAGCAAAGATGATAAAGAGGCAAAAAGATGATGAAAAAGTCAAAGAATGAGCCAAGTAAGATGGAGATCAAGATAATGATTAAAAGCTAAATATAATTGTAAGTGAGTTTATTCAAATGATCTAAAGCTCTTAGGAATCATACATTTTGCATCACTTGCATTTAAAATGGCTTAGAATGCTTAAAGAATCATTTACACTTTATTTGCACCAAAATGAACTTCAATGCACAAGTGCATCGATAAATGGTCTTCCAAAAACTAGTAAATGGTTGAATTAAACATCAAATGATATACCAGTAGATAGATATATGTCTCTAGTTTGTTACGGTTTAAATGGAATACAATTCCGATATATAGAACTTTTGCTAGAGCCATTTTACTACAACATGTTCAGATGTGCGTTTTCTGCACACATGTCATATTACAAAAATTCTATAAAATGCATCTTAATGCTTTTGAAACTGAAATTTTCACAAAAGATAGATATATGTGTCTAGTTGATTTAGAAATTTACGGATAATGATTTGGAATTTTCTACATAAAGTTATGGCCAACATACCGAGTGTTGTCATGATGGACTGGTCATCAGAAACTTGCTGAGACAGGCATACCGGTCCCATACCGGTCTAGACAGACATACCGGTCATCATACCGATCAGAGCTGAATTTTTCATACATTCTGAAACTAAGCCAAACCATACCGGTCATCATACCGGTTAACATACCGGTCTAACGGCTAGTTCTTTAAACGGTAATAAATCTGTTGGAGACCGGCATACCGGTGTCAGAGACCGGCATACCGGTCTCAGAAAGAGCTGTTGGGGCTTACTTCACATTTTACTATAAATTGAAGCCCCAATTCATTTTTTCCACACATGAGACATAATATACAACCTTCATATCATCTCATAGAGCAAAAACAAGAGTCTTTATAAATCTTCTTAATCTTATACACACATTCATAAAAGCTCACACACACTACACCTTTATACACATTAGTAGTGAGCTTTGATCATTTGGGTAACCAACTCACACAATCTTCTTTATCATTGTGAGTGCCCAAGTGTGTTTTACAACTTTCTTATACAAACACTTGCGGTTTGTGAAATCTCATTGTTTGGGTAATTGTAAAGGTTTTCGAGTAAGCCTACGTTGAAAACTCAAAGTGTAAAGGTTCAGAGTGCACCTTGCGTAAAATTTTTGGTGGCGAGTGAGCCACGAAAACTCGTTATTAGTGAAAAGCTTCAAGCGCGGCTTGAGGGAGTGGACGTAGGCATTGTTGGCCGAACCACTATAAATTACAGTGTTATTTTCTCTATCCCTTAACTATTTACTTATTGCAAGTTTGATTTATTACATGCTTAAATATATTAGAAACTTGCATATATGTGGTATATCGAAATAGAGAAAATCAACCTAAGGCTTAATCGATAAATCTAGTTAAAATCAGCAAAAGTTTTAATTCTGCATATTTTAGCCGTAAACCAATTCACCCCCTCTTGGGTATAGAGTTTGGTTTATCGTTATTTCTTGTAGGTAATTTCACTCTCTGGATTCGAACACAGTACCTCAATGTGAGATTTGAGCCCTACATCACCGAGTCACGCCCATTGGGGACGCATGGAAGCATTCATATGATTAGAATTTAAAATTTTCTTCTGAAGTCACTTTAAGAATCATGATTATGTCGTACTTGATGTAAACAAATTATGTCATTAAGCTTATCTCAATTAATCTAAACAAACATGCAATTAATTTTATTCATCAACATAAATAAAATTCAACAAATTGTAAAAATATATCTGATTTTATTTTTCTTGCTTGCGCGTTTCTTGAGTTTTCTTCCTTGAATTTTCTCTTATAATAGTACACCAAACATTGCACCTCTAATAGACACATTAAATTTCTTTTACGAACAAATCGCTCCCACTTTGAGAACAAATAAAAAAAAAAATTTTATTTCTTGAATGGTTGAAATATAAATTAGCAACCAAAGAAATAAACTTTCTTTTAATTAATCTTATAACAAACTTGGAACAATCAAGAGAGAGATAACTAGAGAATTCGGCCAGGGAGAAATAAAGTTGTTCTAGTCGAAAATCACACACTTAAAAAGTGTAGGGGTTGTCTTATTTGCATCTCAATATAATAAGGACAGTCCAAGATCTCTCCAATCAAATTTGGTCTATTTAAGATTCTTTCCCAAATTGAATTAAAAACTTAACTAAATAAGACTTCCTTATTTATTATAAATTTGGACTTAACTAATTACGGTGATAGCCAACTAAATTAAGGCTCAATAGATTAAATATTATTTTGTCACAATAATTAACTAACTATTAATTAATTAATTAATTAATTAAGTAATCTTAACTTACTAATTTTAATTAACAATTAATCAAAAATTATATTTAATTTAATTAAATTTATTTTATATAAATATCAAATATTTATTTAAATAATTAAATCTAAATTTATATTTCGAATTTATTAATCAAATTAATATTTCTGAATATCCTAATATTATTAGGAAATCTCATTTTAATTGAAAATCTAATTTTCACATTATTTACCCAAATAATCACTTATTAACTTTTAATATACATCATTGAATTTGTAACATAGACGAAAAGTATATTTGTGCAACCATTTTAGGTTCATTATCGAGTAGCAGTGAGAAGATATTAACTCTTTAATATTTCATCCATGCGATATCCCACTGACCATGGGTAAACGACTATCAACATGTTATGACCCATAGTCGATGAATGAAATAGAAAAATATATGAACCAATTAGAATACATTTCGTGTTGGGGTTTTGGGCGATGTGCGTAGCGGAAGCACAGTTCGGGGGAAATTGTAATTTAAAACTTTTTCAAATTACCGAATAAATTATTCAATATATAATATGAATAATTTATTCATATTTCACCTAAAACCTATTTATTCGTTATCATATAACGACATAAATAAGGTTGAAACTTTGCGAAACTTTTACGAAAACCATTTTTCCGCAAAATGACGCAAAACACATTTTTGACCGAACCGACTACCCAACACTTATGGGAACTGCCCAGGTCAGCCCCAATAGTGTTAGGGAAGTTCATAGGCTGCCCGAACAGTGATGAACTCACTGTTTGGACAGTCGTCACCCAGTTGGCTCAAAAGTCACCTGGTAACGTCGTTTTTCACCGTTTTCGCTTATTTCAACTCCAAAATACTTTCCGGAAAATGTTCCAACTCCCAAAATATATCCAATACATTCATATGACATCAAATTCATCACAGAATTTCCGGTTTACTTAGATCTGATCCAGAAACCGAAATTACCAAATTTCATGCTTTAAATCCAATTTTTCAACTTTAATCAAATTAATCTCAACACCAATCAAAGTCACTACACATGAAGCACCCAAGAAAAATTCTAGGTGTCACAAGAGTGGTCATAAAACTCTAGAATAGCAACTCATCATCAAATGATCAATTTGGACAATAATTATAATAATTTCATCCAAATACACTTCACACATGCACTTCACTTCCAATTCCATCATTCAACACCAAAAGCCCCAAATTCTACAAGCAAAGAAACCCTAGAACCATTCTAAGAAACAAGAAACTAATTTCAAGCTTAAGGGGTTTTGAAGATTACCTTTAATACTCCAGTTTTCCTTAAGCCATTTCCTTGATTTTTCTTCACTTTTCCATGGATTTATCAAACAAAGTATGAAACCCATTTTTTCTTTTGAGGTCTCGGCAGTGAAGGAGTTAAAAGTGATGAAGAAAATAAAATTTTCCCTTTAAAATCAACATGACCAACACTAAGGGGCAAAATTATCCATTTGCCAATTTAATCAAATTAAATCATAATAAATTTTATGTAATCCAATCAAAATTGCACACATAAAGTATAATTAAATCATGTCATGTGAACCAATAATAATTGGACAAAATTTCATAACATTTATGAAAAAAGTCTATTAATTAATCATTTAAATATTTAACAATTAAATATCCAAATAATCAATTAATATAATTATTATTATATATGTATTTTTATTTACAATAAATAACAAATACATATATTTATGGCATGTGTCAAAATCTCATTTGACGAATAATTAATGTGTATCTAATCGTATTATATATCAAATACAAATACACAATAATTATTATCGGACAAAACCCCATAAAGTATGTGTTATCGTTTAACCGATTAAATGATCTGAATTAACTCATTTAATATGGTGAAGTATTATGAATAATTTGTATTATTCATATCGCGTTGCCCAAGTGCTCAACAAGTACACTTCATATTGTGGGACTCTCTAAGTTTATGTTTATCCGTCACGAAATCCAATTTTGTGTCCATAATCCACCCACTCATGGATTATGACGACCATAGATAATCTCGTTAAACTATGCAAGCCGAGGTCATTGCATACGTATACTTCCTCTGTCACAGGCTATCCATATTATACATAGGATATAGATGATAACGTCAAATCTGTTCGGTATAATATAGTCGACTTTCAATTTACGATATCTAAATAACACTTGAAACTGATTTCCGAAATTATACAACGGCCATGGATTTACTAGATCGTAAACACGTGAGGATGCTTATTCCCTGTACACATGACTGACGGATCATGTCTTGATACGCACTAGATATCATGAGCATCGGTCCACACCCAATAAACAGACGGAGGTCTAATCATGAATAGATCGGTGACGTGACTGCCATCAAAGTGTGGAGGATAACTCATATATCCCACTGTGGTATATCAAGTCAAAGGACCATTATGCTCGCTCAACTCGAGAAGATTCCTATTGACGTTGGTGTACCATCTATTAGGAAATCTTCAGTGAGTCGTTCAGTGTCTTATCAAATAAACACATACATATCTATACGAGTCTTTCGAGACTCATGGTTCATTGGGATAAACCATCGGACCAAGTCACGATATACGACATGTACTGACCTCAGCGGATTTTACTAACCGACATGTGTTAGTAAATCTTGACCAGGAACTTTATTTAAGGATATACATCTTATAGTGCGTTTCCCAATGACAATTACAAACTACGTTGTAATTACGCACTATATTGTAAATCCTTGGATCTTTGTCTAATATACATGTATCACTAAACCAGATTTAGTTTCGATCTAATCATAATCAGATATCTAATAGTAATTAGATCGAATAAATGTATAAAAGCAATTGTACTACCATTAAATTAGTAATATTATGAAAAACGAAATTGTTCTTATTTATGAATCGGACATAAATACGATCTGGATTGGCACTCTGAGCACCAACCCTAACATTTCGAGCATATGATCTCATTTCTTCTGATATTTATATTTTTTATCGAGTATGAGATCATGGTTAGGTCAAATCCTTAACACTCGATATATTTCAAAACTCGATCTCATGGATTGATATCTCTAAGATATCGATTTCTTTGACCAAAGACTTGTATCCACATCTTTGAGTTTCCTTGGAACATCTCTAGCTTTTATTATCAAAGCTATCGAATCCCTTCTTGAAGCACACATGACTTCGTATGTTATTAGCTCAAGACCATCTAGCATTTATTCATAGGACGTGTCTAGTCGAATGATGATATACTAGTGAATTATGACCTTAGATAATATTAACATGTGATCTTACATTTCTGTGATCATATTTGATATTTCATTCTACTAATTAAGATATTTATTGTTTGCGTTCTTATGATATGAGACTCATCATACATTTTATTAACATCAAATGTCAATTTAGACAACACACAACAATATTGGTCGAGTGATATATCATTATCATGTATAATAATCTCATTTTACCAAGAACTTAATTTGAGACTTATTCATATCGTTGACTCTCATAATCACAAACGTCTTTTGCATTAACGATATTTATTTGACATAATGTCTCGGGACATTCATATAAAGTATGGATGTAACGATCGATGTGTAAAAATTAAATATTTTTTATTAATAAATAATAAACTGTATTACAAAATATTATATCTTAATACATAACATTTCACAACAGGTTTTAAGACATACACTCAAATAACATATACCTTAATTTTTTCCCTCTTAAAGCTTTAGCATAAATAATAACTAGTAAATACTCGAAAATAAAAATTGATATTTGAAGTTGTGAACTTTAATAGTTATAAAGCATCTTAAGTGGGAAAAAAAAGCTCTAAAAATAATTTGTTTTTCCCTTTTTACAAAAAAATGTATTGTTGCTATGAAACATTGTAAAATAATGTTAAAATGTGGGGAATTTTTTCCATTATTTATTTAAAAATATTCGTTCAATTTTTCCTTCTTTGGGAGCGGATTTTTCTGGTCGGACTTCAATATTGACGAATAGAAACAGGTCCTAGGCTGGGTTTTATATCCCGCAAAGCTTCTCCTGATGTATTTATCAATCAATTTGTATTATACTATAACCTAATATTTAGAAAATAACATTTGAGCAAATGAACAGTTATTTTAAAAAAAAAAAAAAGTAAAATTGGTAATTGATGATTAAAAATATTTCTTCATTTTACAAAGTAGAACTGAAAATGTTGAGGCTCTGTCACATAAAATTTCCTTAAAACAGATTCGCCTCTTACTAATAGGTGTTTAGGATATATAATGCGTCTGTTTCCTATGATACAACATGGTCGAATAGTCTCGAAGCACAATCAAATTATTCAAGCGAACTTGAATTGGACAGAACTTAATCAAAGGAAAAACAAACAAACAGTGACAGTGGCATAAGAATTTGTCCCTCGGTGGTGGTGGAATTTTTTTGTTGTTGGTTCGGTCCTCCCAAATTTCCGGAAGAAAGCTTTCCTTTATAAAATAAAAAAAAGAAAAATAGAAAAATAGACTCTTCAAATTTTACCAAGGATGTTACTTTGATTTAATTGAAATCAATAAAATCAAATTGAACAATTAAATTTCAGCAGCCCATTAGCATCTTTCTTTTATTTCCTTGTAACTGTTAGCATCATTGCAACTCTATGAATTCTGGAAAGAAAAACTACTCGGCTGGAAAAAAATAAGATGGAAAATTAGAAAAACGTAGCTAATTGGAGCACGTATAAAGAGTGTCTATCTCCTAATACTTCTTATTGACCTATACTTGAGTGATTATATAAAAACTTGTTTAGCCTTGTTTTTCTGTTATATGTGGGATTGACTAATTTCCCTTTATTTTTTCATCTCAATTGGTGTCTTTTGAGAGACAATTTCTTATTAACCCAAATATCATTTTGAGCATATAAATATATGATTTCAAAATACTCACGGAGTAAAATCTGAGTCACTCACGACCTCTTACTCTCACTAAGTGGGTCTCATTCAAAATTATGCCTCAAATAAGCTAGTCATGTTATTTTCTAACAATCCCCCACATGAATGAAAATTGGCATAAAATATAAAAATTATGTTTTGATAACATTTGAAGTAGGTGATCAAATTCAACAATCGAAACCTACATAGGATAGATTTGTGTTAACCTTTTAACTTTCTCTTGTGACAACACATTTAGTTTACTGACTGACCAGTAGACGCGATGTCTTTGAATTATTCTGTCGTTGGTGTAAACGATGATGTATTCACACAAGTATCTTTTCTTGCACAACTGAGTTCTCATGGTTATGTTCTTTTTGACCCTAAACAATTGTCTGGTTCTGCACAAGGTTTTAAGAATTGAGTTCTTTACAATTCCCTTTGAAGCGGCCCCACTTCTTCCTCACATAGATGATTTCTTAATCTGAAGTAATCATTCTTACTCCATACGAATCATTAAGAGCATGGTTCATCCTCACTTATTTACACATCACTAATTTATCATAGGAATGGACAAGAGGGTAACCCCCATAATGATCCAACAAAGTCTTTACAATTAGATTGTCATTTTGAACCTAGATTTTCGGATCTCCAGTTAGCTAGATTGAGTTTCTTTCATATTGGCTTATCATTTTATAGGCTTCAGTCTCACTCCCCTCGATGATTCCTCTACTGATTCTCTATTCAACCTTTTGGTTAACAGATCCATAATATTATTTCTTAACCTCACATAGTCAATAAAAATAATTTCAGTAGAGAGTAACTATCTAATGGTATTATGAATACGACGAATATGTCTAGACTTACCATTATACATATTGTTTTGTGCTCTTTCAATAATAGATTGATTGTCACAGTGTATACAAACTCTCGGTACTAGACTTGGTGGCTTTGGAATACCCTCTAATAAACGGTGTAGCCATTCAATCTCCTCACCACACTATTCAAAGCAATAAACTCAGATTTCATGGTGGATTTGGCTATAACAGCATACTTATAAGATTTCCATGATACAGCTGCACCTCTACTGTGAACACATATTCACTAATAGTAGTTGAGTCTTTTATATAAGATATTCAATTAGCATCACTATATCCTTTTAACACGGTTGGATATATAGAATAATGCAGCCCATAGCTACGAGTATATCGTAAATACCTGAGTACTCATGTTATCGCTTTCTAGTGGTCTGCCCTAAGATTACTCTTGTATCTACTAAGTTTACTAATTGTGTAAGCTATGTCTGGTCTTTTACAACTCATCTGGTATATTAAACTTCCAACGACTTTGGAGTACTCTACTTGATAAATACCTTCTCCTTTATTCTTGATATATGTTGGTTGGTATCCATCGATGTTCTAGCCATGGAAAAATCATATTTACTAAATTTCTCAATAATCTTGTCTATAGTGGGATTGACTTAGAACGATGCCTTCTAATGATCTTGATATTTTATTTCAAGTATCGCATCTGCCAGACCCATGTCCTTCATGTCAAATCTTGAATTCAATATATTTTTGGTAGATTTGATCATTCTTTCATCACTACCCACAATGAGTATGTCATCAACGTAAAGACACGAAATGACACAACCATTTGTAGTCTCTTTGACATAAACACATTTGTCACATTAGTTGATTTAGAAACCACTAATCATCATAGAACTATCAAATTTTACATGTCATTGTTTTGGTGCTTACTTTAATCCATAAAAAAGATTTGACTAGTTTACACACTTTCTTTTATTGTCTTGGGGTAGAAAATTTTCTGAGTGTTCTATATAAATTTCTTCTTCCAAATCTCCATTAAGAAACATTGTTTTCACATTTATTTGATGTATTTCGAGATTGTGCAAAGCTGCCATCGATAGCATCATCGTAATGAAATTTATTAAATGAAATCATAAACAATTCGAATAAAAATTGAATTAGTTTAAGATCCGTTTAATATATTCTACTTTGTCTTTAAAATTTTAAAACAAACATTAATATTTAACAAGGTTACTTTATAACAACTTTAAATATTGTTAGGATGATAAATACTTTATTTGATTTATTTAACTTATTTATTTATTTATTTATTAAAATATTAAACGAAAACAAGATTTTATTCAATTCGTTTAATTAATTCTGTTTAAATAAATTAAATGAAATGAATACAAATATTCATTTATTAAACGAATGGAATACTAATACTAATATCATCACTCATTTATTAAACTAATCAATTATTAATTTTTCACATTATAATTTGATTTATTTAATATTCAAAACCAATTTGATTCATTGATTGGTTTTACTATTACTCCTAATTGCTAGGACTATATGATATTACATGTGGAAGAATCATTAATGAGAAGGTGCATGGTACACCAAAAAATGAAGAAAAATCAAAAATGAAGAAAAATCATGTGGTTATATTTTATTGAACATTATTGGCTACTGAAAATCATGCATGCATGCTATTGCTAGCTAGCTTGGATTGGGCATATGGCCTGTGCTTTAATTATAGCATTCAGAAATACGACAAATTGAACATACTTGCATATAAGATTATTACGTGAATAATAATAATAACATGCATGAAATGAAAGTGAAATATGCATATAAATAAATAAATAATAACAAATGACGAAAGCATGACGGACACTACTCATCTTCTGAAAAAAAAAACCTGCAAATTGTCTGTAAATTTATGAGAGTTTGATATTTTTTATAAATATGGTGGGCTTTCAATGTACACGGCATCTCCGTGCCTACAAGGATCCTTTTAGGGTTTTTTTTATAAATAAAATTGATGTCTAATAAGAAAAACAATATTGAAATTCTTAAAATTTAAATAATATTTTGAATTGTTATTTGAGTGACGTATTTGATGGTATCGTTAGGTAATAGAAATTGCTTATTTCACAAAACCGATCTCATCATCCTATGGTTTTTTCATACAAAAAATTAAAGTAACAAGAGATCTGTGGGTACCTTTCTAAAGCAATAACACAAATTTTAGAGATCAGAGTGTCCAATTTTTTATTTTTTTTTAAATCTTCAATCAGCATAATGAAATAGCTCTTTCTCTTTCCATAATTATGTGTCTTACGATGGCAAGAGTGGCCGAGGAAGAAGAAGAAGAGTAATTGCAAGTTTCAGCATGGGAATGCGTTTCATTTATATTTTTTGAGTACTTTTGTTTTGTCACAATTATATTACTTTATTTCAAATGCATACAATTTTTTTTGCATCAAACATCAATTTTCACATTTACCATTCTCAACAACTCACTGTCCCCTCTCTCTCTCACAAGGTATTGCTATGGCATTTTTTTTTTTAAGGATTTAATAGTTCTTAGCTTGAGATATCATTTATCATTTATCACTCTATCAAACTTAATAAGTCCCTTCTTGGACTTTCAATACAGGCGGATGGATAGAGTCTTAAAATTTATTCTAAAAGTAGGCTCCCTAAGTTTAGTTAAGACTAGTTATTCTCTATTATTTATTTAAATTCAAATATTTATCGATAGGAATTATATTTTGAGAACTTACTTAGGATTTCTAAAATTCAAGGCCGCGCCTGCCCTTAAATAAAAAGGATCATTGAATGCATGCATGAAGGAGGGGTGAAATAGATCAACCTGGCATTATCTGAAAATCAATCTTTGATTTGATGAGTCAAGATGATGTCAAATTAATCTAAAACCCTAACTCAATACCCCACTTGTTATGTTGAATTTATTCTTAACTGGATAGGTATTTATGAGCCTTTAATGACATTAATTAAGATTACAAAGGTACAATTGCTTAATTATAAACGGTCATTGCATGCATGAATGATTTGATAAATTTTAAATCAAATCCAACTAGAAATTAATGTGTCAGTGTCATATTGGCAACATGGGTTCGTAAAAAGGAGAGATGGTTGGCATCTCCCTGATAGGGATGGTAACAACTTTCGAGCTTTATCTGTTACCTATACATCCGGCTAAGGCTTTCCACCTCGGCAGATCTAATAATCAAATTTTTAATCTTCAACGGGCGTGGTTTGATGGTGTAGAATTCGGGATTTGACATTCAGGTCTTAGGTTAGAATTCAGGGAGTGTGTTGTGTTTCTTGTAAGAATCTGGGATATTCGGAAGTTTTACATATTATGCTTAAGCCTGGAAATGGCGGTTTGACTGCGGGGATTCTAACGATTTTAAAAATTTATATATATGAGTTGTAGGATACCCGACTTTATATATATAGATGAATGAAGGAGATCGATATCTTCATATCCGTTTTCGACAATCTTCAAATATCTCTATCCCCTTGCGTTTCTTTGTAATTATTTCAGGAAGGGATCACGCGAATCCTGAATAATAGATAATTTTATGTTAAAATAGTTTTAAGTTATTTAAAAAAATATTAGCTAAATTATTACATTATCCACTATAAGTTACCGACCGAATATTCGGTCAGTAATCTCAAAAATTTGGCCGGTATTTGGTTCGTCGGTAATAAATTATCGATCAAAATAGAATCAAATTTTTAATCCTCATGTGACGTGGTTTGATGATGTAGATTCGGGATTTTATATTCAGGTCTTAGGTTCGAATTCAGAGAGTGTGTTGTATTTCTTGTAAGAATCTGGGATATCTGAAAATTTTAACTATTATGCTTAAGCCTGGAAAGGGAGGTTTGACAGCGGGGTTTCTAACGATTTTAAAAATATATATATGAGTTGTAGGATACCCGACTTTATATATATATATATATATATATATATGAACGAAGGAGATCGATATCTTCGTATTCGTTTTCGACAATCTTCAAATATCTATATCCCCTAATGTTTCTTTGTAATTATTTCAGGAAAGGATCCCGCGAATCCTGAATAATAGATAATTTTATGTTAAAATAGTTTTAAGTTATTTATAAAAAATATTAGTTAAATTATTACATTATCCACTATAAGTTACCGACCGAATATTCGGTCAGTAATCCCAAAAATTTGGCTGGTATTTGGCTCGTCGGTAATAAATATCGATCAAAATAGGATCGGTCGGTAAAATTACTGACCGAATTACCTATCGAAATATAATTCAATCGGTAATTTCTTAAAAAAAATAAAATAAAAATTAGATTTTACCGACTGAATATAATTCGGTATATAAATTCACTGCATTAAAAAAAATTATGGGCCTCATCCTAGGCCCCACTGGACCAATTATGGATGGGTCTCACACAATCCTTATTTAATTTTACTAATTGATGCAATTGGTGTGACTTAATCCCTTGGCCTCAGATTGAATTGTAGAATAGTTGTCAGTAGGGCATAACATGTTTCTTATTATAATATGTAAAGAATATATGTGTGTGTGATCTCACACACGCGAGTAACAATATATATATATATGGTAAAATAATAATATTATTATTAATTTTTTTTTTACCGATCGATCGATAATTCGGTCGGTAAAATATCTATTTTAATTATTTTATATTTTTATAATTAATATTATTTTAGCGACCGGATTATATTTGGTCGCTATTTATTAGTAATTACCGACTTAATAATCAATCTGTAGTTGTTGGCGTCATAAAATGGTGCCAAATTAATTTTTAGCTTCGTATTTACCAACCGAATACCGATTGAATTGGTCAGAAAGTATTTTTTATATTTTTTGATCGGTAATTGGTCAAAATTATTTTTTATCTGTTTTGATCGGTAAATACCAAAATTTACCTACCAAAAATTTCGGTCGGTAATTTCACATTTTCTTATAGTAATCAAAATATTAAACATATATAATATCTATTATACAAATAACACACCACACACTCTCTCTCTCTCTCTTCTCTCTCTCTCTCTCTCTCTCTCTTCTCTCTCTCTCTCTCTCTATATATATATATATTCACTTTTTTATCTTTTTTCTTGCTATATAACTTGATAAAATGAAAAATTCTTCATTAGGAAGTATGTGTATATAATTATTTCATTTAATTCCTTACACACACACACATATATATATATATATATTCAATATCTTTTCAATATATATATACTAGTTTTTGCCCGTGCCTACGGCACGTTGTTACAGTATTGGCCCGTGCCTATGGCACGGTGTTACAGAATTAAATGATTTTATTTTTTCATTTAATGATGCCCGTGCCTACGGCACGGTGTTACAGTATTTGCCCGTGCCTACGGTACGATATTACAGTATTTGCCCGTGCCTACGGTACGATATTACAGTATTTGCCCGTGCCTACGACACTGTGTTATAGAATTAAATGATTTTATTTTTTAATTAAATGATTTTATTTTAACTTTCTATTTTTTAATTTGAAATTTTGAAAATTTTGATCATTTCCATCAATCAATTCACTTTATTTCCTCCAATTACCAATGAAATGATCTAAGCCGTCAATTAAGCCACATAAAGAGAGCCGTTGGATGCACTCTCTTTCCTCTAACACCATTCTCCTTTATTATATAGATATATAATATATTTTTTATAGATATTAAGACATTTTTATTTATATTTATATAACATTTGAATTATAATTTAAATATTTTTATTGAAATATTTTTAAAATAAATAATTAAAGGTTAAATGGATAATGGAGAAGTGATGAGAATTTTACATGATCCTCATCCCTTACCCTAATAAAAAATGAGTATTAATTTTTCTTCATCCACATCCCCGATTTTATTTTCATTTTTCATTTTTCATTTTTCATTCCTGATCCCTAACTCAACTGAGCAAGGATCATGAAGGCCCCTATTTCCTTGAGAATTTTTATCACCCCTTAGCGCAAAGATAGATATGAGCATTGTAGTGAGATGAATAAGATTTGCATTTTGCTGATTATGAGATTAACTAAGCTTTTTAATATGTCCTTAATAATTCCGATTATGAGGAAGTAAGAGGTTAAAACTATATTTAGGTTTGTTTGGTGTTGTGATTACAAAAGTATGGTGAATAAATGGTAGTTCATATATAAACGGTGTTATGAAATTTTGATTTATGCTAAAAGATAATTACGGTGCGCTTTTTTAATAATTTGATGGTGGAGAAAGGCTAACATTTTTAACTTTTGCAAAACTCAATTTTGGGGGAAAAAATCACGATTAGTAATCACAATTTCTCATTATTAACCAAATACATTTTTTTCATCTCACCACATGTCAAACCACAATACCAAACAAGCCTTAAATTTGCCCATCATTTACATTTTTTTTTATTAAAAACCCCAAAAATGATGGCTTGGGTGGCTTAATGCTTACCATGGAAGTAAGAGGTCGTGCGTTCAAGTCCGTGGGAATACATGAGTGTGTATGAGTTTAAAATAAATAATAAATAAATAAATCTTTTTAACAAATATATTTGTTTAAAAATTTAAAGGACAGCGGCAACTTCACAGACTTATTGAAATAGCAAAAGAATACCGTGGTGACAATTATTTTTAGAGAATTGAAAAAAAAAAATCATTACAATAATCTAAAAAAACACAATTAACAGAATTAATTGAAAAACCATCGACTCTCAAAAAATAACTAAGGGCTACAATATAAAGGAGTCGGCGACCCTCCTCCTCCTCCACCTTCATCTTCTTCTTTTTCTTCTTCTCTTCTTCATCTTCTTCTTCTTCTTTAGGGATTACAATAAAATTAAAAGATGTGAAGTAAATTTATACTTGGATTATCCGCAAGCATCATCAAATGGGAATTGGTGGCAAGTCACACCAAGTAAAATGAATATAGTTGAATCTTTGTTTTTTGAAAATCATGGTGTCTGGACCGACTTACGTAAACCTCAACTAATTCCCAGTTCAGATCAATGTAAGTAGTTGACTTCTTATATGGTCCTAAGAAATATATCACTACAAAAATTATGGCCTTTAGCGTCCAATAATTTAGCGTTGAAACCACTTTCGACGCAAATAATCACTTTTAGCGTCGTAATTAATATTCGATGCCAAATATCAAGATTTTAGCGACGAAAATCATATTCGACGCCAAATATTCAATTTTTTTCGTCGAATTAACATATCGACGCTAAAAGTACGACTTATAGTGTCGAAAATTATTCGACGCTAACGTGTTTTAACTATTCCAATAATCTTTGGCGTTGACATAAAATTGCGACGCTAAATGTTATACTTTTAGCGTAAAAAATCATATTCGACGCCAAAAACTTGAAATTTAGCGTCGACGAAGTAGCATCGCTAAAGGTTTATAAAGATACCACCGATAATCCTTTAATCTTTAGCGTCTAAATTTTAAAACGACGCTAAAAATCAGACATTTAGCGCCGAAATAGGAGATTCGACGCTAAAAATTAGACAATTAGTGTCGAATTTAATGCTTCGATGCTAAAGATATATTAAAATGAAGAATGCCACTAACCCTTCTCCCCCTCTGCTTTTTCTCTCATTCTCTTCAATTTCATCCTCTGAAATCTGAGAATCTCTCCTCTGCAACCTCACAACTATCCTACAAATTTTCAATAAAATTGTAATCAATTTTCCATAAGGTAAATCTTCTTTCATATTTCTTTATTATTTTCATTTTTTATGATTATGTTTATTATATACTTTTGTTAGTGGTTTTATTCATATATGTAGATTAGTTAATAATTAACTAAATATAATTTTTCTGTAAACTATTTAATTTATCAACTAAATATATATTTATATACTTAAATAAATAATTAATGAATTAGTAATATTGATGAGTGTAATATGATGTTTAATAATTATATTATTATATTTAGGTATTTTGCTGAACTGGATAGAAATTGGATGAGCTCGCTGGATAGATTGAGTGTTGAATATCGTAATGGAGTGTATGAGTTCATGGAAGTCGCAAAGCAACACATTGATGCAGAAGGTCGTGTTCGGTGTCCATGTATAAATTATTTGAATAGGAAAAGGAAACGGTTAGATGAAGTTTATAATCATTTGTACATGCCGGGAATATCACCAACTTACCGTACGTGGATTTATCACGGTGAGCAGTATAATTCTCAGTCATGGTTTATTGATTCCGGTGAAGGGAGTAGTAGTTACAATAAACCTACAAACGATGAGATAACTGATGCTTTGCATGAATTACAAGGTCCAAAACTTGGTCATAGTATTAGTGGTGACATGCCAGTGTTAAGTGGAAATGATCAAAATTTATTTAGTGAACTACTTAATCAGGCAAAAAAATTCCATTTGAAGGTGCTGGAATGGCGATCTTGAATTTCGTTTTGAAATTATTACAGATTAAAGTGATCAACAGAATAACCAACAAAAGTATTGATATGATGCTAGAGTTACTTGGGCAAATATTACTGGTTGGAAGCGAATTGCCTAAGTCGTACTACGAGGCAAAGAAAATATTGCGTGATCTGGGAATGGGGTATGAATCTATTCATGCTTGTAAGTATGACTGTGTATTATTTCATGCCGAGTATGAATCCCTTGAATATTGTCCGATATATGGTGAAAGTCGGTATAAAGTCCGTGGTATGGGGAAGAAAGTGCCTCAAAAGATATTGTGATATTTCCCTTTAACGTCCAGGCTGCAGAGGTTGTTCATGTCATAACACACAGCGACTGACATGATGTGGCATCATGGAAAGAGGATCGGTGCGGAGGGCATACTTAGACATCTTGTGGATGGAACCAAGTGGAAGGAATTTGATGACATGTACCCTCGTTTCGCTGAGGACCCCCGTAATGTCAGGTTAGGTCTTGCCTCTGATGGTTTTAACCCGTTTGGGAATATGTACAACTCTTATAGCATGTGGCCTGTTATTGTTATTCCATATAACTTACCTACATGGAAATGTATGAAGGATCCGTTCATGTTTATGTCATTGCTTATCCCAGGTCCACATTCCCCCGGTAAAGATATAAATATTTACTTGAGACCATTGGTCGAGGAGTTACAAACATTATGGAATATGGGTGTGCATACCTATGATGCAGCTTTCGAGTAGTATTTTCAGATGCATGCCGCATTATTATGGACCATTAATGATTTTCCAGCTATGATTCATTTGTTGAGTTTCTATTAGGTCCCAAGATCAAATCAAAGCATGAAAACATGAGTGAATACATCAACGAGGTAGCGGAATACTCACATCGATCGGTTGAGTCGATTTGGAGGTGAATCGAAGCCAAAAACCCACTGCATTTCACGCCCACTGTGGGCAGTCCATGCTCACTGTCTTGGCAGTTTCGGGTCTCAAAACGGAGCTCCAACTTCGTCGGATGAGTCCCGCCTTATGGGTGACCTCCCTAACACCTTCGCAAGTGTCGCAAGTGTGCTAGCACTTAAGTTTCCACCATGGAAACTCACTCATTGCTCCCCTAAAGCTCACGGTTTTGAGCTGTTACAGAAGAAGAATATGGCCCCTTGGGCGTGAGTTGAGAGAGAAGGAGATGTTTTGTGTGTTGAAAAGTTATGTAAATGAATTTCCAAAATGACTTATATATTTTCAAAAAATTAATAAGCCTTTTACAATTAATTTTATCCAATAAAATCTCATGTAAATCTATTACACACTTATCACTTACTATTCCACCAACACCCATCACTATTCACAAGTCACTTTATTAAAGTGAAGTGATGTGTGTCATTCAATCAATCCTTCCATCAATCAATCAATCACTCAAAGTGACTTTTGATTTGACACTTGATGTGATGATTGATTTGACGCTTGATGTGACTTGCGTCGCCGCACTCGAATTCGAAATACGAATGCGCTCGCAATCACACTCGGGCTCGGGTTCACTAATTCTTAATTAGCGAATTTTCTCGTCGCGTCGTAATTAAATGATTCCGCCAAGCGAATTCACTATTCACGTCGCTAACGAATTAATTCCAATTAATTCGTTCGCCCGAATTAAAATCTAATTTTAAATTTGCGTCGAAATCTAATTTCGTTTAATATATCGAATATATTAATTTAATCGATTAATTCCGAATTAATCGTTCTCTCTCTTTAGACGATATTTTATCCCGGATAAAATATCTCCGTAATTAATCCCAGATTAATTTTCTCTTTCTTCTATATAATCCCAGATTATTAATGAGTGCGGGTTATGCGTCATCGGTGCATTATCGGGAAGCGACCCATGAGATCTCCGGATAATTTGGCTATAAATACGGTCGTCGGTGTAACCGAATCACGTACGTACCAAGTACTACGTTCTACCGATTTACGAGACAAGGTCGACTCCTAGCAAAGTACCAAGTCTACCCAATTCTCCGGACATATCCTTTTAAGAATATTTAGATCTATATCAAGCGTAGTATACAATCGTATTGTGCATATCGGCCCAGTATCGGATAGTCACGTGTTAGGGCTGGGGCTGGATAAGTGTCTGCCCCGTCCGAAACACATATCGGATGTCTGGTAACTAGTCTCTATAATCGGATATTCATGACCTGGTCATAATATCACGATTGGATGCGCATCACTTAAGAGCACTAATACCATATCCTGCGTGACATCATCTCCATTATGACTGGAGTGATACTTCCGTCTCGACATCACACCCAATACTCTACGACTCTCTGATAAATCCAGAAGTGGTAGACACAGAACCTGGTCAGGGTCCCCAACCACCAAAACCAAAGTTTATCGATTATCGTAAGTATTAGCGATGCAAGTCTCAGGTTAAGACTATACACACCTACCTTGACTTCGGCCTCCCATAGACACATAGTCATAATACCAATGGGATTCCGAGGGGTCTATCCAGAGCGAAGCTGTTTCCCGTACCATCGGTGAAACACGACCTCCTATCGCACTTGCATAAGTCTCCAACACTTATATATATGAGAACTATGTCGTTGTGCCCTCACAACGCACACAAGTGCAATACTAGCCTATTCCGCATTATCGATGTCCAGTCTCGATAATACTACGGCTAGGGATATTTAATGATTAATCCTTCGTGGACTGATACTGTCTCATATCATCTCAATCCAGGAACTAATCATAGGGACCTCTCTTCATTTATATATCTATGGTGATCTAATCACAAATGATGAGAGTGCAATTTTCTTGTTACATAGTTAATTTGCTACAACAACACAATGTTCTGTGCAAATAGTGACGCTATGGGTCATATTATCCAACAATCTCCCACTTGGCACGTAGCGAGTCACTCAAGTATTCCAACACTTGAACTATGTAAGGTTCGCTCAAATTGCTGAGGAAAGGTTTTCGTCAGCGGATTTGTTCCGATTATCGTCTGACGCGATTTACACGATCATCACATCGCCACGATGTATGATCCGAACGAATCAGATGATATAGAAGTATATATCTGGATCGTCAATGAGACCTTTAATTCCTTAGCCTGTGCTGACGCCTAATTCAGCTGCTAACAGAACTATATCTAATCTAATTAGATTTATGTTCGATCCAAATGGCTTCTTTTGCTGCCTCAGCTGCAGCAATAATCTGTATCCGTATTTGTTGTTTATTCGGCAACAGTTATCTTGCTTGGAATATTTCCAGCTCACTGTCCCGTAATTCAAACTTTTAGTACCGTAGTATTTAATAGTTTGGAAACTTGCAGCGGTGATCCCAGTCACTTCAAGTTCTCCTTCTCCATAGTTTAAGACAAATCTTTAGTTCTCTAAGATACTAACAGATGTTCTCAATTTCAATTAGTGACTATCACTAGGATTGACCCGATTGTGACTCCATATGCTCGAAGCGTATGAGACACCAATACAAGTATATTTTAAATGTACGATTTCCCAGAGAGTGTTAACAACTCCAAATCTATCCCAGTAGATCTTTATTCCTTGAATAAAGGTTGTTACTCCCCAGAATTCTACGGAGAATTTCTATTGAAAGAATATCTATGAAAGTCAAGCTTTCACCATTGTATTATGGGAATTTCACTGTTAGTGCGCTCTCCCACTAACCTCCTTATATACACAAGAATTATTTCGTTTTGAGTCAAAATCATAAACCATTATGATTATTTCAAAACGACAGTTCCAAGAACCCTATGCTTGAATTGATCCAAACATGGATCGAATAACCCGCAAACCTTGTTTGTCGGTTATACAAAATCGTCAGAATGTTATAAACATTCTCCAAAAGGTTTCCTTTTCAGGAAAGCGATTTTGATTTGTAACTGACACATTTCATAAATGAAATATACAGTTATCTCCAGGCATCTTCAAAATGGATTTACGATGGCAACAGGTAAAAGGTTGAACCGTTATTAACATAATGTTGATAACGACACCTTTCCGTCAAAAGCCCAGCTTTGTACGTTGGTATGTTGCCTTCCATGTATGTCTTCCTTGAAGACGTTTAATGTACCAATAGGCACAATGCCTTATGGTACAACAACTAGTTTCCAAAATAGTTGTTATACATGGAATCCATTTCGGATTCATGGCACTTTGCCATAACCAGGAGTCGATACCTCGTATCACTTCCTCTAACGTAGTCGGATGGTACACCTCCATGAGATTGACATCTTCATGGGGCGATATCAGAAACCTATACCCTAGGTTGTTTTCTGACTCTATCCGATCTACTAGTTTCTTGTGTATTTGAAGATTAATGGTATAGATTCATCTTAGATGAACTATTTGTGTTCCATTAGGGACTTCGTGCCTTGAACAGTGTTACTACGATTTTCATCGAGTATCACTATCCTCCCACTGACCACTGCATATCGGTATTCCTCTCAGGAAAACCGCATGGTGAGCAACAATTACATTGTTCTCATGTGGGATTTATAAGTACGATACTTAAGGTTTCCCTTAGGATAACCTATATTGGCACTTATCCAATTTGGGTCTTTTAGTTTGGTATCATCCAAACGTTATGCCTGGCATACCCAAATTATCAGGAATGAGAAACCCCGTTTCTCTCCTGTTCATATCCTATATGATATCTGTCAAACAGATTTATCTGGAACCTTGTTCTAAATAAGTTTTGCACTGTAAATACATATCCTGTAGAAGGAAATGGTAGCTCAGAGCGACTCGTGATAAATCTTATCATGTCCAACAAAATTCGGTTTTTGGTTCGGACACACCGTCTAACTGACGTGTCTCGAGAGGAGTCCTCATATGAAAGAATACCGTACTCTTTCATGATGTATGAAACTACTACTTAAGTAATTTCCATTACGGTCTAACCGTGGTGGAAAATACTATAGCCGATCTGTTTTCTTATTTCGTGTCGAACTCTAAAGTTTCCGATCTGTGTTCTTCTTCAAAGAAACACATAACCACAACGTGATGCTATATCGTTAAGGTCACGAAATTTCATGTTCACATCTAGCCTAGCTAGATAGGGCCCACTTAATTCACCATGAATAAGGTTAACAGATCGGTGGCACTTTACTATTACCAAGTAAATAGTATTTTAGGTATTTTTACCTAATAAACTAGATTCGTAGACCTTATTTGAATAGTCAATCAGTCCTAGTACCCCACTCTTCAAAAGTGTGGATATACGAGTCTTGTTAACTGTGTCCCAGACAACAATGCCATAAATAAGTCTATTGATCAAATCAATTTGAGCTATTTATTTGTCATTTTTATATGTTTGAGATTTTATTATATTCAAAATATAATTATGTTATTTACATCTAATGTATTTATCTCAGTATCATCTTTATATAATGAAACACTTTAGTGTTCTAGAATATAAAGGTTTTATCCGCAACTGATTAAACACTGATATAGAGATATGTGTCTCTAGTCAAACTAGTTACATCATAACATTTCCTAATTAAGTACATACCCAAAGGGTAGTTCCTAAACTTAGGTATCTGCGGTCGAAACAGTGACTTTCGTCCCGTTCTGATTCGCAGAATAATCTCGGCTTGAAGTCAGTATCCTCCAAAGCGGATTCCGAACATCAATACATATATGTTTATGTATCACACTAAGTATTTAAAATCCAATTTCAATACTAGCATTGAACATAACTTTGACAAATATTTTTAAAGTTAGAGCCTCGCCCTTTCTTTTAATTCCTTCGTGTCTTCCATATCCAAATGGTAGTCACTTTGGGATATGTCAATTATCCTTTCAATATTTCACAAACCTTTGGCCAAGCCTTGGGTTTCGGAATATCGAAACGATATGCACCTCGTTGCAATATGCCCAATTGTAAACTTTGACTTTTCTCCACTAGAATAGTCAATTAATTCTATAAGAATTTTAATTGCAACTTTAATACTTTTAAATCTAAAGATAGATTTATTATAAGTATATTAATAAGCACTAAAGTCATCATCGCATAAATCTTCCAAAGATTTTATGCTCAACTTTTGCTTAATTATGGGCTCAGTTATAATAAGTTATTTTATCAAATAAATTAACCTATTATTAATTCCCAATTGAAAATTAATCATTTAAAACATTTAATCCAAGGATTATATATTTTAAATATTCAACTTTCCAATTCTTTCTTGATTTCAATAGTCCAACTATTTAATCAATTTAATAAGGTACTATTTATTATAATGATTACCAATAATCTAATTATTTAATCAACTATAATTTTAATATTGATTACTATAATCTAATTATAAAATCAACTATTATTTTAATTCATTATATTGATTATTATAATCTAATTATAAAATCAACTATATATTGAATAAGTTTTGTATAGTCCAACTATATAATATTTTTTAAAACAACGTAAATATTGACGAATGATATTTGTTTGAGCGGTATGGCGAGTAATTGAACGAATGTTGCAAATTCAATACTTGCCTCCCACTATTTTCGTCGAGCCTCTAACCCTCTGTGGAGTAACTCGGGAAACCGTGTTTCCTAGCGGGCTGGGATCCTGTCAAATAACATACAACCTTGACTTTGGCCAACAAGTTGTATGCTACTTAACCAGGTAGATCTCACAGATCAATTGGATCCAATCCAATTCCCAGATCCGGTTAGGTGGACATCCAAGTCCTAAACATATTACATATGCAATGTATCTAATACATTTTCTAACCTTATCCTCCGAATCATCTAGGCCTTGGCTTTGGCACAACAAAACTAGACTCCAGTTAAGCGGGACCCATTGACAAGGAAAGTTTCGTAATCAATGTCTTTGGACAAGAAGTGATCTTGACTTTGGCCAACAAATCACAACTTGGACTAGACACCGATGTGGAAAAAAACTTTCATGATTCAAATACATCCAATTGACAAGGTCTTGACTTTGGCCAACAAACCAATGCCAATCAGATCTTGAACAAGAATCATTCAATGGAAGGATAATCGCTTAATATAAAACGAGGGTTTTTCGCGTGCAAATTGGCTACCAATTTAATTATCTTTGTTAGGTCACATCATCATACACCCTTAAACATGCATTCTAAATACATAATAAAGCGAGTATGAAATAAATATAATGATATGCGGATGGATACTTAACACATTGATCCTAGATCAAATCTCTCCCTTTCTCACTCAAGCTAGCACTTGTACTACTTCTACCCGTTACACTACACTTCTAAAAGAAACCTCATATACATAGAGGGGAATAGGTGAGAAGAGAATACAAGAGAAAGAAGGTGATAAGGCTGGACACGCAGGTCCAATTTAATAAATCGAATTTATTACAACAATTTCTAAAATTGCCCACCCATCTAATATCCATCCGATATACATTATTCATTCAACACAACCAAGTATTCACACATATAAGCATGTTATCAATCAATCTAATCAAATTAATTAATCTGATAATTAGGTGATCATCCAATGTTCAAACAACGATTTGATTTTGTTCGAGTCAAACTCGTTTTTGCGAATAAGTACTTAAAGTACGAATTCATGAATTAAATTAAACTACATTATTAATCTAATTTAACATGTACTTAATACTAATTCACTATTCAATTCCAAATTAAATATTACACTTTTATTTAATAAACCTTTTACGATTTAAATTCCAAATCTAATCGCAACGCGTCTCAAAGACCGATTAACGTCCAACGTCAATTCAATTAAAGTCCAATGGGCTTTTGATTGATTTCTTAAGGCGTGGACTTTTGGTCAACTCGGGTCAAACCGATAACCAAAGTCCAATCGGGATTACCCCATAGCCCATAAATCAATCTCGGCCTATTAGGCCCAATTGAACTTTAAAGGTTCATTAAGTCGCATTTGGGCTTATGGTAAGGTTTTGGGCCCAATGGATCCAATCCACTTGGCCTAAACCAAACTTGATAAATCAAGCCCAATAGGCCCAATTACAACATTAGAAGCCCAAATCCAATTTAAAGCCTAAATAATTAAATTACACTAATCCAATTACGCAATTTAATTACCTAAAGTGCGTTACATGATTAATGACCTAAATCAACATTTCTAAAACACCAAATTAGTCCAATTAATCATGCTCATTTCATTATCATATGTCAAACATACAAGTTGAAAAATCAAACCCATTTACATGCTTAAAGGTCTCGGCCAAAGAGGGATTTTATGTCCGATTCGGTTTCAATCCAATCGAACCTACAATCGACATCAAATCACCATCCTAAATGATTTCACACACACCTCCAATGTCACAAAATCAAAATTTACCAAGACATTAGGGCAATATACCATTCGGCCATCATAAGAATTTTGGGGTTTTTGTCCAATTCGAAATCTAATCCAATTCGATTCAAATTAACGTCAACCTAATCGATTCCAACTCATCAAATGAATCAAAAAACAAAAATTCCAAGAATCCAAAATCCTATTCATATTCGGCCAAGGTCATCAATTTGGGGAAAATAATCCAAATCATTTTTCAACAAATTGGTCCAACCCAAAATGCAATTAAACATGTTATAAACATACTCAAACAAACAATTTATTCAAATCATGCTCAAATCACATTTACCCAAATTTTTAAATCCTAAAATTCATGCTTGCAACTCTAGCTCTAGATGCCATTGTTGAGTTTCTATTAGGTCCCAAGATCAAATCAAAGCATGAAAACATGAGTGAATACATCAACGGAGGTAGCGGAATACTCACATCGATCGGTTGAGTTGATTTGGAGGTGAATCGAAGCCAAAAACCCACTGCATTTCACGCCCACTGTGGGCAGTCCATGCTCACTGTCTTGGCAGTTTCGGGTCTCAAAACGGAGCTCCAAACTTCGTCGGATGAGTCCCGCCTCATGGGTGAACCTCCCTAACACCTTCGCAAGTGTCGCAAGTGTGCTAGCACTTAAGTTCCACCATGGAAACTCACTCATTGCTCCCCTAAAGCTCACGGTTTTGAGCTGTTACAGAAGAAGAAATATGGCCCCTTGGGCGTGAGTTGAGAGAAAAGGAGATGGATTTGTGTGTTGAAAAGTTATGTAAATGATATTTCCAAAATGACTTATATTTTTCAAAAAATTAATAAGCCTTTTACAATTAATTTTATCCAATAAAATCTCATGTAAATCTATTACACACTTATCAACTTACTATTCCACCAACACCCATCACTATCACAAGTCACTTTATTAAAGTGAAGTGATGTGTGTCATTCAATCAATCCTTCCATCAATCAATCAATCAATCACTCACTCAAAGTGACTTTTGATTTGACGCTTGATGTGATGATTGATTTGACGCTTGATGTGACTTGCGTCGCCGCACTCGAATTCGAATACGAATGCGCTCGCAATCACACTCGGGCTCGGGTTCACTAATTCTTAATTAGCAAATTTTCTGTCGCGTCGTAATTAAATGATTCCGCCAAGCGAATTCATATTCACGTCGCTACGAATTAATTCCAAATTAATTCGTTCGCCCGAATTAAAATCTAATTTTAATTTTGCGTCGAAATCTAATTTCGTTTAATATATCGAATATATAATTTAATCGATTAATTCCGAATTAATCGTTCTCTCTCTTTAGACGATATTTTATCGGATAAAATATCTCCGTAATTAATCCAGATTAATTTTCTCTTTCTTCTATATAATCCAGATTATTAATGAGTGCGAGTTATGCGTCATCGGTGCATTATCGGGAAGCGACCCATGAGATCTCCGGATAATTTGGCTATAAATACGGTCCGTCGGTGTAACCGAATCACGTACGTACCAAGTACTACGTTCTACCGATTTACGAGACAAGGTCGACTCCTAGCAAGTACCAAGTCTACCCAATTCTCCGGACATATCCTTTTAAGAATATTTAGATCTATAAAGCGTAGTATACAATCGTATTGTGCATATCGGCCCAGTATCGGATAGTCACGTGTTAGGGCTGGGGCTAGATAAGTGTCTGCCCCGTCCGAAACACAGATCGGATGTCTGGTAATAGTCTCTATAATCGGATATTCATGACCTGGTCATAATATCACGATTGGATGCGCATCACTTAAGAGCACTAATACCATATCCTGCGTGACATCATCTCCATTATGACTGGAGGGATACTTCCGTCTCGACACACACACAATACCCTACGACTCTCTGATAAACCAGAAGTGGTACACAGAACCTGGTCAGGGTCCCCAACCACCAAAACCAAAGTTTATCGATTATCGTAAGTATTAGCGATGCAAGTCTCAGGTTAAGACTATACACACCTACCTTGACTTCGGCCCTCCCATAGACACATAGTCATAATACCAATGGGATTCCGAGGGGTCTATCCAGAACGAAGCTGTTTCCCGTACCATCGGTGAAACACGACCTCTTATCGCACTTGCATAAGTCTCCAACACTTATATATATGAGAACTAGTTCGTTGTGCCCTCACAACGCACACAAGTGCAATACTAGCCTATTCCGCATTATCGATGTCCAGTCTCGATAATACTACGGCTAGGGATATTTAATGATTAATCCTTCGTGGACTGATACTGTCTCATATCATCTCAATCCAGGAACTAATCATAGGGACCTCTCTTCATTTATATATCTATGGTGATCTAATCACAAATTATGAGAGTGCAATTTCCTTGTTACATAGTTAATTTGCTACAACAACACAATATTCTGTGCAAATAGTGACGCTATGGGTCATATTATCCAACATCATTATCTGGATGGAGCACTAAGGGATACATGGCATGTCCAGTTTGTGCGGGTCAAACACCTTCGCAACGATTACAGGAATAACATAGGATATACATAGCACAGAAGATTTCTTGAGTTGAGTCATCCTTGGTGGAAGAGTAAATTATTTAACGGTCAATATGAACCTCAGAGTATGCCCAGTCCATTATCTGGATTCGACATACTTTGCCAACATCAACATCTCAGAGACAGCACACCAAGTAAACATCCTAATAATAGAGATAAAAATCGAAAAACGTCAACCTGAAGAGTTGAATTGGACAGGAAATTGTATTTTCTTTGAGTTAGAATATGGGGGACTCTGAGTTTGCGACATAATTGGATGTAATACATATAGAAAAAACATATGTGAGAGTTTAGTGGGCACACTATTCAATATTCCAGATAAGACAAAAGACACTGTAAATACTAGATTGGACCTACAAGATCTTAGAATTCGTAGTGAATTGCATTTACAAGTCACTTCTCGAGGTCTTATTAAGCCACCTGCTAGTTATATGCTAACTCAATCAGAGAGAAAATCATTCTGTGATTGGCTGAAAATGGTTAAATTTCCTGATGATTATACATTGAATATTGGGCGTTGGGTCAGAGATGATACAATAATGGGGTTAAAGAGTCACGATTGTCATGTGCTTCTCGAGATTCTCCTTCCTGTTGGCATTCGATCTTATCTCCCCCCGAATATATGCGACGTCATACTTGATCTATGTGGCTTCTTTAAACCATTATGTCAGAGGACATTAACCACATCTGTTATTAACGAACTTGAGCGAGGAATCGTGATAATCCTATGCAAGTTGGAGTGAATTTTACCACCCGTTTTTTTTATGTGATGGTACTTCTTGCCGTGCATTTACCGGCTGAAGCTAGGAAGGGAGGTCATATCCATTACATATGGATGTATCCCATTGAGAGGTACTATACAGTTTTAAATATTACATTCTTAAATTTTTATTGTGCATTGAATTTATTATTAATGCAAACTTATTGTCATATCTGCAGGGCTTTGGGATAATACAAACAATATGTGAAAAATAAGGCGTGACCTGAAGGGTCAATAGTAGAAGTTGGTTGTAATCAGTGAAGCAATAATATTTTGTTCGACGTACATGCAGAATATTGAAACTCATTTTAATCATCGGCCACGAAACTATGATGGAGATACAAGTAATAAGAAAGATATCACAGTGTTCCGTCAAAATTACAGACCATTTTGGAGCAGTATGTGTCAAATTACTAACTTTTGAGGAAGTTCAACGTGCGCATTGGTTTATATTGAGTAATTGCGATGAAGTGCAACCGTATTTAACGTAAGCCTTTTTTATGCATAATTATATTTTTTTCCATACATTAACCTAACTCATTTTTTGTAGGTAAATATTACAATGCTACAATGTGGTGGTGACCATAACGTTGATGGAACACACAAAAAAAAATTTCCTAAATGGTTTGAAACAACTGTAAGGCCTAACATTGTATATTTATTTTTATCCTAACATTAAATATTTTAGTTTATTATATTAACACATATATGTCTCTCATTGTTAGATAAACAACCAAGTGCAAAATGGTCAATTGGACTCGTCATCCTCGTTGGTTTCCTTGGCTTATGGGCCTCAAAATCAGGCTTATGAATACAGTGGATGCATTGTGAACGAAATTAGATTTCATACCGAACAGCGAGATGTTGCTCATGTGACTCAGAATTATGGAATTGTAGTCCAAGAAGAACATGGCTCATATATTTTTGACCTCTACGGAGTGTTGCAATCAGTCATTGAATTGATATACAGACCCAGACGACATATTGTGCTATTCGAATGCAAGTGGTTTGACACAAATGTCAGAAAGATAAGAATTCAAGTTAGTAATCATCTAACGTCAATTAATGTTCAACGTTTTTGTACAAGAATGATCCATATATTTTTTGTACCCAAGCACGGTCAGTGATTATATATCTGATCCAAAGTTAGGAAATAGATGGATGGTGGTAGAAAAGTTACAACATAGGGGCATTTGGGACACGCATGAGGAAGATAGTGTTGAAATATCAGATGAAACCAAGAAGTCTCTGACAACTTCGAAGTTCCTGAACAGATATTTCATGTACCAAATGTCACCGTTCCTGAAAATATCACATTAACTCGAGATAATACAGACGTTGAGATAATTCCTCATTCTGAAGTTAGCGTGAAAGTAGCAATTCAAGAAGAATTTGGCACTGAAGATGACTTCGAGTCAAGTCACGAATCCTCAAATGCCGAATATAATAGTGACTAATCTAGTTAGTATATGACGTGATGCATGAATAATTTGTACTATTATTATGAATTTGATTGTTGTTTTGAATTATTATCATCATGTATGATTGATGTTGTTATTGTCATGTGCATCGGTTGAATGTTAGTTTTTGTTATTATTAAAATAATTTATCATACGCTTAGCGTCGAAATACTAAATCGACGCTAAAATAATGACATTTAGCGTCGAAATATAATGTCGACGCTAAAAGTTAACCTTTAGCGTCGATTGAAATATTTGGAAGCTAAAGGTAAAACTTTTATTTCCCCCCAAAAAATTCATTAAGTACCGCTATTTTTTTAAATGTTTATTAAAATCCCTAATTTCGTTTTCCTCTCATTCCTCTCTGCTTCAAAGAATGAATTGGTGTTTCCCTCATTCTCTCGACCAGAAGCAGCTTCAATCTTCAACTATTTACTTTTGGACACTCAGCAAATCAAGGTAATTTACTTTCTTCAATCTTGGCCGAATATGCTGGTCTTTGGAAGCTCAGTCTTTGTGTGTTTTAGTTGTGTTTTGTGTGGTGTGTGTTTTGTAATTTTGATAGAATTGATGAGTTTAAGGAGTGTAATGAAGAAATAGACGAGAGAGATGATGGTATTGATGATGATGATGATAATTTCATGGTATTGATGATGATAATTTCATGGTTTTGATGATGGTATTGATGATGATAATTTGATGATGATGAGTTTAAGGAGTAATAGCAGCATTGCTACTGTTCTGGACCAGAACAGCAACAAATTTGATCAATTTAGCTCAAATTTGATGTATATTATTGACTTGAAATTATGAAATGCCAATTCAATTTAGCTCAATGACTAGGCTCAACAAGTGCCGTGTGTGCATCAAATAAGCTTGATCCATGTTTTAGGCACCAGCATAATCCATCATCTAACTTAATTTCGGTAACCAAAGGCTAGAAGTTTCTGAAATGTGTCACTTGTGTTCTTTCAAATCTAAATTTGTTGCATTAAAGTCCTTGAATTAAGTTGAGTTTAGAAGACTTGAGTGGTGCATTACTTTTGATCTCTTATTTTTGTCCTACAAACAACAAGGCCTCACAAACCAATGATTTCAAAGTACAACTACTAAATTTTGACAAATACTTCATTAACCAATTATTAAGTTTCCTACGTGTTTTCAATTTTCATGTCCATGTACATTAATATTATTAGATTTCAGTCATGTTTCAATTTTATTCAATGCCAAGTACCCAGACCTTATCCATGTTATCATTTATGTAGTTCATACTATGTATTCATGATTCATACATATAATAGATTAGATCCAAGCCACTATAGGTGAGTTATTGTGATGAAAACCTGTAACTTTGTGTGTTTTTACATATGGCACCGGGCAATCACATACGGGCTAATGCGACTCCATCTACATCAGCAAGGACAAATGGCCCTGATGGAGTCTCTGGTAGCACAGGTGAGTCCAGTACGATGAAGGGTCGAGGACGCACCAGTGGCCTGGGGTTGGCTAAACACGTTAAGGCTCACGGCTGTATCCGATTGAGATATCAGATGATGGACAAAGTCAAGTCGGCCAACATAATTCAGTGTTTACTACAGCCATAGGAGCTACAGCTCGGTTTGAAGCTCCCCAAAAATACGTTTCTCGGAGAAAGATACCGTGAGAGACGAAAATCAATCAGCTATTCTCTTCGCTACTAGTGAGTTTCCGTACGGTATTAAGTTTTCGATATTATTTGTCAGTTAAAATTTTTATTTTATACTTATTTTTACTCGGTTGCGATTCATGTAGGAGTGGTCCGACTTCGATCTGACTAAAGTGAATGTCCAACAGTATATTAACTACCACATGGGGAAAAGTTATAAGAATTATAGGACAAAAGTCCTAAAACCAATATTCGACGAACATGGACCTTCAGATGCTCCATAACATAAGCCTGATTTTATAGAGGAGCAAGACTGGATATTCTTATGTGAGCTTTGGTCTAGCAAGAAACAAGAGGTAAATTTTAAAATAAACGAAAATTTATAATTGTCTTTGTTTTCGATACTTACAGCGTTGTTAAATGCATGATAAATGTCATGCAAATGCAAAAAATCGAAGTCACTTGCGTTTTAACCAGCGTGGAGGTTCAAAGCCATTTATCCAACATCGAGATGAATATTCTGAGGTAAATATATCCTAACATAAAAGTTATAGTTCATTATTTTTACTAATATGGAATAATACTGAATTTATTTTCTGTTTTAACAGTAGCACAGGTGAGGTGCAATCATTTCCAGATTTTTTCTGAGTAACGCATTATAATGAGAAAATTAAATGGAGAAATGAAGAAGATGAACGTTGCTATATAAGTTTCAGTTTTTAAAATAAAATAATATTTTTATATATGTTAATTTTTTTTCAAGCTAACATTAACTTTTTTTTAAACAAAACGAAATGATGGAACTCCAACATCAAACTAAGGAGACAGGGTCTGACCCCATACCAGATGAGCATTTGCGCTATTGGTTTTCAAGAATCAGACAGCTTACAACGTGGCCTTGACACTCGTAAGAAGCCGACGTCATTTGCACACAATACTGTTAATTCGGATAATGCCTCCTCTCTTCGAGACCAGTTAGTCACCACCCAATACCAGTTAGCCACCACCCAAGACCAGCTAGCCACCACCCAAGATCGGCTAACCACCACCGAAGACCAGCTAGTCACCACCCGGGATGAGCTGAAGAAGATTAATGAGGAGCTAAAACAGGTCAAGGTGGACCACGAGAAGAAGATGGAGCAGTTCGAAAAGGAAATGCTGGCTTTTCGCCAGATGTTGAAGGTTTCACTCAGTCAGGGTGCATCGGGCTCGAGCGTCCCCTCATCACAATAGCAATAAATTTTATATCCATTTGTATAAATATTTTGAACAAATAATTTTAATATAATATGTATTTTTTCTAAAAAAAAATTTCAATATAATAATAAAATAATTATTATAATATTTTCGTAATTCTGTTATTAATCAGAAATTTTTTTCCATAAATTAATTTTTTAGACCAAAAGCAGTAAATAATAATTTTTTAAAAAACACATTTGTTAACTATTTTCGTCGAACTAGTCGACGCTAAATGTATTTTTGGCGTCGAAATATTTGACGCTAAATGTGTTTTTGGCGTCGAAATATTCGACGCTAATAGTAAAAAAATCACCATTATAAGTATACAAATATTATTTTTTTTAATATACTTTAGCGTCGAATTATTTCGTCGTAATATCTGACCTGTAGCGTCAGAAAAATTTATTTAGCGTCGAAATACATTGGACGCAAAATGGTAGTTTTTAGCGTCAAATATCTTTATTTCGATGCTAAATATTATTCTCGTCGATGTTTCGACGTCCAATTTTTACGTCTAATTAATTCGACACTAATGTATATTTACATCGAAATTGTGGACTTTTACGTCGATTAGTTTCGACGCTAAAGGGCATAACTTTTGTAGTGTATCTACTGAAATTCGAATATTAAACCCGAAAGAGAATAAATCACTCAAGTTCAAAACCTTATCGATTCAATTTAATTGAAACCTATATTTACTAAAAGATCTAAAATCATATTCCCATATGAGAGCAATGATGCCCTAGAATGCTTATCAGTGTCTTATAATTCAGCCATCGATTTCAGTTTCCAATGAGGGAAAAACTTCGGGTGTTTGTAAACATAAAATTGTAGCTATTGGATCACTCTAGCCAAATCTTATGCCCACCATTTGCAATTGTTTGCTCAATCAAAATAATAATAGCAAATAGCTCTGCATAAAAAGATGAACTTGTGCCTAAAGAGAATGCAAAACATCGCTCAAATACCTATTAAAATTTCTGAAAACCACCCGACCGAAAGCTGGGCCTGGATTTTATTTTACTATACCATTTGTATTAGTCAGCAACCTGATTAGCTTCAATTAGTTCTTAACTGTTAGAGATTGAGGTGAATATTCTTTGTATTTCAATCTGAATATATTTACAATATAACAGTCTTTATATAGGCGATACAGGAAAACTAAAATAGTAAAGAAATTCTAAATATGTATACAAATAATATAAATCGCCAGTTGCCTAGAATATAGATTGATAATATGAATGTAATTATAGTTTCTGTTTTGATAATATTCTTAACATCCCATCCCCCCCCCCCCCAACTCAAGCTGGTATAAGAGAAGCAAGCTTGAGTTTGGAAACCAACTCGCGAAAGCATCCTGAAAGCTGAGGTTTGGTAAATAGATCAGCAGGCTGCTCTGCAGAAGGAATGTCATAGTCGAACAGTGCCTTGACGGATATGATGATGAAAAAAATGACAATCAGTTTCGATGTGTTTCGTGCGTTCATGATAGACATCATTGTGCGCTATATAAATGGCACTTTTGTTGTCACAGTATAGAGGGGTACCAATGGATTGAAGAACACCCAAGTCACCGAGAAGTCAGCGGAGCCAAATGATTTCTTGAGTAGCATCAGCAATCGCACGATATTCAGATTCAGTACTGGAGCGAGAAACCACTGATTGTTTATTACTACGCCAAGAAATAAGGGAGTCGCCTAAGAAGAGGCATAAACCAGTTGTATATCGTCGATCAGTGGGATCGTCGGCCCAACTAGCATCACAGTAGGCACGCAGCTCAAGAGATAAATCAGTGAAAAAATAAAGACCATGAAATAACGTTCCTTTGATGTAGCGGAGTAAATGAAGAACACCATCATAGTGAGCAGAGCGGGGGGCAAACATAAACTGACTAACAACATGAACCGCATAGGCAATATCAGGCCGAGTAACTGTTAAAAAAACCAAGTTGCCAACCAGCTGACGGTAAAGAGTAACATCAGGAAGAGGGGTACCATCAGTGACATTAAGTTTAATTTGAGGATCCAGAGGGGTAGAAGTGGTCTTGCTTTCAGTTAATCCCACCTGAGCCAGTAAGTCAGAAGCGTACTTAGCCTGAGATAGATAACAGCCAGTCTGATCAGAGAGTACCTCAAGCCCAAGAAAGTAACTGAGATTACCAAGTCTTTCATCTCAAAATATAGTTGAAGAGAGGTCTTAAGTTCATAGATACCGTGTGAATCATCCCCCATGATAATCATATCATCCGCAAAGAGAAGAAGAAGAATAGAGCCATGATCAGTTTGTCGAATAAAAAGTGCCGAGTCATAGGCACTGGAAGTGAACCTAAGTGTATGAACAATGGTGCTGAATTTCTCAAACCATGCCCGAGGAGCTTTTTTAAGACCATATAATACCCGGCGAAGTTTACAAACCTTATTAGGAGGATGAGGGTAATCAGGTGGAGGTTTCATGTAAACCTCTTCAGATATGTCACCATTAAGAAAGGTATTCTCGACATCCATCTGAAACAAAGTCCACTGTTGAGAGGCGGCTACAGCAAAAAGACTGCGAACGGAAGTCAGATGGGCAACAGGAGCAAAGGTTTCTTCGTAATCAATCCCATATTCCTGAGAAAATCCCTTGGAAACAAGATGAGCCTTATAACGTTCAATAGAGCCATCATATTTTGTCTTGATTTTGTATATCCATTTACACCCAATCACAGATTTTACCGGTGGAAGATCAACTAAGTCCCACGTATGGGCTTTTTCAAGAGCCTGCAATTCTTCAGTCATAACTTGCTATCAAACAAGGTTATAACTAGCTTCAGAGTAAAAGTGAGGTTCATATTAAGTGAGAGTAGTAGAAAAATAATGAAAATCTCAAAATTGACAGAAATTCCTGTCACTCTAGTAGAACAACGAAGAGACGGAGGATTACCTGAAGGGACACATGGGAGCCAGATGTGGCTGTGAGGGATCCGGCAGGCGATGCAGACGGTGGGAGATCAACTGTAGAGGGATCATTTGAGGGAGGTACATCAGAGTCTTCATCGGGAAACAAATTGAGAGTGCTATCTGTAAAGAGGATACGGGGCGAGGAAATGATAGAGTGAAAATTGAAAATAAGGAAAACATGTGGTTTTCCCAAAAGATGACATGACGAGAAATACGGAGGCGATTGGAGATGGGATCCCAACACATATACCCTTTGTGTTCAATGTCATAACCCAAGAAACAACATAGTCGAGCCCCAGGTTCTAATTTAGTGTGTTCATGAGGCTGAAGAAGAACAAAACAAACACAACCAAATACTTTAAGAAGATTGTAGTTGGGAGATGTACCATGTAATTTTTCATAAGAGGATTAATTGGCTAGAACAGAAGATAGAGGCAATTGCTGGTGTAGACACTGGTGAAAGCAGCTTCTCCCCTGAAACATTCAGGACAAGAGGAAGAAATTAGAAGAGCACGAATTGTATCTAAAATATGTCTGTGTTTGCGTTTGGCTCCCCATTATGTTGAGATATACTGGGACAAGAGCGGTGACAGAGAGTCCCATTTTGGTTAAGAAAGTGTAGAAAATCAGAGTCTTTATATTCCATGACATTGTCAGTACGAAAAATTTTAATGGATCGATTGAATTGCATCCTAACCATTTTCGCAAAGGTTTGGTAAATTGAGGAAAGTTCAGAGTGATGTTTCATAAGATAGAGCCTAGTGTATCGGGAATAATCATCAATAAAAATCACAAAATACTTTGAACCACCCATAGTATGAATAGGAGATGGACCCCAAATATCAGAATGGACCTGATCAAAAGGTAAAGAGGAAATCGAAATACTATTACTGAAAGATAATGCAGTTTGTATGCCCAACTGACAAGGCATACAATCAAAATATTTATTGAAAACAGAACCTAAATGACCACTAGATGCTAATAAACGTAATTGACTAAGAGCAGGATGGCCCAACCGAGATTGCCACAGGCTGAGTGAGGTAATGGGTGAGGTAGTGGCTGTAGAGTAACATGGAGAAAGTTCTTGAGGAAGATGAAGACTGATGAGCTCAAACAAACGATCTTTCTTACGACCTATCCCAAGCATCCGACCTGTCCGCAGATCCTGCACAGAGCAACCAGAAGTAGTAAATAAGACATTAAGATCAAGGCTACATAATTGACCGACAGATAAAAGATTCAAAGCGAGTTTGGGTATAAGAAATGTGTTAGAAACAGAGAGATTGGGAAGAGAAATGTGACCCAAATGACTGGGAGTCATGAAAAGGCCATTAGCAGTTTGAATAGCAGGAAGATATGATGGAGTAGATGTAGACTAAAAGATACTTGAGTCGGAAGTCATGTGATCGCAACAAGGAGAATCGAAATACCAAGAGGCAGTACCTGAGATAGTAGAAGAAACAGAGATGTTACCAAATTGAGAGGCTATTGATTGAAAAATGGAGGCAAGATCATGAATAGGCTGAGAAGTCTGAGACTTTTCAGTATCACCCTGATCATTAGAAGCTACAACAGAAAGAGATGGATGACCCTTGAAGGAATGAGCGGTGTGGCGAGTAGAACAGTCGCGATCAAAATGGTCAGGACCCATCTTACGGCATATTCTGCAACGGCGTGTTGGAAATTTGAGGATCAAGTGTCCGGGCAACTTACAGTGAGAGCAGGGCTTCATAAAGGAAGAACTGGAATGGAGTGGGCAAGAACGGTCTCTGTATGTTGTATGCGGCCAGTAGAGTGATGAGTTTCTACCGAAATAAGTTTATCAATGGCAGAGTCAAGAGTGGGTGTGGAGTTTGATGAAGCAAGGAGGCACAAGTGGGTTCAAATTTGGTGTCAAGTGCCATAAGAAACTGAATCAGTTTTTGGTGATCTCTGTTGGTGGTGAATTTGACAACATCAGCAGAATTGTCCCAATGGGGCTCAGATAGAGCCAATTGATCCCAGAGAAACTGCATCTGAGAATGGAATTCAGTAATAGATTGGTCAGGTTCCTGACGCATTTGGTGGAGGTGAAAAATCAACTGATATTGATGAGATAAATCTGTGGCTGTATATCAGTGAGCAAAGAAGTCCCAGAGGGATTTGGCTGTGTGAAAACGATCAAATTGAAGACTTGTTGTAGGGACAGAGGAGTTGCGAAACCAGGTAATGTTTTTGTGATTCTGACTTTCCCAATTTTCAAGGCAATCAGTAAAATCGTCGTCACTCTCAGTTTTATGTTGAATCGGTGCAGGAAGGGTGCCAGTAATGTAACGCCAGAGTTTACGGCCTTTGAGAAAGCCGCACATGGCTTTAGGCCCAAGAACATAATTTTGACCATCGAGGAGTATCTGAATTAGTTGGGAGATGTCTGACTTGTCCATGGTGAAAATCAGCGAAAAAATGATTCTGAATGAGACAACCAGACAGAGTAACTGTAATAAAGGGATAGCAGAAGTGCGGAAGCAGTGGCGGTGGCTGGAGCCAGAAAATTAACAAGATCCAGAGAAAATTCGTCTGATACCATGTAAGAGATTGAGGTGAATATTCTTTTTATTTCAATCTGAATATATTTTCAATATAACAGCCTTTATATAGGCGATATAGGAAAACTAAAATAGTAAAGAAATTCTAAATATGTATCCAAATAATATAAATCGTCAGTTATCTAGAATATAGATTGTTAATAAGAATGTAATTATTGTTTCCTTTTTGATAATATTCTTAATATTAACAAATATTTTTACAGAACACTGTAATATATATATAGTGAGCTTCAGGTTCGGACTTCTGAAGCATCAAATAACAGTGAAATTGAGGAGAGGATCATTCTCCCAATCATAAAAAAAAAAAAAAAAAAACAAAAACAAAAACTAATCCTTCTAGTTTATTTATAAGGACCTAATTAAGACAAGACAATGTCAACTAATTATATGTTCTTTTAGACCAAAACCAAACCAAACCAAACCAAACATTGAAACACAAAAGGCTTTTGCCTATTTTCTGTGCACAGTCCTGAGTGCAATATTCATTTAATTGCTCACGGCCTTATGATTATGAATAGGCATATGCTCATAAATTAAACAAATATCTATAGATAACATGCTAGCCATTCATTAAGCATTGATTTTTGTACATAAAAATAACTACAGAAATAAATAAATTAAAAACCCATATATATATATATATCTCTCATTAAATATATAATAACTCTCATCATTAATAGCCCTACAAGGCAATCTGTGTGAACTTGCAATATATATATATATGTATATAAGGACAAAATTTTAAAACAATACATGCAAATTAATAACAATGGTGACCTTTCGCAAGTCTCAACTTCATTCACTTCACAATTCTGAAACATCATTTACTGTCACCACGAAATATATGAGCAAGAAATTACTACTCTCTCTCTCTCTCTCTCTCTTTAATACGGCGTCATATTGGATGCCGATTAGTGTCATGTAGTCACAATCGAAAGGATGTCGGATTTGCAAAAATTTCTGGTCCCTACAACATTGATTTCATATTTGATTTACATGTCCCATTTTCTATGTCATGTCCCCATAACTGTCCTATAACTGTTGGGTTTTCAAATTTGGGTCATCTCCCCCTATTAAATTCAAATTTTTGTTATATTATAAAGGAAATCTTCTGCTGCATCTTTTAAATTGATGTAGTAAATGTTTTGTGATTTTGGGTCCTACTATATTTATATATTACAAATATATGACGTCGGCAAATTCGAATAAATTTTTAATATATTATTTCCCTCCTAAACTTAAACTCAGGTGGCAAATTTTATTAAGATATTTGAAAATCAACTCTACTATATATATCTTCATTTGCGACTAGCAATCCTGCTAGAAATGGTAATCAATCAAGACATATCAGGATTTATCAATTTTAATCCTATCTAAATTATAAATTTATTATGAACATCATCCTGAATCACGAACGTATTTTTGAATCGGGACAATAAACAGTTTCAAACCTTGGATAAAATGATTGAAGATCTTAAATCACCATTGAAATCCAAAACAAAAAATTATCTCTAATCTTGACTCAAATCTTAATTCAATATGAAAAATCGTCCTGAATTGATCCATCCTAAAACACTTGAATTTTTTTAACCAACAGAAGAATACTCTCCGAGAGCACTTGATATTTTATATATATAGACATGCACCCATTTTACTAACCATAAGAACGACTCAACAGTCTTCCCAGACAACACCACAATTTTTCATTTTGAAGTTAGATCAATATTAATATTAATTCTAAGAGATATATTAATTGAGATATTTTAAATAACATATCACTTCTCAATTATATTAAATAATATATTATCTCTCTTTACTTTATTTGTAATGGTAGTGATTGGAGTGACTAGTAACTATTTAATAAATTTAAATTATCTAACTAAATTGTGTCTTTTTAATTTAATGAAAATAATATAAATTTTTATATATTATCTCTCTTCTATTAATATTATATAGTTTTTTATATCACGTTCATCAATGTAGTTATTTATAATTATTTATTTATTAAAATCATATAATTAAGTAGAACCTTCAATAAAATTTATATATAAACTTATTTTTATTTGAATAGTTTTTGGATATCTTGTCATACAATTAATTGAATAGGAGTTGAATTCAATCTTGAGTTTTATATTGAGTTTTTTTTTTTTTTTTTTTATAAATTATGATTGATAATTATTGGATAATAATTTAATTATAATTGAATTTTAACCGTATATTACTATTAAATCACATATATTATAAGATTATGAATAATTCAGCGCAATTCAACTCAATACTATATACAAATTTTCACCATCACAAAATCTGTATATGAAATGATGCAATATGGTCAAATGAAACAGGCTTTTAAAAACCCTAGATTCTTCTTTTTTATTGATCTATTCATAGCATGCATGAATCATTTATAAGAGAGGGAGAGAGAAAGCTTGCTAGTGGTGTCTTATATCTTTCTTAATTATTAATTTTTTTTCAATGCAAAATAATGAGCTTTTGGACAAAATATTTAAAAATCCCAACAATAAAGTAGTTAGAGAAAAATACTACATTAAATCAAAGATTCATAGTGTCAATATTCAAGGAGTAGGTCCCTTTTGAGACAAATTTTAATGGTATAATTTTTTTGCCACTTGATTGTCCCTATTCAATGTGTTCCACCTTTCTGTTAACTTCATAGATTTGTCTTTGTAGTGCTTTCTGTGAAGTCAAGAAAATGGGACAAAGTTGGAGCAATCTTGTCTCTCTTCAAAATGTGTAACATGTTTCTTAGAGGAGATTCTATATAAATTATGTGGGATCAAAATGTCTCTAGGTTTTTATGCAAAACAAAAATGAATTAAAATATTATATGTTTTAAGGATCTATTTGATATTATGATGATCGGTCTTTTAAGTCATGATAGTATCGTGAAATAGAAGAATTTACGAGTAGTTAAGAAAATATTATCAGAAATAATCAAATACATTAATAGCACATCTAGAAGCGGAGGTCCCAGAAGACCAAAAGGAGCTTAACACAGTTATTAATTTTTTTTTCTTTTTTTGCTTAAATTTATTATTATTTTGCCTCTAATTTATTATCTCACTAGCTCCATCCCTGATCAGATTTGCCTAAAAAACAAAGGGAGCCTAAAGATACATGTGAAGAGGAATTAAGAAAAGTAATAGTAATAGTAAATTTGATGTGTTTGATCTTAAAGACACAAAGTGAAGAGGACCCAGCAAAATTTCATGTGATGGTGGGCAGTGAGATGAGATCGAGAAGTGAGTGGAAAAATGCAATGGCGTACGGATCTCAATGATGAAGGAATGTCTGCGATATTTTCTCAAATAACTACTTTTTTTTAGGGGGTTTATTTTGGTCAAAATAATTAATCAAAAATATGTTAATTAAATGAATGTTTGAATGATGAGACTTGGATCATATTTAGCATGATTTCCACCTTTTGAGAATTTGATAAAATTAGTTTAAAAAACTGTTATTTGATAAAATGAGCCATCATATTTGGGTTTTGTCAAAATGATATTTTTCTCCAAAATAGATTTCGGATAATCTAAATTCTTCCGGTCTACACCAAACTTCTTTTTTGATTTTTTGATTTTTTCGTTTTAAAATTTCAAATATCCGAAGTTATGACTTCGGAGATCCGAAGTAATTCAGAGATCCGAAGTAATTCGAGGATTCGAAGTAATAACTTTGGAATTTGGATCTCCGAAATTATCTCCGAGCATGGTCATCACCCGACTCATGCAAGTTAATCTTGTTGTTGATGATCCACCAGAAGGTTCTAATGGTGCTAGCTCATCTCACGCTGCCCATCCTCCAGGTGATCCATTAGTCATTTTGTTACGTGACCGCGTATTTGAGATAGAAAATGGATAGACGAGGATGGAGGATCGGTAAAAGAGAATGGATGATCGGCAGAAGATGATGGAGGATTGACAAAAGGCGTAGAGGATCGATAGAAAGGAATAGAGGATCGACTGAAAGAAATGGATGATCGGCAGATGAATAGAGTGGTCATTACATGTGGCATTAGATGTCAGCTGAATGACATAATAGGCCTGACGATATAGTGGTTGATATTGATTTTTATACGTAGTTTTTCATTTTGATGTATAATTAACTGTTTTGTTGTATAATTAATTATTATATATATATATATATTATTTTGTTACATATAAATCCCAAAAGAGGAAAAAAAAAAGAGAGAATTAAGAAAAATCATAAATAAATAAAATTTATTTTATTAATAAATATATATATATAAAGGAAATATTATAAAAAAATACCAAAAAAATAAATAACTTCGGATATCCGCAGTTTTAAATTAAAAAAAAAAAAAAAGTTAGGTGTAGATTTCGGAGAATTTAGAATTTCGAAATTTACTTCAGAGAAAATGATCATTTTTTATAAAACCCTAATTTTGTGACTCATTTTGGCAAATGAAAAAGTTTTTTTGGACTAATTTTGCTAAATTTCCTTCCTTTTTTTATGTCTTTGAATATGTTAAATGCACGAAGATTTATTTTTTATTATTTAAGATATGAAGAATTAACTGAAAGGAAAATAGAAAACCAAAAATTCTGTTATTTTCAAATTTGAATATGTTGAGGAATTTTATCCATAACCTTCTGCTATCGATCAAATAGAAGATTTGAGGATCTACAATTTCACATTTTATTAATAAAATAAAAAAACAAAACAAAACAATTCAAACGTTTTGATAGGAAAAAAATGAACTACAATTGCCAATTTTGAAAAAGAAAAAAAATAAATAAACCAATTCAAACGTTTTCATAGGGGAAAAAATGAACTACAATTGCCAATTTAGAAAGAGGGGAAATGGGATTTTCAAAAATGGAAACAAATCCTACACGGATTAAAACTCTCTCATTGGAGGAAGATTTAAGGTTTGGAGCAAAAGAAGCATCAAGAATTATGATTTTTTTTCAACAATTATATCTTTCTTAATTTTCTTTTTAATTTTTTGTATAAGAACTAGATTGATTGATAGGGCTATCATGTAGCCCATATATGAAATACTATATTTAGATTTTCCCAGTAATTGTGATTATGTATGATTTGGGTTTAGTGATTAGCTATCATTCGTCTCCAAGGGACGTGACTTGATGGTGTAGAGTTTAGAATCTCACATTTAGGTCATGTGTTCGAATTCAGGAAGAGCGTTTTTTTGTAAGAGCCTGGGATAGTCGGAGGTTTTACCTGCTCCCTTTAAGCCCGGAAGGTAACATCCCGTCATGCCGAAATTTCGTCAGAATCAGAGGCTTATGGAGGCAGGATTATCCTGTCTCCTGCCGGTAACATCCTGGCTTAGGCGGGATGTTACAGGAAGGGACGGTTTGGCGGTGAAATTTCCAACGATTTAAAAAAAAAAAAAATTGAAGAAGATTAGCTACCATTGTGCTTGAATTAGTTTGATACCAATTGAGATACATGTCATATCCAATTGTGTTTTACCTTATTGTCATCATTGTCATGAATATATAATCATGTGTGTGATATAGAAAAGGGTTTGTATGATTCCATCCAACTTCCATAACCATTGGATATGTTGGAGAAGTTGATCAATAACACAAAGATTATTTGGGGTTAATATCAAGGCAGATACAGAATTTTATTTTAAGAGTGATTAAATTTTTCTTTTCATGTAATATTGATAGGCTAAATATTTTATTATTATTTTCTAAAAGAAAATGTAAGAAATTGCATAATTGTATCAAATTTGAACTATGTACAACTCACTCATGGTGTCGCCCATGATTAATATGCTAAGTTTATAGTGAAAGCAAAATGCCTTAATATTTACTTACTTATTATTTAACTTCGTTATATTGTTGCCTCCATTACATTAATATTTACTTTATTTTCATTAATTTAGTTTTAATTCAAATTTTCACATTTTTATTATAAAAATTTAGAATTACATCAATCCTCTTGGAAATAATATATGTATTTGCATTCACTATACTATCTCTCGATTTATACACTTGCGAGCATAAAAAATTATATATAAAGTTTGGACATTGTTTTGGATTGTGACTGATTCCAAGAGTTCAATAATTGAGAGCACTTCTAAGAGTTCTTAATTGCCAATATGGATTAGTTTAATGCTTTCTAAATTATAACCAATAGATAACTACTTATTTCCAAATACAACAACAATGAAATAAGTCAGCTTTTTTTTTTTTTTTTTTTTGGAATCGTTGAAAATCTCACCGCCAAATCATTAATTCCGAGTTTAAACGGAGCAGGTAAAACCTCTGACTGTCCCAAATTCTTACAAAAAAACAAACTCCCTGAATTCGAACTCAGGACCTTAAGATTAGATTCTAAACCCTACATCATCAAGCCACGTCGAAATAAGTTAGCTAAGTGAAGCTAATACTGATGAAACGATGTGTAAAGATCCCGTGACTACAAGAATACCCGGTTGGTTCTCTGCTCTTGTCTTGAGAATCTGATTTGCGATCTTCATTGATAGTGCTAAAGACTTCTCAGCAGCCAGTAAGGTTTTGTGTTCTGGCACTGTCGGGGAAGTAGCTAATTGACCATCCGACATTGCTCGGTGTTCTTCCATTCCATCGCGAATGATGCTGATTCCCAATTCTTCGGAAGCTTGGATCCAACAATCTCTTAACGAGGAAGCTGAAGTTACTCGAGCCTTCCCTCCAGCAACATCAGCTTCTGTTAGGATGACAGCCTCTAATTTTCTACCTGAGGAGATGTAATCACATATCAGTAGCAGTCGGACCTTTCTTAGAAACCACATGCTTGCCTCCATCTCCAATATGACCAAATAGGAAGAACAGAACATAGATACAAAGTTTTATTCTATAATGGGACCTCGAGATTATCGCCAGAAGCTGCCCCATGGCTTCTAATATTCTACCGTTATCAGATATGCTATCAAAGGCGCTACCTAAGCGGCGCTTGGGAGAGTTTTTAAAAACAACTGCCTGTGGCACTTGCCAAGACGCGTTAGGTATCAAAGTGCCACTTGGGCAGCGCCTTAGGTATTGTAAGTTATAATTCCTTATATATTAGATAAAATTCTGTTTGTTTGACTAGTCAACTGCCCTTTAACTGGTCAAATGCGTGTTTGGGCTGGTTGAACTACCAAAATGCCTTGTCCCGCCTACCGCCTTTAACAGCATAGCCGTTATGTTTTTCTGAATCCTATGATTGACCCAATTCAGTGGTGATACACTTCATTAATGACAGCAGAATATCAGAGGACAATACCTGAAAGAAATTCTTTTGCAAATGCCAAATGATCTTTGTCACTAGCCATAGCAACTACAAGAGCCAATCTTGCCTGTGGAAATGTCATTTGTATTGTTTCCACCAAAGCTTTAGCAGACTCTTTAGTGTGAGCTGAAAATATTAAACCGAACAATCAGGACTCCTATTTAAGGAGGTTAAAAGACACGTGCTGCTACAGAAATGGGACATGAAAACTGTCCAAGAGGTCATCAAATTTCATATCATAAAGCGATAAATTAAACATATTGCTAAAATTCAAATGAAGATTACACCTTGTATTAACAATCAATAGATGAGAAAACAAGATGACTTGCATGCTGAAAAGCTTATGAGAGTGCAGAAACAATGAGACAATAAAGATCACCTCCATCCAGGAGTACCGTTGCTCCGGTTAATCCTAATAACTCGGCTTGCTTGGACATTAAAAACTGACTTCTTCCATCCAAGCAGGTATTCTCTAAACCCTTCCTGACAGATCCATCTGAGATTCTCCAGCCTGGAATTTTCATTTACACATACAAATACAGTGAAAATCATGCAAGGGAGTCAATAATGGACTTATGACTCAATAAAGGTTTCTTGGTTATGAAATCACGCAAACTCGATCACCACTTTTTTCTCTTGTTTTGCTCACAAAGGGCTGCGGAAGCCCAACAAAGCTTGTGGGGAAATCACACAGAAAGCATAACTTTATCCACTTTCTTGGGACAAGGCAGAACTATTACAATGCTTATGCAGATAAAAGACAGATACATCGGGGTTTTTCCCCATACCATAAATCCAATCCACTATAATAGACAGTGCATGAGTGCACAGCTAGAGTGTGCCGGAGAACAGGGGTAGGCATCTTGAACCAATACCCTTAACTGAAACAAACTACACGTTTACATTCACCAAAAAATGGAAAAATTTCATTCACCAAAAATGTTCCTTACTGAAGCCAGATAGAACAGTATTAAGTACCCACCTTGATCACGGAGGCAAAGTGCAGCACATGTTGCGGTCAGTGCATTTTGAAGTTGGTGGCTTCCAATCATGCACATGTTTATATCAAATAACTCAATGGACTGCATGGAAAAATCATTTAATAGAAGTTCAAGCATTTGTACATAATTGAAGATACAGATATCATGGTTAAAATATGTAAATTTCTTCTTTTTGTAAAAAAAAAGGTTTCAAAATATTCATCTACTGCTTCAGGAACATACCAATGGAAAGTCTCTCTGAACTTCTACTATTATATCACAACATTGGCAAGGTCTATCATTGATCGTATTCAGTCCATTTATAAAAGCTCTAATTCCAGGATCAGTTGCTGATACTACAGGGGAATGCATCAATGATGCTTTATCACGAAGAATATGCTCAATATGTGGAAGAAACGGTCCCCCCAAAATCAACTGAAAAGGTAAAATTAACGGCATTCAGATTCTGTTAAAAATAGCAATAAAGAAAAATCATTACAAATTCAAATATCTTATTGAACCAGAAAGCATATTATCACATCATTAGGCAGGATAATTGCATGATAGGGTGTGTTTAGCTATCCTTTCACATGTCAGAGATATTGCCACGTGTGCGTAGATATGCTTACTGCTTCATTCATATGACACAGAGATTATTAATAAAGCACACTACTCATCAATTTAACATGGTTGATGGTAAAAGGCAAAGATAATAATTACTTAACTACAAAATTTTACCACGTATGTCATCACGGTAATCACATCAATCAAATATTTTTTGGTGTGGATATCTAGGACTAAAAAAGCAAAGATAGAAGATTTGGTGTGCCCCAGTTTAACTGCTGTTCAAACAACATGTACAGGGAGAATCACCTAACTGGGCGTCCATATTTAATGATTCCCGACTTAGCCAAAGCAATGCTTTCCAGAGAACCACCTAGTGCTGCCATATGTTCCTCACCTATAGTTGTTATAACTGATGCAGCAAGTCCGGAACTAGAAATGACGTTTGTTGCATCTCGGGCACCCCCTAGCCCAGCCTGTAATGATAGAAATAAACAAAATTATCATTAGTATGCCCCAACTTTAATTGGCTAAAAATTACACTTAGATTCAAATTTCAGTTGAAGGATAAAGGGAAGTGAGAGAGTGTATTCAACAATATACAGACAATTGCTGAAATAAAGTAATTAAGGTGAAAAATATGATTAACCTCGATAACAGCAATATCAACATTCTCCTCAGCAAATAGAGCAAATGCCATAGCAGTTAGAACCTGAAAAATTTCCATGACTAAATAAATTAGGAAAAGAACAAACATAAAAGATGATAGCATATATATAAATAGCAATCCTTTGTATAATTTATAAGAATGAGCTAAATACATAGTGCACAATCCTTGTTTGAATGATTGTGAATGGTGAAATAAGTTCCAACAAAAAAGCCTCAAAATAAATAGTTTTGAATGCTGAACTACAGAATTTAGGGACAAAGTAAAACGCCAAAAAAAGCAGCTGCATATTCTAAACCCAGGATTGTTTCCATTTCTCTAAGTTAGTAATTAAGAATTTGAACTATATATTGACACGTTCAATTTGAAACCTCAAAATGAGTGATGCAGCCATTTTCAAGACGTATTGCCTCATCAAGAGCATCCTTAATCCTATAGAAAAGACAATCCAATGCCTTGGCAGAAACTGGTTGATTTAATCTTCCCACTGACATACGCTCTCTGATCGTTGTAATATGTGGGCTGATTACAGAAAACCAAGCCTGTCGTCAAGCAACACTGACATAAAAAGTTGCAGACATAGGAAGATTTTTGTTATCTATATGGTAATAATAAATTTCATACCTAGTATAACAACCAACAGAATACCCTTCTGCACGTAAAATATTGGAGAGAAAGGCTGCCGTTGATCCTTTTCCCTTGGTCCCAGCAATGTGAACAGCCTGAAATTGCAGCCAGTTTAATTACAATCATAGAGACTAACCAAAATCCGTGTACACAGACCACAACTATACCATTTTTCAAAATCTATTGCAAATTTTAAAACATATATAGAAATCACTTCATGCATTTTAGAAGTGCTTTTGATACTGTTTAAAAGTTCTCAAGTAGTTAAAAACACTTTCATGTGTATTATATCACGTCTAGTTGCATATGAGATTTAAAAAAAATGAAGACAATGAAGTATTGTAAATAGAAAAACTTGATAAACAGAAGCTTTTTAGAGTAAAAGAAATTTTCCATTTTGTTCACAAGTAGTTTTGACACTGTTAAAATGATCTAAAAACTTATATGTTTATTCTATAACAGTTGAAACAACTTGAATGCATTTGAGAATAAAGAAAAGTACTATGAATTTAGAGTGCAAGAAGCACTTGATCGAAGATTCCCCAAAATTTTTTTTAAGGCGCTTCCACATAAAGCCCTTTGAAGAACAAGTGGTGGAGCCACATACACGTGAATGGGATAGTCGCCTTCGCTCAACCCGAAATTTTGTTAAAATGTCTCCTATAAATTAATAAAAAAGCAAGGTTCGAAAACTCGGTATGCGGTGCAAAGCGGTCTCACGTGAGGCGAGACGCGCAGCCTCGAGGTTGTCGAGGCGACAGCCTCAGGGTGGTTGAGGCGACAGCCTCAGTCCGAACGCTAAAAAAATACTAAAAGCATCAAAATAAATCATCCACAACAAATCAATTTCAACTATACATAGCCTCCATCAAAATAAACAAAATGAAACATAACAAAGTAGCTTCATGAAACAAAATGACCGTTAATATCTAAATAGGCTATCATTTGTGTCTAAGCATGAAATGTAGATCTAAAGTGTCATCCTCCAAAGAATTTATAATTCTTATCCTAAATAAATTTATTAATAACAAATGATAACTAATAAATAAATATAATAGTAAATATTGATTATTTTTAAAAATAATAATTATTTTGCCACTTTCGGCGAAGCAACGAGGACGAGTTACCCTATCAATGTGATTAACAACACTGTCAGTTAAGATTTCAAAATCAGAAATTTTATTTTCTGTAGTATATAAAAAAGCTCAAGTCGGGACTTCTTTTTTTATTTCTTTTAAAATATAGTAACTTTCAGGTCGAGACATCCGCCTCAGGCCGCCCGACTCAAGGCACCGTGAGGTGGGCTGCCTCAAGCCTTTGAGGCGGGCCTATTGAAACTCGGAGACAGGCTCGTCGCACTGCGGCTGCAGATAGTGCAAAACTAAGATAAAAATCAGATTTGTTAATGCGATAATTTTGATTTATCTGAGTATCTATCACTTTTTGTAAAAATCAAATTTAGCCAACAAAGCTCTGGTTTCGCCAATGCTTTGAACTGAATTTTCTTTCTACAAAAGCAGGACACTGCTTCAAGCATCTGAAGTCCAAATTGCAGCAAAAGAACGAAGCTTGAACTAACGTATAATTCTATACTGTTTAGTTTTTAACAAAGCAAAATTCATATGAGATTATATAGTAAAAACAAAAACAAAATTGGAATAATTTTTGGGGAAAGCACTGATAGAAGTTGGTTTCAGAGACACATTTGATCGAAGCCTTCCCAAAAAAGCTTTTCAGGTACTTCCACTATCTATCCACATAAAAGCGTTTTGAACTAAAAGTGCTTTCTGCAAAAGCACTTCCAAATTGGAACGCAAAGAACTAACCTTGTATTTAGAGTGAGGATTACCAAGCCGGTCCATAAGCCGGTTCATCCGACCCAAATCGAACCCATCATCGGAATCCGTACCCGCTCCTTTGGGCACGCCCGATTTTTCGAAGTTCTTTAGAGAATCCAAGTAATTCATCAAGTGCTTTAGCTCCGGTTCCTCAGAGGAAGTTGAAAAGAAGCGATTTTTGGACCCAATTGATAAGCTTTTGAGATACCCTCTACGCGTTCCATAAAATGCGGCGTATTCAGTAGCAAGTTTGAAGGTTTTCATCTTTGGTTTCTGTTTGCTTCTCTCGGCTTTGGGCTACTGCAGCAGCTGGTTGATGAGGGCTTTACAGTTGCTCAATAAACAAAACCTTTTATAACAAAAAGATAATATATGATTCAATGTATAATCAGAATTTTAACTGGTAGCCATTTTAATATAGTTTCGCCTCAATAGAAGATAAACATTGGTAGATGGTTTGGTGGTATAGAGTTTAATATCTCATTTAGAGATATGAGCTCAAATTCAATGACTTATGACAGCTTAAGGTTTTACATGTTTCATTTAAACATTAAAGGGATGGTTTGGCTCCCTTTAAGCCCTAAGATTTTCAACGATTCTAAAATATATATATATATATATATATATATATATAGACATCAAATAAAAGACTGAGATAATTATTTTATAAATAACTAGAAAAAAAGTGAAAGAACTAAATGAAGAAAAGATAAAATTTTATTTGTTTCCTTTCAAAATGAATAATGTTTTTTTTCTATAATGTTGTACATGTATTTATAATGATAAGAGTAGCAAATCTATCATATTCAACTCAAATCACTAATTTTTAGTAAATTCATTCACCTAAAATGAGAAATATATTCATTAAATTAAGTCTACTCGCCTCGAAAAAATGACAAATATATTAATTATATCAAATTCATTCACCAATAAAGTACACCAAATATTTCAAAGTAAAATGCTTTTATGGTGGTAATAATATTCACTTTTTTTTTTGAGTCATTAGAAATCTCACCGTCAAATCATTCATTCTGAGATTAAGCAGAGTAGATAAAATATTCTGATGTCCAAGACTCTTATAATAAACGCACTCTCTGGATTCGAACATAGTACCTCAAGATGAGATCACTAACCCTACGCCACCAAGTCACGCCCCTTGTGGACAATAAATCTATCACATTTAACTCAAATCACTAATTACATTAGCAAATTTATTCACCTATAAATAACAAATATATATATTAAGCACATATAAAAATATGTGCTTAAAGATTACCAACAAATTTAAGGGTTAATAATATTTAGATCCCTAAGTTTTAGTATAAGCATATATAAAAATATAGTTTTCAATATTTTTCTTTTTAAATAGCAAAAAAGTCAAAAATTGTTCAATAACAAAGCAAATAAGAAAACGATAAACACTAAAATATATAACATATCTTCTTCAATCATAAAACTCATTGTCTCGTCTCATATATTCACCTTCAAATATACAAAATACAGAGGACCAAAATAGTCATTCCTCTAATCCATAAAATATATTAAAGTACAAGTACAACCCCTCAAAAGCTCTGTCCATTTATGAGAGGGTCGGATAAATTTTTAAAAAATTATTAATTAAATAATAATTACATAACCCCATTATAAAAATAAATTTTTCAAAAGTTTACAATCTATAAAATATATTGTAGATGCTAAATATTTAAAAAAATAATATAATGAGTAATACTAATACAACTTAAACAAACTTAAAAATAATAATAAACCATAAAATACTACACTAATAAATTAAACAATACTAATAATAAATAATTATAAACTGCAAACATATAATTATACAAAACATATATATATATTTTTAAATTATATACAATAAATAATCGGGTCGGGGCTTTTATTTTAAAAATCATTATCCGATCCTTTAATTAAGGAGCCTCATTATTTAAGGCTCTAGCCCTACCCTTTTCTTGAGGGCTGGGCTAAAGCCCTACGAATTCAGACCGAGCCTGATTTCTTTTAATATTTAGAATGAGAATCTCATTTTTATGGATGATGAGAATGTGATCGTGTTTCTTCATTCCCTAAATTATGGATCTCAACTCAATCCTATTCTTTTTCTTATTTGGTTTTTATGATCTTTTATAGTAATAATTTTCATTCTATCTTTCTTGGCAAGTAAATAGACCATACCATTAAATAGTGGGAATTATGAGAATGTAAAAGATTGCTAATGGAGAGATAAAATGTAACTTAAATATTTTCAGACAAAAACACATTTTTTAAGGGTTAAAAGTGAAAACTTCCACAGCAAGATTTTGGTACTATTTATAGGGGCACCGTGACTGAGCTCAATGTGCTTTCCGAGAAAATTGCCCAAACCCCAGAAAGAAAAATCGAAACTTTACTCATTGTTCATGCTCATTGAATGATATTCAATCGATTTTATAATACATCTACTGGAAATTTTTTTATTTTGAGAGCTTAAATTGTGGTGAATGATTCAATATGGAAGATAAAACAACTGTAAAAAGTGTGATGATAAAGTGTATGAAGTGTAGTGAGTTGGAGTCAAAGTGTCTTGAACTTGAATCAGAAATTGAAAAGAGAAAAACCCAGTTTGAAACACTTCAGGTAAAGTTCAGGGAATTGGAAGGTGACAAAAAGGGTATTGAAGAAGAGCTCAAGGCTTTGAAAGGGGAGAAGAAAGGAAGTGGAATGAGTTCAGGAGTTGTGGACTTGACTGGAGAGGAAGAGGAAGGTGGGGTGGCTCAATTGATGATTGAGAATAGGTTATTGGAGTGTGAGAAGCAAATGGCTGAGGGTGAAGTTAAGGTTTTGAAGCAGAAGTTGAAAGAAATGGAGTCTAGGGTTTTGAATGAAGCAGTTGAAGGTATTGTCTTTATGGCCTTTTTTTCAAAAGTTGTTTCTTTCTTCCATTTAGGGTTTTGTTGATGTGCTTAAAGAAAGGGCTTTGCATCAGGTAATGAAAGAATAATTGTTTTTATTGCACAAGTAAATCTGATATAAGTTGTAGATATAATTTACTGGTAAGAATGGAATCTTATTGGATTTCTCTGGTTTATGATAGCTCTCTTGTGGTTAATCGTCTTGCGTTTGGTGTATTCACTTGATATATTTCGTGTTAGAGATTCTTGTGTAGTTGTGTGGATGAAACATATTTTGTTGCCCTGAATCGGGGCAATTAACCAAAAGGGGTTTTTAAGATTGCAAAAGATAACAATCTGACTTTAGCTGATGATACCGCCTACTATTAGTATTGGAGTGATAATTCTTGCTAGGTTTAGTCACCATTTGCCTTCAACATACAAACCTTGGACAGAGCTATATGGTTAACGGGGCCTGTTGGTCAAGGCCTCTGCAACTTGAGGGCCTGCATTTATACATTGACACCACATGGGAAGCTCTGCTGGCATTTGCTTTTTGAGCAGCGCTTGAAATTTGTTTTCTCATGCATTATCATACCAGTATACATTTTTTTTTTTAAATAATTTGTGTTTGCTTTATAAAATGGAGTACGTTTCCTGATTGAATGAGTACGTGTAGAGGAATCTTTTAACTGATTTATATGTTTTTGGTTTCACGGCAGGAACACCTTGTAATAAGACACCTTCTAAGTATGTTATTTGCATGGAGGGAGAAAAAGGAGGTAACAATTTAGAATCTAAACCAGAATATGGTAGACGAGTCAGAAAGAATTTGGCATTTGAAGAAGACAGGAGTCCCAGCAAAAAGATAGCTCCATCAACTCCGAAGGGTGCTAAAATTGCTTCTTTTGGTTTAATTGATATATGTGACAGTGATGATGAACCTGATGTGACCAATGTCCAACCAACTTTGGGAGATGAAAACATTTGCATTTTAACTGATCATCCGTCAGAAGGAACTCCAAGTAGTGACAAGGAAATTACAACTAATAACAGTTCAAAGAGTGCTCGATTTCACTACAGCTATGAAGAAAACATGGATAATTGCAATGACAGGGTGCCAGTTCTTTTCACTCCCAAAAGAAAACGAGCTTCTAATATCGTTACTAGTGACACAGAGACTGATGAAGATGATGTACCAATCTGTAAACTCAAGAGGCTTCAGGAAATAATTACTGATCATGCAAGTTCTGAAATGAAAAGCTCCTCTGGGACGGCTGGTCCTCCTGGGGATGATAACATTGAGAATCTCGTAACTCCTCCATGGCGGCGTCTAAGAAAATGCAAAGGAAAAAGTGGAGGAGGAAAAACCTCCTCTAATAAGACCAATGAAACTAAAGGTCAGCGTGGAATCCCTACAACTGAGGATGTTAAAAATGGTGAATCAGAAAACAATGGGTCAGACAGCGAGGGTGAGAGCTTGAATGGTTTTATTGTTGGCGACAGCACTGAAGATTCTGATGGCGATGATGCTTCTAGTGATGCCCAGGATGAATCAGATGACAATATGGGCTTTGATGAGATTTTATCTAGAATTAAGAGGACCAAAGATCAGAATTTAGAGTGGGAGCTTGAGGGAGACATGCTTGCAGCCTTTGGTAAGGATCCTGAACTGTGCATGAAGGCTGTATGTGCTCTATATCGACGGCAGACTTCTGAGGAACGAGTCAGTAAAGGAACTTTGGTCTACAATTACCGAGGCTTCAGCAAATTTGATGCTTTCAGGTATGCATATGAACAGTTATTGAGAGTTTCCTCACTTAACAAATTTGTAACTGTGAACTCTCATCCATGTGCTTGCACTTAACCTCTACTAGTCACATTATACTTCTAACTGTGAACTCCCGTCCATTTCCTAGTAATATCTGAAATCCTTACTTCCACTGTAGGGGCACTACGCTGGCCGAGTTTCTTACCGATGGAGACCCAGAAGGCGGTCTGAAAAAATCTGTCGATGAGTTGCGAGAGTATGACTGTAAAGCAGTTGAGATGTGCAGAACATTAGCAAATCGTTACTCCAAGCAACTGTTTGAAATCTACAAGAACAAAGAGGATCCCTTTTTCCCTTGACTGTCCCTGCATCGACTCAGATTCAAAAGACATCACAGACCTAAGCCTGCTACCAGAACAAAGTTACAGAGACTGGCGTGTTGTTCATTTTCCATTCACTGCTTGGTACCAAATTCTCGCCCCTTCAGATATCGCATGTTTATACAAGTTATTCTAGAAGTAATTATCATGCTAGTGTGACTAAGTAATTAAGCACCCAAGGTTAGTGAATGATGCTCGAGTTATGATATGTAGCCATGCCTTCTTAGAGTGTGGGTTCTTTGTTGGTCAATTTTGCATAACTCTGTGTGTTTTTTCCTTTAGTGAATAAAAGCTCAACAATTTAGAGAAAGAAAAGTTGGCGTAATCTCCACTCTACTTTAAAAATCTCCAATTTTCTGTTGCACTTCCAAATTTTGTGTTGCTGACACCTTAAAGTTTACAATTATTTTTTTTTTTTTTTTGGAAACGTTCGAAATTCCGTCGTCAAATCATTAGGGCTTAAGCGGAACAGATAAAATCCTCAATTGTTTCTTATAAGAAACGTATTCATAGATTCCGATCATAATCCGTACCTTCGGACTAAAGTTGACAACACAGTACAAGATAAATCACAAGTTATAGATTTAAAAGAACAAAGTCACTGCTTTACCCTAATTACTATCAATCCGAACATAGCATAAATTCTGATACGAAGTGACATGTGAATGGCATCTCGATCACACTTGAGCTTAAATATTTCTTAATTAAAAAAAAAAAAACAAAAAAACAATATTTGCAGAGACATTGGTAAGTGCTTTTCGAAAAAAAAAACTTAATTGGAAAAATATTTAAACTTAATGAATTCTATAATTTCTATAAATTGAAGTAATTATGTGATTGTAAGGTTCTCTTAGTTGGCCTTGATCTTCAACATTAGTTGGCATATTGGTTTAAATATATTCCAATTTTTGCAGCCTTAAACAATCCGAAAAAGATTCTACCGAACCAAAATTTGGTAAATTTTCCCTTATTGTTTAAGGCATGGATTTTATAATTTTTAAGAGTTGAATTTATAAATTCAATGTGATATTTTTATTATTTACTTAATACTAACAGTTGTAAAAAAATTCCAAAAGACTTTGCTCTTAATTTAGGGTTAATCGATCCTCTCATTTACTTCCATTAGTGTTAATTCCTTGTTTATTTTAAAAATCTATCCTAGTATGACTACATAAAATACAACACAATAATTATAATTAAATTCTGCAAATTCTACATAATATTAAAAGGGACTATATAATTAAAAATATAAGCTTGGTGTCAACAATTTTTTTCCCCTTGAGACAATAAAAATCTATTTTCTGATAAAGGGTGGTGAATATACTGTTATTATTCATAAGATAATTTAAAATGTATATATTTGTCTTTAAAATACTAACAAAAATAACGACGGAAATATTTCAGTGTCATCTTTAAAAATACAACAACCCCTTAAAATTAACGTCTAACACCTTTTTTTAATAGTTGGAAATCTCACAGTCAAATCACCACTTCCGGGCTTAAACGAAATAAGTAAAACTCTCGACTGTTTCAGACTCTTACAAGAAACGCACTTATTGGATTCGAACCTAAGACTTGAATGTCATATATTGAGCTCTACACCGCCAAGCCCACGCACACCCCTCTATATAGACTTGGTCACGGTTCGATTCTACTGTTCCAAAAAACTGGAATCGTACGGTTCCAAATTATGTGGATCCGTAATCGTAAGTTCCGATTTTGGAACCATAGCTTTACGATTCCATCCGGTTGGATTCCAATTCGGTTTCGATTCCAAACCAGAACTGTGACTAGGTAACATTCAACATTCTCAATTCCAAATCCATTTTCTTTAATAATTTGAAATTAAAATTGAAAGGTAACATTGGCTAAAACATGGGAATGGGCCCTACATTAATATATGCATGCAAAATAATAAAACCACCTCTTAATTATTAATTATTAATTATTAATACAACAAGCCCTATAAAAATGGCATAGATTTTCTCCTCTCTCCTTTATTTGTATGTTTTTTTCCCTCGGTTTGTGCCCTCTTTCGATATTGCGATTGCCTTATTGAAAGAAGAAGAAACGATGGTTATTTATAGAGCTTCTTTGATTAATTTTTTAATCATCATTTCAATCCTATACACATTGATGTATTTGCCAGTGTATCATGGACGATCATCGGCGCTTTCTCCGGCACCCACCAACGACGGTGAGCACAAATATACATACACTAATATGCTTTCATATATACATACATATGGGCGGATAAGAGGATAATTTTTTATTTCCGTTAGTTGGATATGTCGGATAAGTGTATTGGTATCCCCGTTTAAATAAAAGTGAAATCATCGTGTGAATGGGGAACCGTACAAGAACCGAAAATGTTAGAGGTAGTTTTCGTACCTGTTGATTGAACGGGGGATTGGCCTGTTGTCATCCCTATAAAGATATACGTATATATGTATTGAGGTTCCAGATAAAAGACAAGAAAATACAGATTTTAATACACTAAAAACAAATAAAAAATACATTAAAATATGTGTTTTATTTATCTTTTTAGTGAGATTTTCAACTTAATTAATTAAGGGCATTTTTATTAAAACCTCACTAATATAGAATTATGTTCTAAATAGAGATTCTTTAATTTAATGAGTTAAAAACCACATTAATTTTTTTTTTTTTTTAAATAACGTATTTCAATATATTAAAATTTCAAAATACAAATAACATTATATTGAAATTTATGTTTTCGGAAGGCCCCGATTTTATAAGGTATCTGATAATTAATATTCCAATTAATTATCATCCTATAATTAAGATCTGTGTTAGAATTTCTTGCAGAGTTTTTAGAATTTCTTGCAGAGTCATACATACAGACTGACTTTAGTATTCTACAAACTCTATTAAAAATCATATGATCTCAATTTTCAAATACTGGAAATTCCCTTTAAAATTTTCTTACTCTCTCCTCTACAAATCAAATTATTGCATCAATTTCTTGATCAATATCCCCATTGCTGTTAGTTTTTCCCATCGATTTTTTTTCTTTTGAATCGTTGGAAATCCAACCGTCAAATCACATCTTCCAGGTTTAAGCAGAGCAGGTAAAATCTTCGACTGTCTCAGACTCTTACAAGAAACACACTCTCTGGATTCGAACACAATACCTGAAAGTCAGACCCTGAATCCTACACCACCAAGTCAAGCCTCTTGGGTACTTAAATTAATACTTTTTTTTTAAATCGTTTGAAACCACACCGCCAAACAACCCCTTTCGGGCTTAAACAGAGTAGGTAAAACCTCTGACTGACCTAAACTCTTACAAGAAACACACTCCCTGAATTCGAACCCACTACCTCAAAATAAACACAAAATGATAGGTTGATTCGAGAACAACCTAAAACTCTTCTGAATTCTTGTTAAAAAATCGATAAAATGATTCTTATTATTCAATAACCAGAGCTTTACAATTTATATTCTGTTTTAGAGCTTGCACATGTTTTCTCATAAGAGCCTCTAACAACTAACTAATCATACTAACTTTTCCCGCCTAAAGTAACTAACTTTCTAACTCTCTCATTGCCACTGAGATTACAACCTTCATGACCCTTCTGGGCTTATTAATCCTAATCCTCTGAGGTCTCGTGCACCTGTTCTGCTGTAGTGCTGTGCCTCAGGTTGAAATATGAATTCCATCTCCATTATTATCCCGACTTTCTTCCTACTGTCATTAGGGTAGCAATTTGGGTCAGGATTCGTTTATTCGTTCGATTCGATTCGATTCGCTTTAAAGCGAATACGGGTTTGAGAAAATGGATTCGTTTAATAAATGAGTCAATTCGATTCGATTCGTTTATTAAACGAATCGAATACGAATTTCAGCTCATGGATTCGTTTATTCATTTATGATTAGTTTTATTATTTTCTTTTTCCAATTATTGTTATTTTTCAATTAAGATTCGAGAAATTATGATTAATTACCATAGAAAAAAAATAATATTTTCAATATTTGGTGAACTATTTTTAATAAATATATTAATTACATATTTTATATGTATATATTTATGAAGAATTAATATAAATCAACTATGGTAAATTATGATATTAAATAATATCATGACTAAACGAATATTCGTATCATGATATTAAGATTCGTTTAATAAACGAATTGAATACGAATCCATCACATTTCGTTCGATTATTTTATGATTCGATACAAATTCGATTCGTTGATTCGTTTTTCCACCCCTAGGCCCTAACTGTCATTCTAATTATTTTATTTTAAAATACAATTTCTCTTATTTACAAATTTATTTTCGTATACATATATGCATGGTTTGTGCTTTATAGAAAATTAAAAATTAAAAATTACAAATTTATACATGTAATTAATTAACATTATGATGGTATAAATTGTGTGATTGCATTTGCAGGCACATCAATAGACCAAGGAATTGCATATGTTCTAATGCTGGTGGCATTGATTATCACATACCTTTTTCATTGAGTTATATTATTTTGAAAGGATCAGATTTATTGTTTAATCTTGATAAGGTTAATTGATTGTAATCTTTTATTTTTATTCTTCAAATAATCCTGAATATTGCACCTATTCATAAAATCTTTAATTTTATTCTTCGATTATAAAATAAACCCCAATTTAAATTTTAGGTGTTATTAGTTTTAATTTTTTTGTTTATTTATATTTTTTGGAATCGTTAGAAATTCCGCCGTCAAACCACCTCTTCTAGACTTAAACATAACAGGTAAAATCTCCAGCTCTCGTAGGCTCTTACAAGAAACACACTCATTATATTCGAACACAAGACCTCAATGTGAAATCCTGAACCCTATATCAGCAAGTCCCGCACTTTGAAGTTTTTTTTTTTTTTTTTTTATTTCTAGCTCCTTTATTTTGTATTATGAGTGGAAAAAAAAATCTCCTTTTAAAAATCAATTTTGGTCACGAAAAGAACTTGAATCATTCATATCATTACTCTCAAATGCTATTTTTATCAATAACCTTATTAACCTCCCCTCTAAAAAAGAGTTTTTTTTCCCACTAAATGATGTCTTTGAAAAATTAACTCATATTGTAGCATTGCAATAACAATAACAGGATTTTAGTTCAACAAGCCATACAAACATAAAATAAGGAAAAGAAGAGACAAAAAAAAGCATTATTATTATTGCATTATACACTAATTTGTGTAGTTGTTACCTTGTTTCTCAAATCTCATGTTCAAGTCGAATCAAACCATTGAATCTTCATAGGAATATGATCCAACGGCTACAAAATTGTTCAGGAAAAATGGAGACTTAACTAGCGAAGAGCAGCTATAATTAGTAAACTGAGATAACTCTCAGGAAAAACTGCACTGGGAATTTACCCCGTCGCCAACAAAATACATGAACAAAACTGGTTAAAAGGCAAAAAGTTCTACTGATGCATCCTACGGAAAAGGATATCTACGATGATCAAAATTCTGCCGTTTTATTATTATGTATGATTATCCACGGCAAAGCTTGTAGGCAGTTTGCTCCATGTAAGGAGTTGCTCGTACGCCCTCACCGAAGAATAGATAATTATGTGGCAGGCTTTAGTATGATGTATTGTACCGGTTGTGTAGAACATACTTCACAACTTCATAAAATGAGACGACAATTCCAACGGAAGGGCCTGCACGGCCAACACGAGGACCAACTCCTGTGAACAAACCCTTGATACCCGCATCCCTGTTCCAAGCATATTCAAGGGTCACTATTATATAAGCTAGAGAGAAGAAGTAATCAAACAACCAATATATAAAGGAATGTACATTCATTAGACCATGAGATTTCATACACTAAACCTAGAACCAATATTATAGATAAGTGAAGAAGGCTCTCAGGAATGAAATATGTTTTAACATTTGATTTTGGTTTTGATTTCATAGAAAATTCGGATAGTTCAAATTTAGATATTTTTTTTAAATAACAAATTATCAATTGCGAAACATACCTCCAAACCTCCATTAATGTTTGCCGTGTTGTCATCCTCATTGCTCTGGCAGGGTCCTTCTGAAATTAAGAGAATAAACAGTATACTTATTGAATAAGATATATTCCACGTACTTGTAAATATAATTACTTTCTTTTTTTCGCAAACCAATATGCGCATAAGTGGTTTCTCATAGCAAATATCCTAGTAGACAATGGATCAAAATTCCCCAACCAAAAAGAGGAGGCACTGGTGTAATTTAGTAATTACCTCTATTTGCCTTCGGGTCTTTGCTACATCTAGAGGACAAGTAGCAGCAGCAGCAAGGCTTCCTGCGACAAAACCAGCAGAAAAATTTGCTCCAAGTATACTGGCTGCATTGGAATCCTCACCCACAAGACTCAGAAGTCTTCTCCTCATCTAGTTGAATAAAGAAAATAAATTATTATCTAAGTTCATGGCATATAAGGCACAAACTGATTTGAGAGAATAAAATCTCACGGGCTCAAGGGTAGACCAACAAATTGCTGAGAAAGGAACATCACGAGCAAGCTGTGTTCCCATGCCAGTCCATAGCACGCGGTATCCTTGAACTGTTACAATGAAGATCATCAATCACAAATGAACCAACCACCAGAAAAGGTTAACTGCCATATGTCAATAAAAACTTCGTTTAGTAATATTCCTTTTCTTCGCTCAAAGCTGAATGATTTTCAGGTAAAATCCTTAGTTTCTCGTGCTTTCTCTAGCTTATTACTTATATATGGTCCATCGTGTTGCAAGTGAGATCAACAAATCTTCATATTTCTACCATGCTATTCTTCACCATCACTTCATTGTAGTTAAACGATGGCCTAGCGCACGAGGCTTCCCACATTGTGAGCTCTGGGAAGGATTCAATGTACACAGCTTTACGCAGGCTATTTCCGCGACTTCAACTATCACTTCATTCTAGTTACTAAATACTAGTTTAAGAAGGATGGCACAATAGAGAATCTACATATGAGCACTAAGCACCTGAAGGAAGATATTTTAGTATCTTCACATATTGTTTAAATAGAAGGTCAATGTCTTAAATCACGTAACGATCAACAAATTCCATTAAAAAAATAGAATTCTAAAGTGAATTAGGCAAATGGATAGGCACATTTGAGCAGCAACAAATAAACCTAGTCATTGTTGCATACTGCAAAATTCAACACAATGTTTCAACAGAGTCAAAGTCTTAAATCTCTAGAAACAGTCATCCAACTCCTCAAAAAAATAGAATTCTGAAGAAAGAGAAGTTCAACACAGACAAAATTTGTGTCATACTTCTATTTTTGAATTTGGCTTCAAACTTGGAGACAGTTCATACATTGGTTTCACTTCAAAAATTGACCAAATGCATATTTCAGCAGAATCCTGCCAGTTCGTACTTCCTTCCTATTTGTATGATAATTATAAGATCTACTCTAATCTGCCACTCTAATCACAAGAACATGAAACTAAGTTCACCAACTTGATGATAAGTATCCCCAAAGTTAGGATTATTTTGAAAGTAAACAAGCGGGAGAGAAGCAATAAGAGGCTCATGATTGCCAATTCCAAAGTTTTATACAACAATTAACTAATGAATCAACTTACAGCTGTTTTGAACAGTATTTGTGCTTTTAACATGGGACAATACACCACCCAATGTCTGCCAAACACCAGGAGGCTTCTTGCCAATTTGGTTTCCCTTGAATGCCTGTTGTAAACAAAATGAAAAAGAATAATGGATAATCAGTCTCAATTCATGTTTCCCATAAAAGATAGGAAGTACAACTACAGAAACTATTAATTGGTTTTAAAGCAACATGTTACACGTATTCAGTTTTTGTCCATTCTTGAGTATACCAAATATTCTACTAACTTGTCTAACACGAGTCCACAAAACAGCCAGACTAAGGAAGTTAAGATCTCATACCCGGCATGATTAACACATGTCCAACTATGAGTCCAGAGGACATTTCTGAAGTGGACATCGCTAAAGGCATTTACTCCTCTACAGAGAAGTCTATGTTAAATGGACGACGACTGAAGAAAACATTATTTTCAGTAACCTCTCCTAGATAGGATTCCTTCTATATACTTAAATAGAAGTAGGCATCAATCATTATGTAACCTGCATTCGGGTTCTGGCAAGTTCAATAGGGTAGCAAGTTGCACAAGCCAAGGACCGTGCCAAGGATCCTGCAACCAAAGGGACATATGGTGTTGCACTTGGAGCATTCTGGGTTGTTAGCTCTTCTAACCAGTTGCGGAATATATCATAGCAAGGTAGATAGATTCCCACCTGTTCAAATAAAACGAGCGTCATTAAGTATAGCTTACTTGGTAACATTACTGAAAATCCCCTGCCGGATTGAGAAACTTACTGTTGGTACAGCCAATGCCAGACCAGCATTTGTGCCTCTCCACAGCCTCGAAACTCCTTCCTGCAGTAACCTTCTAATTAGGCTATTGAAATTCCATTCGAATGCAAAGTATTCACAAAGAAGAATCGCAAGTATTTGTCCAAGTCATCAAATATAACTTGCAGATAATATAAGCTAGGCAATTCTAATTAATAAATTGATATTGATATGTGAAAGGATGACTAATAAAACCCACTAACCTGTCGTATGATTTTGTAAAAGACATCAAGTGTTCCTCTATACTGAAAACAGTCAGGAGGACACATTGCCACAGTGCCATGAACTCCAGCGCGTGTACAAGACGGAGAGCACCTTAAATCCGCAAACATCTAACCCAAAATAAACAAACAAATCAGCCACTACTAGAATTCTTAACAGATACTAAGAATCAATTGCCAATCTCAGCGCACAATAGGATTGAATCAAGCAATATACAATAAACGAATGAAAGCTTCCTAAAACCGAAATCACACACATTTTGACACGGAAATGCTTCTAGAAACTACACAATGGCATCAAATACATACCGTTCTGGGTCCAAAATACGCCATACGACTAATAATATTGCTCAAGGGATGCGAGTAAGCTACTCCAGCAGCTTGTGCTTGCAACCTTGTCTGCAGATAACAAAAATAAACACACATTTTTTTCAGATAAATATTCGATATATTTATTAATAAACATATAGAAACACAAATACAATAAAAATCACAATTAACTAAAAAAACAATTTTTAAATTTTTTTTAAAAAAAAATTCAATATTTATCACCTTGACAACATCAAGAGGATTGACGATGATCGCCGACAAAAATGCGGCCCCGGCGGCGGAAAAAGCTCTCTCTCCTAACCCTAACTTAGACTGCGACGCACCGAATCCCCTCTCATCTCTGTCATCATCACATACCGTCAATTCCGTCATCGTCAAATCACGGCCGTTAATCTCCGTCTTCTCCGGACCCATCCACTGATGCTCCGTTGCCTCAGTCTCCGTCTCCACCATCTCTTCCAAAACCCTAGCTGCTCTTTTAGAAACAAAAATAAATCAAAACTATTTTTTCTTTTTTTCTTTTTTTCCTATTTCTTGGGAAGCAAGGAAAAATAAAATAAAAGTGTGTGTGAGAGAGAGAGAAGAATAGCCGAATAGGAAGAATAAAAACTCTTTACGGTGGCAAATAAGGCTCAAGTGTGGACCGCGTTTGTTGATTTTTTGGAAAACGACTTTTTTTTTGTGGAAGGCAAGTTTCTATTTTCACTGTAGCCAAAATACTGGTCCGAAAGAGAAGGTTCTAGGGAAAACAAACAGGGCCTTACACATTTTTACCTGTGACTGAGCGGCCGTTTGGCTTTTGCTTTTCTGGCTGGGAAGCAATTTTCTTTCTTCTACCGAGTTGAGTTGCTCGACACAATGCGCCAGTTACGGAATCGTTTTTATTTTTTATTTTTTTATTTTCATAAATAGAGTAATTGATAATATATACTATATAGGTCTTTTTTTTGTCTTTTATTAAAAATTCTATAAATTTTATTATTTAATTCAAATCAAACTTAGAAATTGGCGTAAAATTATCAAAAACGATGAAGATTTAATAAATAAACACCCCACGTCCAGCAGTGCAGTAGCGTATTCAGAAATTTCAGTCAGTGGGGGCTAAATTTTTTTCTTACCAAAATAATATATAATGAATTCATACATATTTTTTGAAATTACAAGATGATCCCTATACTTTTGAAAATTATGAAATAGCCCATAGTTTCTAAACTTATAAATTAACCCAAAATTTTCAGAATTATATTTTTATCCATAATTTCTAAAAATACAAATTTACCCTAAAAATCTAAGTAAAAATTTATTATTAAAATTATGTATTTTAAGTTTATGTAGTATATTATTTTTTTTTTTTTTATTTTTTTTGGAAACGATGGAAACCCCGCCACCAACCACCCATTCTGGGCCGCGGCGCAGGTAAAACCACCGGCTATCCCAGGCTCTTACAAGAAATGCACCCCCTGGATTCGAACCCAGAACCTCAAGGTGAGATCCTGAACCCTACACCACCGCCACACCCCTTGGGGACATGTAGTATATTATATACTAAAACCAAACCTAAGTATAAACATTGTTATTTTTATTTTTATTTTTATTTAAATGTAATGGAATCTCTATTCTTTTGCAAATGGAAAAACACATAAATGAGTGGATTTAAAATGAAAAATAGTCAATTATCTATACACATACAAATTAAATATAATTATTTTAGATATGTTTAAGAAATAAGATTGATGCAAAAGTGTATTGGAATTTTTTTAACTAATTTGGGCTTGGGCCTACATATTATATTAAAAAATACAACTCAAAAAATTAATAAATAATGTATTTATGGGTGTTGTTTAATTATTTATATTTTCTAATATATATATATATATATAATTTATAAAAAAAAAATTAGTGGGGGCAACTGCCCCCACTGGGCCCAACGTGGCTCCGCCACTGCTGCAGTGGCCAATGGGGTGTGCGCTTTAAAGGTGTGTATAATTTCGGTTTAAATTATAATCTGATCCGAATCGCATCGATCTGAACCGAAGTGCGTCGTTTGGAAAAATATTAAAAATGATTTTCGGGTCAGTCTGAACCGAATCGTAAATTTTGGATCGATGCGCGGTTTTGACCTAAACCGCGACTCGAACCACCCAAACCGTAAATTTTGACCCGGACGGAAACCCGAACCATCTAAACCGCTGACCCGCGTTCAAATTAGACATTATTTTATATTATTTTTCTCTTTTAACCATGAAATTTAAGATATTTAATAATCATATAATGTATAAATGAAAATTAGGTAATTTTTCTTAGGGTGGCAAAACGAATCAACAAATCGAATTTGTATCGAATCGAATCAAAATGTGATGGATTCGTATTCGATTCGTTTATTAAACGAATCCTAATATCAGGATTCGTATTCGATTCGTTTATTAAACGAATCGAATACGAATATTCGTTTATTCGTTTAGTCAATAATATATTTTTAATAAAAAAATAATTACCACACTTGATTTACATTAATTCTTCATAATGTATACATATGAAATATGTAATTATTATATTTACTAAAAATATCTCACCAAATATTGGAAATATTATTTTTTCTATGATAATTAGCTATAATTTCTCGAATCTTAATTGAAAATTAACAAGAACTATTAAATAAAATAATAAAACGAATCATAAACGAAAAACGAATCAATGAGCTTAAATTCGTATTTGATTCGTTTAATAAACGAATCTAATCTAATTGACCCATTTATTAAACAAATCCATTTTTTCAAACCCGTATTCGCTTTAAAGCGAATCGAATCAAACGAATAAACGAATCAGGACCCAAATTACCACCCCTAATTTTTCTCTTCAATTATTTGTGAAAACACACAAAATTTTCTTTAAAAATTTTATAATTCAAACCGCCGACTCTAACCGCCCAAACCGTTGAACCGTCGACTCTAACCGCCCAAACCGTTGAACCGCCGACCGAACTGTCGTGGTTTTCCCTATCAAATTTGTGATTTTGGTTTCTAATTTCTCAAACCGCTAACCCACGCGGTTTGAAGTGTTAAACGAAAAAATCGACCCGAACCGCACCGCGAACACCCCTAGTGTGCTTAAATATTATTTTTCTTTTAAAAAAAAAAAAAAATTTTAAAATATTTCATAAAATTTTTTTACATATTATCGATTTATAAATCATAAGCTTCAAAATAAGACATATTATCAATGTTTCAAAGAAAAAATTGTCAAAAAATTCTTTACATTTATAAGAGAATAATAATTTTAAACTATTATTTTTCAAACACTTATATCTTTTTCATCTGAACTCCAAAACATGATCTATAAAAATATATACACACTTAACATACATAGCTACAACTTTCATCAACAAACCTCTCACAAATTCGAAATTAGCTCTATATTTATTGTGTCAAATATAATTTACAGTAACCTTCGTTATAATCATATTTTTACCTCAGTCACGTTGGTGATTGAAAGTTGCGTTATGTATGTTTTAGCCACATTAATTATCTTCAGTCATATTATTTATCTCAATCGTAGTGCCAACCATCAGTCACATTAAGCATAACCACAATAACATTTTATTTAAATTACAAAAAATTAATCATAAGTGTGCATCAATCATATTTGTGACCTTAGTCACATTGCCGACCCTCAGTCACAATTGTAACATCAATTACATTACCGACTCTCAATCACATTGTGACCTCAGTCATATTAGTTACTTCAGTCACATTACAGACCCTTAGTCATAGTGAACACATTCACATTGTGACCTCAATCATATTACCGACTATCAGTCATATTTTTGACATCAATCACATTAGTTACCTCAATCACATTGTCGACCATTAATTACATTACTGACCCTCAGTCACATTAACTATATCAATCACATTACCGACCCTTAGTCAATTATTGACCATTGATCACATTAGTTATCTTAATCACAATACCGACCTTCAATCATATTACTGACCCCAATTCACGTTAGTAACCTCAGTCACATTGCCGACCCTTAATCACATTAAGCACAGTCACAATTGTGACCTCATTCATATTATGAACCTCCAGTCATATTAGTAATCTCAGTCACATCATTGACCCATTACCCTTAGACACATTGAGAATAATTACATTTGTGACATATTGTGACTATATTTTTTCGAGTAGTTATAAAATGATTATCAATTATGTATGTATATGAGTGTTTATTTATTTGGACACAAGTGACGATAAGTGATTTCATCCTCACACAAAAAAATTAAAGAGGAAGTAATATTTATTATATATTTAAAATAAAATATGTGTTTTTAAAATACAGTGCCGAGAGATGAGATAAAGCGATAAAATGTATATGGGCTTGCACATCATTTTTTAAACATAAAAAAATACTAATTATCTCAAAAATTAATTCATAATTTCATAATTTATATAATTAAAAGTTCATATATTTATGGTACAATCCATAAAAATTTATACTAATTACTATGTTGTCATTATACTAATTTCTATATTCAAATTATAACTTAATTGAGTTAACTATTTTGGTGAATGTAAGAGGTATCAGATTCAATTGGCCGTCCACAACGTTGAGGATCCTGATAGATAATAAGCTTTAACCATTTAACTTAGAGGATTGATATAATAACTAAAAAGTTATTAAACGATGACTAAAATCACTCATAAAATATTAGTATTTTATAACTAAAATTATTTTTAACTACAAAATACTAATAATTTTTAAGTGATTTTAATTTCCATTTAATCCCCTTTTTAGTCTCCCAATCATTTTTTCATTAACTTGTGACTCATAAATTTATGTAGTATGGATTCGCTGCTAACCAATCCTTTTAAAGATGATACGACATGTCGTCGGATCTATAATCCGAATAATAACCTAGTTATGACTTGTGATTATGAATTAATTCATGGATTGGGGGCACTTTTTTTTTTATAAAAGGTTAAAAGCTATAAAAGTTAAAATTATAAAAGATTATGAGGCATTTTATAATAAAAATTCATATATTTATGACATAATCCATACAAAAATATATTAGTAATTATGTTATCATTATACTAATTTCTATATTCAAACGATAATTTAATTGACTTAACTATTTTGGTGAAAGTAAGAGGTATTAGATTCAATTAACCATCCACAATGTTGAGGACCTTGATAAACAATAAGCAATAATTGAACTATTAACTATTTATCTTAGTGGATTGATATTGATAACTAAAAATGATTAAATGAGAATTAAAATCACTTATAAAATATCGTTAGTTTATAATTGGAATTATATTTAATCATAAAATATCAATATTTTGTGAGTGATTTTATTCTCGTTTAATCCATTTTTAGTTTCCTTATAATTTTTCATTAACTTATGACTCATAAATTTATGTCGTACGGATTGGCTACTGCCCAATCCTTTTAAAGATGATAAGACATGTCGTCAGGTCTATAATCCGACCAATAACCTAGTTATGACTTGCGATTACAAATTAATCCATGGATTGGGGCGCTTATATATATATTAGTTTTTGCCCGTGCCCTACAGTACGGTGTTACAGTATTTTGCCCGTGCCTACGGCACGGTGTTACAGTATTTGGCTCATGCCTACTGGCTACTGCACGGTGTTACAATATTTGGCCCGTGCCTACGTAATTTAATATTTCATCCAAAAAAGTCGTTTATTCCCATCATTTTATTCAAAATAATGCAAACTAAAAGGGGAATGTTTGATATAAATTCATGCATTTGACATATGGCTAAATGCACTACGAGGAGGATTCAGAGCCCCTCGCCAGAGTCTGATATAATATATTAATATATTATAATATTATATATATATATATATATATATATATATATATAATCTTGGTGAGACCTCCAGTATAATAGATATATAATATTTTTATATAAAATCTTGGTGGGTCCTCCAAAATATATTATATATATATATATAATAAAATACATGTGCGTGTAAATATAAGCTCATTTTGTTGTCAATCTAAACACGGTAAATGATTTTTAAGTCCGATTTGAATCTCGCTGTCATACTCTTTTGGGTTTTATGGTTCCTATAATTCAGATCTCATATTCATTTTTCCTGTTGAGCTTCCAAAGTAATATTTTACCTACACAATTAATAAAAATCACAATAAATACATAAATATAATTATTATTTAACAAATGTGTTAAATTAAGAGGATTAATGAAATTATAAGTGTAAAATGATTAGTTTCTCTTTTATTAAGTGTACACTTTTTAATATTCATCATAAATGGATTGTAACAGCATGAGTGGCAGTTTTCTTGTAATGAGATTATAAATAATAAGAGAATCTCCATAGAAAGAGCTTGATCTGTGGTTAATCAAGCAATAACATATAACTTTTTTTAATTGTAATTGTGAGTTTCTGATTTTATTGTTTGTGAGATTTTCTGCACAAACAAAGAAAATGAAAGATAAGCTCGAGGAGAGAATTTATTTTCCTGATACTCAATATCGAAAAATCTCTCCTAATACTATCATCTAATATATTTGGCATATTGATCGGAAAAGAAAAGATAAGGAGATGATAAATAAGGAGAGAACCTTTATCCCTTTAGAATATCGATAAACACACACATAAATCAAAATATTATTGTAACTAGAGATGACAGAAAATTATGAATCCTGATATAATTTTTTTCGTCCTGAATAAAAAATTCGAATAGGATTCAAGACGATTTTTTAATCGTTTGGTTAGAAATTTGAAATAATTTTTCATCTCAAGTCAAAAATTAATATGTGAATCATGACGATTTTTCGTATTGAATCTGAGATAGAACCGAGATTAGAAAATCTCAACTCATCCCATCTTTAATTAACTACTAACTTGTATAGTAATTATCAACATAAATGTACATGCAGATACCAAGACTAAATTAAATTATTGTGCAAATGATATGATAATTAAGAATGAAAACTTTATAATAAAAAAAATGATTCTATTTCGTTTCCCTCATGATCATCATTTTTATTTTCAGCAACCCCTATCTGATCATAAACCCATGAGACATGGTATAACTGTTATAAATAAATTTAATGAAACTTTACTATATATATATTGACGACGGTTGTATTACTTCCAATGTAACGTTATTTTTTTCATAAGAAATTTTTCTGTGGTTCGCCTGAAAGATTCAGACTACATCCACGTTGAACTCCAGGAACTTGGAGCTCACTCCACTATAATAATCAAGAACGTACAAGATACTGCCCCCACACCTTCACTACAAGTTTTTCCCCCAAAAACAGAGCCACAGCTATAAACCCTAAACTCGACGCAACTTCTCAATCAACACAGTAACAGTCTTATACCATTTAATACAAATCAAGACTAGTACTTATTGAACATAAGCAAGTTGACACTCCTGGTTCTGGTACAGTTTATAGTTCTCGACAATCACAGTAATGGAGCGACCCACCGGATCATAGGCCAGGAAGTAGAGAGGAGAAGAATCGCTTGATACCGAACTTGAATGAAGAAGAAAGAAAGAATTCTCCCAATCATGATAACCCTAGGCTCAGATTATATATGAAGAGCAAATGTGTGTCAACGGCAGAGATGAAGCCATTTTAATCTGATCCAACGGCCAAGACCAATAAGTAGCATTTGACAAGTAACGCAAATGAAAAACAGTGAAATGACAAGTCAGCCCCCAAGAATGGCTTCACACTTTTACATATATATATTTTGTTGATAGTGATTTTTCATCCCAAGTTTCAATACTGAGGATGGGTAGAATGAGACTTATAATTTGCCAAAAGAGGGTGTTGAATGCCTAATGGCCTAGAGAGGCTGAAGTCAGATCGAGAGGTCCGAGCCTTCTATATGGAAGAGGTCTCCCGAAGGCAAAACCTGCTAATGATGAAGTAAAGTTGGGATACCGACCCGTCATTTTATTCATGGATTGGGGGCACTTGACCTTTGAAAATTTGAATTACGCCAAAAAATCATTTGTTCCCCTAATTTTATTCAAAATAATGCAAACTAAAGGGTGAATGTTTGATAGAAATTCATGCATTTGACACGTGGCCAAATGCACTATGTGTGTGTAAATACATCATAAACTCATTTTGTTGCCAATCTAAACATAGTAAATGATTTCCAACTCCGATTCGAATCTAACTGTCATACTTTTTTTGGGTTTTTGATTCCTATAATTCAGATCTCATATCCATCTTTCCTGCTGAGCTTCCAAAGTAGTATTTTACCTATACATTAATAAAAATCATAATAAAACATAAATACAATTATTATTTAACAAATGTGCTATAAATTATTAAGAAGATTAATGAAATTATAAGTGTAAAATGATTAGTTTCTCTTTTATTAAGTATACATTTTTTAATACTTATCATAAATGAATTGTAACGACATGAGTGGCAATTTTCTTGTAATGAGATTATAAATAATAAGAGAATCTCCATAGAAATGGATCGATCTTTGGTTAATCAAATAATAATAGATAAAAAAATTTAAAAATTTTAACTGTGAGTTTCTGATTTTATTGTTTGTGAGATTTTCTGCACAAACAAAGACAACGAAAGATAAGCTCGAGGAGAGAATTTATTTTCCTGATCTCAATATCGAAATTTCAATTTGATTTTGGAATTAAGAATGAATTGACAGAGAGTTTTTTTTTTTCAAATAAATAATCTTGCTTTTGCTAGATGTTATTGAAAATAAAAATGCATCATAACAAAGGAAAAAAATCAAATAAAAGCTATTACAATACCGCTAAAGGTAGACATTTTAAAATATTTTCTTCTGATAATTTTATAATAATCTTAGTGTTTTAGTAAGTAATATGGTTTTAATACGTGATACACCTTCTAAATTAATTGATGTGAATTGCAACAGCTTTTAGGAATTGGAAGCGTAAGACACAAAACAGATTTCCAATGTCATATAATTCAATTTTAATCATTTTTATAATTTATTATGAGATCTACGATATATTTCTATAATAAATTAGAATCGTTTCATTATTTTTTTCCTTTTTTTTTCATAATCTCTCCTAATATTATCATCTAATATATTTGGCATATTGATCGGAAAAGAAAAGATAAGGAGATGATAAATAAGGAGAGAATCTTTATCCCTTTAGAATATCGATAAACACACACATAAATCAAAATATTATTGTAACTAGAGATGACGGAAAATTATGAATCCTGATATAATTTTTTTCGTCCTGAATAAAAAATTCGAAATAGGAATCAAGACGATTTTTTAACCGTTTGGTTAGAAATTTGAAATAATTTTTCATCTCAAGTCAAAAATTAATATGTGAATCATGACGATTTTTCATATTGAATCTGAGATAAAACCGAGATTCGAAAATCTCAACTCATCCCATCTTTAATTAACTACTAACTTGTATAGTAATTATCAACATAAATGTACATGCAGATACCAAGACTTAATTAAATTATTGTGCAAATGATATGATAAGAATGAAAACTTTATAAAAAAAAAAAATGATTCTATTTCGTTTCCTACATGATCATCATTTTTATTTTCAGCATCCCCTATTTGATCACAGACCCATGAGACATGGTATAATTGTTATAAATAAATTTAATGAAAGTCTACTATGTATATTGACGGTTGTATTACTTGCAATGTAATGTAGATTTTTCATAAAATAATGATACAGATACATATGAATTATACATATTCAATCACAGATGTATTAAAAAACGTTATTTTAATAGCATATATAGCTCGATCTGTGTAATTCATATGTATTATATCATTTTTTAGACAGATCCAGCCACATATGTTATTAAAGCAATATTACTTTAATTATAATAACGTTACTTAATATATATGTGGTTGAATTTGTGTAATTCATCTGTATCTGTTTGCATAATTTTCCGTCAAAAGAGCGTGTAAGGTTCAAACTATTGGAAAAATGCTTATAAGTAAGCATTTTGAGGCTCAATTTTAAGCATGATCCACTTCGTGTTAGTGGTTCTTATTGAATGATACAGATACTTCTCCGTGAGTACTTCGAAATGGTATATTCATATGCTTAAAATGGTGCTTGGGTGAATGAGAAATTGTTGCTCAAAGTTCACTCATTGGTGTTGGAAAATAAAGAGAAGTGAGCTTGTCCCATATGGGAAAGCTATAGAGAGAATATTAAGCTTATATATGATTGCTCATATGTAGATGGGTAAGAGTTGTAAGGATAAAGGCTCTCTCTACGTGCGGGGGGGGGGGGGGGGGGGGTGCAAATCAAATCCGAACCAAGCTTGGCTCGTGTGCACCCGCGTGTCCTGCGTACACGAATGCCGGACCAAAATGTGCAGGCCCGGCCCAACCGAATTTTTAATATTCTCTACAATTTTTCCAAGCCTTTTGTAATTCCATAACAGCTAATTTAATTAGCTTGGTGGTTACATAGTTTAATTTCCATTAGTGCTAATTTAATTAGCTTAGTGGTTACAACAATGTGTAACATCTCCCTTTATGAAATTTAATTGGCTAGTTAATTTCTATTAATTGAGATGTGTTTTCTTTTTCTATATAAACAACATAAGTTCTGGTTTTCTAGATATCGAATAGAAAAATATCATTTTCTTTGTTTTGTTAAAAGGAGAGTTCAAATACTTTGTGGTTCGTTGGATACGAGTTTGGTGGTGCCCATACTCGTTAGGTTTTCCGTTGTATCCTGGGAAACAATCGTCTCACGTTCTACTGCACTTACGGTAGGGGACGAATTTGTTTTAAGGATATTGTTGTAATCAACAAGCCTCGGGAAAGTGAAGAAGGATCATCAATTTCAGGGTCTAACTTACAGCCTCTACCTCTACTGATCAGCCCCTACCTCTACTGATCAGCCTCTACCTCAGCCTCTGCTGCTCAGCCTCTGCCTCTGCTCGTCAGCCTCTGCCTCTGCTGTGAGCGTCTGCCTCTGCACGTCAGCCTCTGCCTCTGCTGTGAGCGTCTGCCTCTGCTCACCAGCCTCTGCCTCTACTTCATCAGCCTCCGCTCTTCAGCCTCTGCCTCCGCTCTCAGGGTCTGCCTCTGCCCTCAGCCTCCGCTTTCAGCCTCTACCGTCAGGGTCTACTCTCAGGGTCCGCCGTTAGGGTCTGTTTGAGGATAATTGTAATTTATTTTTGTCATATTCGGATTTCCCAATTACCGTGTAATAATTGTAATAATTATTGTAACTACAGTCTTAAAACAAAATTCGACTCTGTGGATATGGAAATCAATCCAAACACAGTAGATCCGAATATGGCAGCTTCGGCTGGCCAAAATGTAGTGGCAGCCCCCGTGGCTGACCAAACTGCAGTGGCAGCCTATTCGGCTGACCAACGTGCATCAGCCTCTGGGCTTAATATGGCAGCCGCTGTGGGTGGCCAAGGTGTTGCTGCCTCTATGGCTAGGCAACCTGTTGGACATGTGAGCCATGTCAATCCGGCCGCGGAAAAACCTGAAAAATTTAGTGGACAAAATTTTAAACGGTGGCAACAGAAAATATTTTTCTACTTGACCACGTTGAACCTTGCGAGGTTCCTAAAGGAGGATGCTCCTGTACCCAAAGAGGGTGAGACTGATTTTCAAGTGATCAGTGCGATCGATGCTTGGAAACATTCTGAATTCCTATGTAGGAATTATGTGCTAAATGGGCTGAGTGATTCCTTGTATAGTGTGTACGCCGGAATGAAAACAGCAAAAGGGCTTTGGGACTTTAGACCGAAAATATAAAACTGAGTATGCCGGTACTAAGAAATTTATCGTAGGCCGATTCCTAGATTTTAAAATGGTTGATTCCAAAACTGTGTTGAGCCAAGTACAAGAACTGCAGATTATTCTAGCAGAAATTCATGCTGAGGGGATGAGTTTAAGTGAAACCTTCCAAGTAGCCTCGATAATTGAGAAACTACCACCTGGTTGGAAAGATTTCAAGAATTATCTGAAGCATAAGCGGAAAGAAATGAGCATTGAAGACTTGGTTCTTAAGCTCCGGATTGAGGAAGATAACCGAATATCTGACAAGAGAGGAATATCTCATGAGGCCAAGGCAAATGTTGTTGAACATGGCCATAAGAACAAGAACCTCAAGAACAAAGGGTCAAAGATGGGCCCTAAATGAGGAGTTTCCAAGAAATCGAAATTTCAAGGAAAATGCTTCAACTGTGACAAAATGGGTCACAAGTCTTCTGAGTGCAGACTGCCGAAGAAGAAAAAGAAACAAGAGGCTAATATGATGGAAAACGTGACTCAAGATGTTTCAGATATTAACCTCTCTGCTGTTGTTTCTGAGGTGAATCTGGTGGGTTCTAACCCAAGAGAGTGGTGGATTGACACTGGTGCCACTCGACATGTGTGCTCGGACAAGAGCATGTTTTCCTCACTTGAACCTGCTGGTAATGGGGAAAAGATATACATGGGAAATTCAGCAACATCTGAGATTGAAGGTCAAGGAAAGGTGATTCTGAAGATGACCTCGGGGAAAGAGTTGACTTTGAACAAAGTTATGTATGTACCTGAAATACGGAAGAATCTTGTGTCTGGATCGCTTCTGAACAAGCATGGTTTCCGGATGGTGTTCGAGTCTGATAAAGTAGTTTTGACTAAAAATGGGATGTATGTGGGAAAAAGGGTATGTAACTGATGGGCTTTTTAAGCTCAATGTAATGGTTGTTAAACCAAAGAATATCAATAAAGCTAGTTCTTCTGCTTATATTGTTGAGTACTCTAATCTATGGCATGGTAGATTAGGACATGTTAATTTTAATTCATTGCGGAAATTAATTAACATGAATCACATTCCCAATTTTAGAATTGATAACAAACATAAGTGTGATACTTGTGTTGAGGCAAAACTAACAATTTCAGGGTCTAACTTACAGCCTCTACCTCTACTGATCAGCCCCTACCTCTACTGATCAACCTCTACCTCAGCACTTCAGCCTCAGCCTCTGCTGCTCAGCCTCTGCCTCTGCTCGTCAGCCTCTGCCTCTGCTGTGAGCGTCTGCCTCTGCACGTCAGCATCTGCCTCTGCTGTGAGCGTCTGCCTCTGCTCACCAGCCTCTGCCTCTACTTCATCAGCCTCCGCTCATCAGCGCCTGCCTCAGCTCTCAGGGTCTGCCTCTGCCCTTCAGCCTCTGCCTCCGCTCTCAGGGTCTGCCTCTGCCCTCAGCCTCAGCTTTCAGCCTCTACCGTCAGGGTCTACTCTCAGGGTCCACCGTTAGGGTCTGTTTGAGGATAATTGTAATTTATTTTTGTCATATTCGGATTTCCCAATTACCGTGTAATAATTGTAATAATTATTGTAACTACACAAACCTCATGAGACGCAGTCCCAGCAAGAGGTGTTTGATTAAGTGAATAAGCCTCCAATGGACACAAGCACACAGATTACAGTCCTAAGATTACAAAGCTATGAAATTAAAATAAAATGCTCGTTTTGAGTCTTCATTTGTTCGGAGACTTTTCCTCTTCGCATGAGTGAGCCTTTTATAGTGGAACTTGTTAACTGCTCGGACGGTTTCAGTCTGTAACTTCTATGCAATTGCTGGATCACTTCTCCAACCGTTAAATTGTTTGCCATAACTGCTTGATCATAGGGGGAACTGCTAGATTGTGCGTGATGAACTGGCAAGTCGTGGGTGATACTGTTTTAACCGTTTAAATCTTGGGATCAACCGCAGTATGTATTGAATCGTCCTGACTCTCTTGTCGTCCTGGTTGTTGTGTCGTTTGGCGATCCTTCTGATTGCTCTTCTCGTCGCCGTCTTTGTTTCAAATCGTCATGTGGCGTGGTGTCTGTTCGCCCTGCTTGCTTTTGTCATTTACTGACTCATTCGTTCTAAGGTGACTTTCTTTTGTCAACAATTGTCCTCTAAATTCACCTTGATTGAGTTGGACGTGAGATCGAGGTGAATTTCTCAATTTGGGTAGTCAGGGCGATAAACGTCGGCCTACAAGTCTTCTTCATTCATATTTCAGCAATTGTTTGCTGATACAATAGATGGCTCTTTCGACATTCATGTCATCGTCTTGTACGATCATCCCAGCTATAGATTGCTCTTCGGCAGATATGTATAACTTCATTGGTCGTCCTGACACAGAGGGTACCATCAACGGCGGCTGTGATAAATAATTCTAGGCTCTCGAAAGCCTTTTGATGTTCTTCGGTCCAGACGAACTCGTCCTTATCCTTTAGCTTCAACAGAGAGGAGAAAACTTTAGTTTTCCTTGGGCCTCTAGTTCTTTGCTGATGTAGGTGATGCGTCTATCGTCCTTACTTCCCAGGTTTACCTCGTCTAATACATCTTGTACCCTTGTGATGCTCGTCTTATGCCGTCCATTCCGAGGGTACTCTTCCTCTTCCATTTGTTGTTCGTTCTTGTGACTTCCTTCCGTCAAAAATTCTACCCCGCATGCCTCTCTTATTCTGTCTTCTATCTGGTGCGCTAACAATTTATCCCTTAAGGCCGAAATCGCGGCCTAAGCTTCGGCTTCATTTTCTCATTCTGTTACATAAACCATTAAGTTGGCCCTGGTGGCCGCGAGTGCGGCTCGTTCCTTACTCTGCTTGGTTTTCTTCATTTGAATTGCTGTGCGTCGGCTCTCAAAAGACCACTGTGGTTGGCCTAATTTGCGCGAACAAGTGGTTTAGCAGACTTGCGGGGTATGGCTCGTCGTTTTGAGCCACAATGGTAGAATTTTCTCCTTCATTCAAAATCATGGTCGGCCCGTAATTTTTTTCGTACATGAAGTATTCGACCGAATTTATTTTTACAGCGAAATGCTTGTTATCAGCATGTACTATTTCCACTTCATCTCTCTAGTTCCAGAAAACTAGGCACTGATGAAGGAATGAAGGAAAGCACCGGTTGCCGTGGATCCAATCCCGTCCTAAGAGCATGTTATATGTGGTTGGTCTATCTATAACGAAGAACACTACTGTCTTCGTAGTACTCCCTACTTGCAAGTCTAGTGGGACGACCCATTTGGTCATCGTCATCCCTCCATTGAAACTTGTAAGCATCACCTCTGTAAGGATGAGATCGTCTTCTGACTTTTCTAAACGCCCTAGCATCCTAACTGGGATTGCATTGATGGCTGCTCCATTGTCAATCAATACTTTGGTGATGGGTATCCCGTTGGTCTTTGCGTTTACAAACAACGGTCGTAGGTGCTTCGTCATTTGTGGTAGTGGTTTTGGAAATATCACATTCCCTGATAGGCCTACCTCCATTGTTTGTTCATTCCCAGCATTGGCCCGAGGTAGTTCTTCCTCCATGTCCCATCTAGATGGTGGTAATGTGACCGGCACATCGTGAGAGACATTATTGACGATCAATTTTCACTTTTCTTCTCTGGTAACGGTTCGCTTTATTTTGGGTGTTCTGTATAGGACGAGGTATGGGGATCGTCCTAAGTCTTCTCCTAGTGTTTCGACTACAGGGTTTCCGGCCTCTTATAATTCTTTGAGAAGCTGATTCTATGATATTCCCCATCTTTGTGCTTCAGTCCTGACTTCTATTTCTTCTTCTATGTCAGTCATTTCCTCGTCCGAAGCCTCCCTATCTGTTATCGAGAGTGCTGTAAATTTGGTATCATCACCATCATAGACATCTTCGTTATTTCCAGAGCATTTATTGTTGTCCCCCTTGAATTCTTTGGACAACAAGTAATGATTAGCCACAACAGTTGGCATACTGCCGAACTGAATGACAATAGGGGGTTACTCATCGTCTGTCTCGTCCCGTTTTCATCTATCAAACTTGGTACGCTCCTTGCATTTCGTATTTGTCCTTTCTCTGTAATCACTCTCATTACTACTCACATCCGGCTTCTCCCTTGTATAAGCAATATGGCCTGTGGTGACTTTCGTTTCACCTTGTTGGCGTATCATAAGGCCATAATTTCTCTGGTGTCATCTCAGTTGCGTCCTTGTCATTTCGTCCATATGAGGGTAATTCCTTCCCGAACGTTGCTCCGAATATGGCCTTCGGTACGAATGTCATACGTTGGGCCGATGAATTTTCTGCCTAAACATCCTCACATTTTGGACGAAGTTTGAATTTTCACCGTAGAACCTTGGCGCGAAGGTCCTCGGTTGCCATGCTGCTGGCTCTTTCTTTACAGGCCTTTCACACGTATCTTATAATTCTCTCATCCACTCTATACTTTTCTTGAACCGCGCGCACAGATTTCGCCGATCTTTCATTTCCTGGGGTGTTTTAATTCTTTCAATAGCGCTCGTACGATGTCCGTCCTGATCTTCATCTAGGACCAGCTTGAACTTTGGCAAATTCATTTTGGTAAGGTCCGAGTTGATCATGTTTAATTCCATCGGCTTTGGAAACGGGTTGTCGTCTACCGCCATCTTTTTCTCGAACGTTATCCGTCCAGATTCTATGACGTCCTGCAAAACATTCCGAAAAATAAGACAATTATTAGTTGTGTGGGACCATACATTGTGCCACTTACAGTATTTTTTACCACCGATTTGTTCGACACTTGGCCATATGTGACGATCGCTCAACCTAATTTGCTTGTCTTTATATAATTGGTCGAATATGGCATCGACCTTCGTAATATCAAAAGAGAAATTCACAATATTCTTTGGTTTGAGGTTCAACCCATATCGTGCAAACGTATGACTTCCCTTTAACCAATTCGGCCAAGCATAAGTCGGCCGATTCGATGTCCATTTTGCCTATTTTGATAATTGATATTCTTGTAAAATATTCCCTTGCTGGAATTCTTCATTTGCTCATCATATCTTAATGACCGTTCATAATGCACCACACTAGTGGTGAGTTGGGGGAGATCCCAGAATTCATGATCTTGAAATTTCTTTTTCAGATCGAAATTGAGACAGCTCTGAGCGATTATCACAAATTTTTTTCTGGCAAAGGCACGTAACATCGGCCTCGAGCTACTTTGAATCTTTGTAAGAACGTTTCGGCCCATTCTCCTGGCAACTGTCTTAAGTTTGCCAAATCAGCTAAAGCCACTTCAGATTCGGCCTTATAGAATTGCGCATGGAACAACTGTTCCATTTATTGCCAATTCTCCACCGAGTTGGGCGGCAGACTGACATACCAGGAGAAAGCTACTCCTGACAGTGAGCCGTGGAATAACCTCAACTTATGGAAATCATTTGTTTCTCCACACTGAATGGTGAACCGCCCTATGTGTTCCATGGTAGAAACTTCCCCAGACCCTATAAACAGAGAAAAATATGGTACTTTATAATTCATAGGCCACATATATACTACATCGATCCAATATGAATATCGCTTTCGATATCTTGGCCGAATTGGCCTTACCCCTAGACCGAATTGATTTTGAAGAATCTCGGTCATCTGTTCTCTCAACATGTCATCGCCATTGAATGACATTGCTATGAGTGGCGGTTGTGGTCCTCTCACAAGTGGGATATAGTCATGAATTTGCCCTTGTGAAACCTGGGGACCTTGGGACAACACCACTTTATGTTGTGCTATATTTGGCCCTTGGTATAGGTTTGGCCCAGGATGTGGGCCATTGCCCCCAGGACTTATTCCCCCTGTAATTTGTCGGGGCAGTGACCCCTTTGTGGAGGAATATTACTTGGACCAGCCTCCTGACTGCTCGGTGCAGAAGGGGGTGTGGTCAACGGTAGGGTTGTCCCCCCGTTCACACACTTGGCTTTTAACTTATTTAATGAGCTTAGGTGTTTGGCCATATTTTCGTAATGCTAGTTACTAGTCGAAGTAAACTTATCTATGATATGAGAGTTTTGAAGTCTAACATGTTCGACAACATCCAGTGTGAACTCGCCGAACAAGGCGCGAACTACGTTAGGGTTGAGCTCTCGCATAGGTTCATATCGACTAGCGTCTGGCAGACTCTCGAAATGGCCTATTACGGCTGGAACGTGGGGATAGTTAGTTTGCTCCAGTCCCCCTTCTTCCGTACTTGAGCCAATTTGAGTGTTTCTTTTCGGAGTCATTTCCAATCTTCACACCAATTCTGCCATTGTGGTCGCCAAAAACTGTTTACATAATTTTCCGTCAAAAGAGCGTGTAAGGTTCAAATCTCCTGAAACACAGTCCCAACAAGGGGTATTTGATTAAGTGAATAAGCCTCCAAGGGGCACAAGCACACAGAATTACAGTCCTAAGATTACAAAGCTACGAAATTAAAATAAAATTCTCGTTTTGAGTTTTCATTTGTTCGGAGGGCTTTTCCTATTCGCATGAGTGAGCCTTTTATAGTGGAACTCGTTAACTGCTCGGACGGTTTCAGTCTGTAACTTCTCTGCAACTGCTGGATCACGTCTCCAACCGTTAAATTGTTTGCCATAACTGCTTGATCATATGGGGGACTGCTAGATTGTGCGCGATGAACTGTCAAGTCGTGGGTGATACTGTTTTAACTGTTTAAATCGTGGGATCAACCACAGTATGTATTCAGTCGTCCTGACTGTCCTGTCGTCCTGGTTGTTGTGTCGTTTGGTGATCCTTCTGATTGCTCTTCTCGTCGTCGTCCTGGTTTCAAATCGTCCTATGGCGTGGTGCCTCTTCGCCCTGTTTGCTTTTGTTCTTTACTGACTCATTCGTTATAAGGCGACTTTCTTTTGTCAACAGTATCTGTATAATTATTTTTTTCATTTAGATGTATAATTGTGTATTGGACGAATAATTGTTAGAATCATTGTAATTAACCCTGATTAAGACCTTTTAAAAGTTAAATACTATACATAATTAAATATAATAACATTGAGCCGGTACCTTTCAATCGAATAACTTTTTGGTTATATTATTATGTTTCTTTTTTAGAAATCGTTGAAAATCTACACCGCCAAACCATCCCTTCCGGCCTTAAGCGGAGCAGGTAAAATTCATGGTTGTCTCAGACTTTTACAATAAACGCACTCCTTGGATTCGGATCCATGATCTCAATGTGATATACTGAACCCTATATCATCAAGTCACGCCCCTTGTGGACTATATATGTTGTTTAAATAATACTCTTTGCATGTCTATTTAGCATAGGATTAAGCAGAATATCTTGAGTGCCAATCCAGATGGGATGTGGGGTTTTGTTATGATATTCCACTTGTAGATGAGATTATTCATTAAAAAATATATAAATACATAAGCGAAGGTGGCCTTGAGGAGAATCGACACAAGCAATCCAAGACCTCAAATTTGACAAAAAATTAGGCACTTAAATCAAAAGAAATTTAGAAATATTAGTGTATGTATATATATATATATGTGTGTGTATTCTTTATTCGTAGAAACCTCATTTTAAAAATTCGGCTAGAGCTCTATAAAATTCAAAGCATGTAAGCTCAAAACATGAATATGCATTTGGCAAAGACAATATAATTACAAATAGAAGAGAACGCCAATTACGTAGACAGCTTAAGATTGATTAAAAAAACAAAATCTAAGCTCTACAAGAGTATATAACAACAAATCATGCCTAATCAAAACTTTCAACTCTATGAAACATATACAGCTACTGGCTTGTACTAATTAACATCAACACCATCCATTATTTGTCTCTTTAAAGCATAGGCCTTGTTTCATCAAAGCTTAACTTATAGAATATCCCACTTTTTTTTTTTTTTTGAAATTGTTGGAAACCTCACCGTTAAATCACCTCTCTCGGGCTTTAGCGGAGCAGGTAAAACCTCCGACTGTCTCAGGCTCTTACAAAAAATGCACTCCCTGAATTCGAACACAAAACCTCAAGGTGAGATCTCGAACCCTACACCACCAAGCAACTCACTTTTAGGACAATATCCGATGTATTGCTAGCTAGCTTGTATTAATTAATAAAAATACCAAGCATAAAATTTATCCTTATCTTTATAAAGCATGCATTGGGCATTGTTTCATCAAAGCTTAGCTTGTAGAATATCCCACATATTCCGTTTTCAAATTTCTTGTTCTTCCCCCAAACCCTAGTAATAAACGACCCAAATTCGGTAACATTTCCCACAATCATCATTTCCTTCAAAATCCAAATATATATATATATAATGAGCTTAATTGAAATCAAATCAAGCAACAAGAGCGAGCAAATTGATCATCATCATTATTCAAGATGGATAACAACAATCTAGCCGTGCTACATGCTCTTGACAGTGCAAGGACTCAATGGTACCATGTCACCGCCATTGTTATCGCCGGAATGGGCTTCTTCACCGATGCCTACGACCTCTTTTGCATCTCCACCGTCTCAAAACTCCTAGGCCGACTGTACTACTATGATCCGGCTGACCCTAAAGGCGCTCCGGGGAAGCTCCCCGTCCCCATTAACAACCTTGTTGTCGGTGTTGCCCTAGTCGGAACCCTAACCGGCCAATTAGTCTTCGGTTGGCTCGGTGACAAGCTTGGAAGAAAGAAGGTTTACGGAATAACCCTAATTCTAATGGTGATTTGTGCCATTTGCTCTGGTTTATCATTCGGTTCCTCAGCAAAATCTGTCATAGGAACCTTATGTTTCTTCAGGTTTTGGCTAGGGTTTGGCATTGGTGGTGACTATCCACTTTCAGCTACAATCATGTCCGAGTATGCAAACAAAAAGACTCGTGGTGCTTTTATTGCTGCAGTTTTCGCCATGCAAGGTGTTGGGATTATTTTTGCCGGGCTTGTTTCAATGATAACGTCAATGATCTTTCTCCATATGTATCCAGCTCCGAGATTCCAGGACGATCCAATCTTTTCGACACAACCTGAAGGAGACTACTTATGGCGAATTGTACTCATGCTCGGTGCCCTCCCAGCTCTTTTGACATATTACTGGCGTATGAAAATGCCAGAAACTGGACGTTACACGGCCATAATCGAAGGCAACGCTAAGCAAGCTGCTTCTGACATGGGGCGAGTTCTTGATATTGAAATTGAAGAAGATCATGACAAGTTAGCACAGTTTAAAGAAGCTAACAACTACCCATTACTCTCCCACGAGTTCTTTCAACGCCATGGCCTTCATTTGATAGGAACAATGAGCACTTGGTTCTTGCTAGACATAGCATTTTACAGTCAAAATTTGACACAAAAGGATATTTTCCCTGCCATGAAACTCACACAGAGTGCTAAGGAAGTTAATGCCCTAAGGGAAGTTTTTGAAACTTCTCGTGCCATGTTTGTTGTTGCATTGCTTGGTACTTTCCCCGGTTATTGGTTCACCGTCTTCTTCATTGAAAAAATCGGCCGGTTCATTATTCAACTCGTTGGTTTCCTCATGATGTCCATTTTCATGCTCATTATCGCCGTCAAATATGATTACCTCAAGAATGATAACAAGTTCCTTTTTGCTACTTTGTATGGATTGACATTTTTCTTTGCAAATTTTGGTCCGAATAGTACCACGTTTGTGCTACCGGCGGAGCTGTTCCCGACGCGGGTGAGGTCCACGTGTCACGCGCTGAGTGCGGCAGCGGGAAAGGCCGGAGCTATGATTGGAGCATTTGTGGTGCAATCTTATACTTTGGATGGGAATCAAAAGAAAATACAACATGCAATGATGATTTTGGCGTTTACAAATATGCTAGGGTTCTGTTGCACGTTCTTGGTCACTGAGACTAAAGGAAGGTCATTGGAGGAGATCTCAGGCGAAGATGGCGGTGGCCAGTTTGAGACTCAGATGGGGTCAAGGCCGTCGGCGGGACGTCAAAGCGGCGGCCGCATGGAAACTTCATATAATGAAGGGAGATCAATTGATATGTGAACTCTAGTACTAGAAATATATATATATCTATGTATCATATATATGCATGTGAGAAGTGAAAAATAAAAGGGGGTAAAAGATTAGTCCTATGCCTTGGTTATATGATTGCCCTTGAATAAGAAATGCAAAAATGAGTGATTTGTGTTTGTTTTTTTTTTTTTTTTTTTTTTTTTCAATTTCTCCTTTATTTATTATATTTTTTTTCCTTTTTGGTTGTAAAATGCAGTGAGCATATAAAATCACAAAAAATCACAATATTAGAAAAAAAAATCAATCGGCCTGTTACTAAATCTTATTTTATCATTTAGAAACAAGACTTTATATACATAATTTTTCACAAATTTATGCAACAACAATGGTTCAGATCAATAAACAAAATCTTTTAAAAAAAATATCCACAAAGAATTTTTATTAATATCAAATATCAAATTTTTATCAACCCTAACTTTATTTAAATTACAAAATATGAAGAAAGAATTATTAACTAACAAACTAAGTAAAAGCAAAGTAAATAATAAACTCAAACATTGATCGACTATAATATATAAGATCACAATTTCCCTATAATATTCCCTTAAATATTTCTCTCCTCTTTATAATTGATCGACTATGATGAATTATTAACATAGAACACGAAGTTATCTATAAGCTTCTTCTGATGATCGAGTAGTAACGCCAAATTTAATTTAATTATCTATATTCCTATAATAATTAATTTAAGTCAAATTTATTACGATCAGGTTCTAATCATGGCTTCCCTAAACTAAATCAAAACTCCCTTTTTTAAGTTCTAGAGTTTACCACAATTATCCTATTGGTGATCAAGTAATAAAAAACATTAAATATAGAGAATGATAAATAATCCACAAATTAATTATAAAATAGATTCAGTTAATTAAAAATTCATATTGGATTCCATTACAATCCTAGAATAAGATCTAGTTCATGATAAATAAGATTAAAAAAAACATCATGCTCAATATAATACACAACAAATAATTAATGAAGAAGTGACAAAAACATATCATGAAGGTTATCAATCTCCAATATCCAAATTCTTCAACTTTGTATTCTTGATTCTTGTTTTGATCTTCTTGTTTTTGGTTTTTCTTGAATGATTGTTATGTTTAGAGAGTTTTTTAGCCTTAAAAATGCTTATTTTCCTCCCAAAAATAACTCTGAAGTAATCATAAATATTATCCTTATATAAATATCATAAAACCAAATTTCCTATTTAATTTTGGAATTATCACATTGGTGACGCGCCACAAATGTCTTAATAGCACATCATGGACTTTTTCTAACTCTCTGGAATGATTTTTAACTGGCTAGTGTCGCACCACAAAATTATGTGTCGCAACATTGCTGATAGTACATAATCTTATAGATAATTGAGTCTTCTTTCTAATGAAACTTGAATCACCTCGATTGAACATTTTATGAGAAATTTATGACTACAATACTGAAAACCATACAAATTTGAAAATCATTGGTTAATTCGAGAAATGTCGGATTTCACTCCATTTTGTTCGATTCTTCATATAATGCATCATAAACAATAAAAGTTCACCTCAAGTGTGTTAGCGGATCTTGGTGACCCTTTGAATAAATCCTTGGTCTCTAATGCTTGAAATTAGTTGAGGGTGCTGGGGAAAAAAATCCTTGGTCTATAACTAGGAAAAATCCGTGATGGTGAAGGACGCCTATGAACTCCAAACCGGACAATATCTTATTAGTGGGCTGGTCTTTACGACATCGGAATAGCATTGCTATGTTATACATAAGGTAGATAGCCTATAAGGAGCATCTACAAAAGCAAGAAGATATAGTCTCTACAGCAACCGAACAGTGAGAAAAACAACTCAGCTGGAGAGTTCTTCGTCCAATGCTCGATTGAACCAGTTGCATGTGTTTTCGGCCTGGGGTTCAGCTCAAAATCTAGCTGTTTGTGAAATGATGATGAGGCCATTCCTTAATGATTTCAATTCCAATAAATTATTATGTCCTATAGTTTTGTAGCTGATTGGGCCAAGCCCAGCTTATGATTAGTCTAGGTTTTTTATTCTTGATGGGTCACAATCATAAAAGCCCCATTTTGGATCAACCCAAACAAAATTTTTTTAAAAAAAGACAAAATAGTGATGAAAATGTCAATACATTACTTGGAAAAAAATGGTATTACTCTTTTTTTTTTTTTTTTTGAAACTATGGAAACCCCGCCACCAAACCACCCATTCTGGGCCGCGGCGCAGGTAAAACCACCGGCTGTCCCAGGCTCTTACAAGAAGTGCACCCCCTGGATTCGAACCTAGAACTTCAAGTGAGATCCTGGACCCTACACCACCAAGCCACACCCCTTGGAGACAAAAAAAATAAAAAATGGTATTACTCATATATATAAGACGTCTTTTGGTGGAACCTCATTTACATTAAGCTCGAAGATGATTGAATAGTTTTGTATGTATATGAGTTATGTAAGGGAGGTTGCATTTTAATTAAAATAAACAGAGTAAGGTTTGGTTCCAAAATTTCTGAACTAATCGGGACCATCTTAAGAAAAATGAACCAAATCGAAAAAAATAAGAGCAGGATAAACAAAACTAAATCGGTTCAGTTTGATTTAATTTGATTCCTACGTCACACATGTGTGGTATTGGGGACAGTCCACACAAGCGGACAATTGAAATCGCTAAATTGGGCTAAAATTAGAGGACCCAATGAAAATTTAATACTCATTTCAATAAAGAAACTAAAAAAATCTATATTTTTATTAATTGAGGTCACATATTTTAGAACTCGTCTAGAACTTGTAAAACTCAGGGCCGCCCCGGATGCCACTATTAGTTTAAAATTCTCTATTTGGAAATAAAATAAGTGAAGAAGAAAAATAATGTCCATAAAAATAAGTACACTATTGCTCTAGAGCCTTTCCTTGACATATGGCTTTAATGCCTGCAAAACATGACTAGGTCAACTTGAATTTGAACTTGGCAACATTCTTAATTTTCTCTTCACATTGTGTAAAAACAAACAAAAATAAAAGATTATAAATTAAAGAACAAGAAGACAAATTAAAAAATCATCGTGAAAGGAATGTCAATAAAGTTATTTTGAATATCTAAGCCTTCTTTAAATCCACTTTTTTTTAAAAAAAATTGAGGATGGCAACCAAAACCCAACTCAAAAGGCTAAAGTTTGAACACATAATTAGCCTTTAATTTAGCAACTATGTGTTAAAACACTTTGTTTGACTTGCTATTGGATGCATGACTCAAAGCCAACTTTGTTAATTAACACAAAAAATCAACTTAACTTTTAGAATTTAAGACACGAAAAAGAAACAGTTTGGGTCTCTAAGGACGTGATTTGGTGGTGTAGGACTCGGAACCTCATCTTAAGATCATGTGTTCGAATTCAGTGAGTGCGTTTTTTATAAGAGCCTGAGACAGTCGAGGGTTTCACCTACTCTACTTAAACTCAAAATTGATAATTTAGCGCGGGATTTCCAACGGTTCCCAATTTTTTTTTTCAAAAAAAGAACCAGCGGGGCAACATCCTTCTGTTTTTGTCCAACTTTCCTTCTTCTTCTTCTTTAATCTTTATTGTTTTTGTGTAAATCCTAGGTGGGACATAAGAGATCTTGTGTTTTCGGTGCTCATGGTCAACCAAAATATTAGATAATTTGGTCAAAGTGATTATCTTTTTTACATGAGAAAGTGATAGCTAGCTTCTAAAAGCACCCCAATCAAATTAGTATTTTATTTCCTTTGGCTTTGGGTGATTATTTATTATTGTTAGATTATAAATTAATAGCACATTATATTTGAATCATGGATCACATATCTTTTATCTTTCACATGTTTACTTCTTTTAATTTTGTGTAAAAGTGTTTATCTAGAAAAAGTTCATGCTTTATTAGATGTTTTGATAATCATTATTTGATAATCATGTTAAAAGTTATTAAAATACTTCATGAAAAATGTAGAAATTCATTGATTAAACAAATGACAAAGAGGAAAAAAGAAAAAAAAATGGTATATTTATAATATTTGTACTCAATATTTCAAGTGGTTTTATTAGCTAAACTAGTTGGCATTAGGGGTGTGCAAATTTTCGGGTTAACTCGCGACCCGACTTGACCCGATCCGACCCGCACGGATTTCAAAAAAAAAAAATTAATTATTTTTCGGGTTAACCTAACCCGACCCACAAATACTTATTTTACTTTAACATGTGATATATATTAATCAACTATTCACTAATATTTGAAATGAATTATGATTCAATGGTGGTTTGTTTTGAACATTATATCGAACCGTTAAAAGATAGGTGAGACACATATTAGATAAATCTTGACAATTAAGATGCGTTTGATAGAGAATATAATAGATAAATCCTGACAATTAAAGTACGTTTGATATATAATATTGTTAGAGAGTATAAATTAACTTATAAGTTATGGAATAAACGTTAGAATATAAATTAATGTTAAAAATAATCTTATAGAGATTATGATTTTGTTAATGTTAACACTATTATTAACTTACTCGTTTGATGAAGCGTTAAAATGTTAGCGTCAACGCTCCACCAAATAAACAGTTAATTTAATATTCAACATAAATTCAACTCAATATTTAATATTCATCTATATGTAATCATGCTTAAAATATTATAAAATAACTTGCAACAAAATGAGATAATAAATAAAATTTCGCTTCACTTTTTACAGTTTTAAAAAACGAAAATACCCTCAAAGTTGAGTAAACAACTTGGATCAAAATAACAAATTTTGAATTCTTTATATAAAAAATTCCCAACGATATTTCCAAGTTCATTGGAATAGAAAGTCAACAAACGAACTCAAAATTCATGATAAGTGCAAATGGGCATTGCAACTTCCATTCAAAAATTAAAAATAAAATAAAATAAACCAAAAATAAATTAATAAAAAATAAATTAGAACCTTCAATTTCAAAATATCAAGACCTTCACATTCCCTCCCATCACTCCGTTGTCGGTGGGTGAAAAATCAGATTTTTGTGGGCCCTATCATCTCTACCACCGTCTGATTTATACAGCTTTTAATTCGTAATTTGTCTAATAACATTCTGACCTTCTGATCCTTCTCCATAATCTCGCTACGGAGAATCGACACAGACGATCGGATAGAATTTTTAAATTTAATCCGAAATTATAGATTTTAAATTTAGAGAAATTTTAAATTTTAATATATAATATAACATATATTTTTTATCTTTAATGGGTATGAATTCATTCTGAGTTGCCCCTACCACATGATGATTGCCACGTGCTCAACTAATTCCCGCCATTATAATCTCGTACAGATGGCCCATACATTTTTCACGTGTTACCCACCTGATCGTGTTCTATTTATAAATCAGAATTATTTCTAGCCCTCCATCATTCCCGTTCAGGTCCCACAAAATTTGCCCGAAAGTTTAATCGGCATGTGCATGGGCTCAGGATTAATAAACTTAATTAATTAATTTTTTTATTTTATGGGTCCCGGTTAAGAAAAGGAGCGGCTTCCGTACATTTGACACGTGGGTGATCATGATAATTTATTTGTTCATTCAACCTTTGATTAGATCGTTGAGCTTAAAGCTAGTGATTGCAATTAATTAAAGCTCAATTTGTGTCCATTTTTCATTATTATGTTTTGAGGGCTGCTGAATTAAAGCAAATCATTAAATTTAATAACTACACGAATTAAAATAACGTGTTTATTTTTCATATTCTTTCATAATTACAAAAAGTGAAATGGTCACATGACTAATGATTTTTTCAAATCAATTTTTCTTTCTTTTTTTTTTTAAGTCGGTACTTTTTTAATTTATTAAAATATCGAGAAAAAAAATAACCTATAAAATCAACATATACATATTTTCATATTTTATTTACTAGTTCAAAAAAAATTAGGATACAAAATTATTCATACGAGTGGTCAGTTAAAAAAATTTATTTGAGAACCACTCGATCAACTCATAAGAACACAAAATTATTAAAATAACAATATAATTTTTTGAGCTATTCTTTTTTATTTTTAAAGTTATCAATGAATATGAAAAACTTCACGCACTAAAACCAGTGGCGTTAGAATTTTAATTTAGTAGATGCATAATTTGATTTTCACAAAAAAATATTAGATATTCTTTATTAAAGGTGGCAAAATGAAGTAACGAATCGAATTTGTATCGAATCATCAACGAATCGAATCAAAATGTGATGGATTTGTATTCGATTCGTTTATTAAACGAATCCTAATATCGGGATTTGTATTCGATTCGTTCGTTTAGTCATGATATTATTTAATAAACTAATTTACCACTTTTGATTTACATTAATTCTTCATAAATATATACATATGAAATATGTAATTAATATATTTACTAAAAATACCTCACCAAATATCGAAAATATTACTTTTTGTGATAATTAGCTATAATTTCTCGAATATTAATTGAAAAATAACAAGGACTAGCAAAATAAAAAATAATAAAACGAATCATAAATGAATAAATGAATCAATGAGCTTAAATTCGTATTATTAAACGAATCGAATTGAATTGACTCATTTATTAAACGAATCTATTTTTTCAAACCTGTATTTGCTTTAAACGAATCGAATCAAACGAATAAACGAATCATGACCCAAATTATCACCCATACTCTTTGTTGACGGCTGGTTTTCGTCTCAGGGACAATAACATAATATTGTTCCCGAGATTAACCTTCCTTCAGCAGTGAATTTGTTTAGTTATGGGGAACTAAAAGCAAACTTCGGTAGAAGGAGAAGAGTACGCAGATTGACACAGGGAGTTAACGTGGTTCGGCGAATTGAATCCAACATACGTCCACGGGCACAAAACAGATGAATGTTTTACTACTGAAACGTGCTCGGCCGACCTGTTTTGTGGTCGGTCAGTGTGAAAACCGAGCTTGTTTTACAAAAGGAATTTACAAAATACTCTCTCTACCTCTCTTTTTCACATCCTCTCTCTCTACTTTCTTTTTTGTGTCTCTCCTTTTTTTTCGTTCCCCTTTTACAAAAAGGCTTTCTCTATATATATATACTAGGAATGAGGCGGTAAATGAGGCAGTTGATATTCCCATTCTGCATAATCCTCCACGTGACACTTGCCTCATTTATTAAGTTCTCTGTCATAGGTCTGTTTTTGCCGAAAGTGAGTCTACCTTCTGACATCTCATCGCATCAATCTGACTTCTCACTGCCACATGCATTTAGTAATGATGATAGCCTGGTGGGTGCCTCCGGGAGATGACATGTGTAAAGGGAGATCACAATCTCGAGGCTTCTGTCGGTTGCTAAGTGGTCAGTCTAATAATCTGTTGAACCTACCAAACCATTTCCGCATTCTATTGAACTGCCCGAGCCCTTCGACTTACTAGAAAGGGAGTAGAGTAGGCCTGAACCGAGCCGATGAGCTGATGTGGTTGGTTTATGAAAACCGCATCAGAGCATACATTATGATCGGTCTTATCTGGGAGATCGCATCCGGACTCCTGCTGAACCGAGAAGTGGCTCATACTTCTCGAACATCGGCCAATAAGAGAAATTCCACATCTGTCCCTGGCTTATATTGCTTGATTCATTTACTGATTTTTTTTCACTATCAACACTCTTTATTCTAACGGGGACAAATCAAAATTACATAATTAACGGATTAAATTTTTCATTAACTTATATTAAAAAGCCACCCAAACTAAGCAGTTATTTTTACCCAATTCCTAGTTTGCACGAGATTTTAATATATTGAAGATAAAGAGTAAAAAATTTCTCATGAAAAGGTGAAAAAAGTGAATATAAAATATATAAATTACAAAAATGCATTGAGAAGTATTGGAGACAAGACAGAAGGAGTATCGGCTGAAAGTGACGTGTTGTGTTCATTTAATTACGAGGGGTCCAAGAAATTGAGCAGTTCATTAATAACACAGAGAGAGAGACACAGAGAAAGGAGCAAAATTCAAAGAAGCAAACCTCAATGAATGGTGCTTAGCTGTCACTGTTCATTTAATTTTCAAGTTTGTCTGAAATTTGAAATCGATCTCTCCTCAGATTTGTGAGCTCACTTCTCTTAGCTCTTCATCAACTAGCTACACCTATATTGAAATTTATTGGGATAAATTAGATAGATATATTTATAGTGCGACCTAAATTTCTACCGAGTATTAGTTTGAAAGTCCACTTTGACCTCTCGAGAGAGATATCTACTCTCACCTCTCGAGAATGTCGAGGAAAATATCATACATTGGTTGAGAAGTGATATTGGTTTCTAAATATAATCACAAGGCAATCCTAAACTCTAAATATAATTTTAACATGATATCAGAGTCAATCTCATTCATGAGTGGACTCACACTAACTACTAACGTGACACGAACTAGACAAAAGTCCGCATGCATGCGAGAAGTGTTGACGAAATATCTCATACCAGTTGAAAAGTGATCATGATATCTAAATATAAGTATAAGTCAACCATCAGCTTTCAACGTCCAGGATACGAAAACTCCACTAAAAATGACGATTGATATTAATTTTTGGATTGAGTTACGTTCATGAATTTTAAAAGGGAGAGATTCACTCCGACTACTCGAGAGATACCGGCCTATATATCAATAATTTTATAAGATAATACTACTTTTAAATTTAAAAAAATTCAAACTCATGCACTAGATAATTGCTGAGACCCAGTGCCAACTCTAAGTTTTTATTTAAAAAGCCTGCAAATGCAGCCTCCTTTTGCCTCAACTTGTTGCCTCTTTTGTCCCCCACAGCCTAAATTTTAACTTTACTTTTGGCTATACCTATTGCTTCTATTATTGCCCACAAGCTCATAAAATTGCACTGACTAAGTTTACAATAATTTCATCGGCTCCATAGTTTGTCACTGACATCAATAGTTTGTATTTGTCGAAACTTTGTCTAAATTAGTTTATGGGAAATGCTAACGAGTGCCCTTAAGGCATTCGTTAAGGATTTATTTTAGGAAAATTTTCGTGGGAAAACGGAAAAAATAATTAATGTTTTGATAATTTTTTACATTTCCCATAAAAATAATGTGAAAAATTTCCAAAAATAAATTCTTAACGAGTACCATAAGGGCACTCGTTTCTGCTAAAGTATATGGTGTTAGTTTACTCTCGAATTTATGAGAAATTTACCCCCAAAATTCAAAAAGACGCACCCGATTCACATCAATGAAGGTCCGGAATTTTAGAACAACTTAAACGAAATTTTAAAATATTTCATCATATCAATAAAGGATAATAAATATAAAAATCATATTATTTTATGATTCGAATTAAAATTAATTACCTCCAAACTATTTAACATAATCAAATATCTATTAGATGTAGAATTGGTCAACGTACTTGTTTTTTATTGATTTTTGATGACATGTTCTTCGTAAGTGGGAATCAATTGACGCATTTCTAATACTTCACATTAACAAATTAATTTATGTTCTCTCATCTTCTCCTTCATTTTTAAGATATATTTATGCTTCCTTATCCAATATTTTATTTTCTAAAATATTACAGGTCTCACGACAGTCATATAAAAATTACATTTAAGTTTTAAAGGAATATTATAATCGTACAATACTACAAAAAAAAACTCATCTTGAGGCCCATGTACTTTCAATATTTTTAAATTGCACCCCTATACTAAATTTTCTACACATTGCACATCTGTACTCTCAATATTTTTTACATTGCACCCATGTACTAAATTTTCTACACATTGCACCCATGCACTCTAAAAAAATTGGCATTCCACCCTTATTTTAATGGCAAGTTAACAGAGTTGAGAAATATTCTGACATCACCCACCTTTATTTGTGTCATATCTGCCTGGTTTAGGAAGAAGCACCTATGCTAAAAAGAGAAGAGCTAAAAAAATGGGTGTTCGCTATAAATGTGCACGCATGACATGTAATACTCGTTGTCGTTCTTTAGGAATGATGTCTGATAACCGTGAAGTATCTTTGTTTGTTTTTTGTTGTTCATTAATAACACTCCAATATCGTAGTTTTGATCTAATTTTTGCAATAAATTGGTTGGATTTTTTAATGTATCAGAAGGAGCATAATATTTATGCGCCATAACATATAGTTATGCGCCCTAGCATAACTTCAAAGTAAAAAAATTTGCTCGATCTAATCCGAAATAAGGGTGGGTGATGTCATAATATTTCTCAACTCTGATAACTTGCCGTTAAAATAAGGGTGGAATGTCAATTTTTTGAAAGTGCAGTGGTGCAATGGGTAGAAAATTTAGTACAGAGGTGCAATGTAAGAAATATTGAAAGTACAACGGTGCAATATGTAGAAAATTTAGTACAGAGGTGCAATGTAAAAAACATTGAGAGTACATGGGCCTCAAGATGGGTTTTTCCATGCTACAAATGCACATCTTCATTTCCTTTAGCCTCATTAAATTGTATAATTAACATTTCAATCTACTTCTCTATTTTTTTTTAAGGATGTGCCCAAGATACTTAAAACACTCATTTTTTGAGATCAATTGTTCACCAATTCCTATTTCTACAGCATTATATATACGATCTTTATTAAACACACATAAAATGCGTTCAGCTTTAACCTACTTAGTCAATTGTCCTTAGCTTATAAGGTTTAATTTTCTCCACATCTTAAGTTTAGCATCGACAACTTCTATAGACTCATCCATCGATATAATATCATCAACAAGAGCATACATTATGACACCTCATCTTAAATATTCTTAGTAACATCTATAACTCATGCAAAATGTAAAGTCTCAATTCATAACCTTTGGGGATAAACCTATGGTAAAATAAAAATACCTCGTTATTTCTCCTTAAATCATAACACAAGTCATTGTGTCTTCATACATGTCTTTAATTGCTTAAATATACGTAATATATCCTTTCATTTCTAGTACACTAAAGAATTTCTCTCGTTACTCTATCAAATTTTCTCTCTAAATATATAAATACTATATAAATGTATTTTCCCTACTTTAGTAATTTGTCATTAAGGCCATTTGTAAATATATTGCTTTCATAGTCGATTTTACTGATAAAAACTCGAATTGGTTATCAGATATATTTGTTTCTATCTTAAACCTACACTCAATTATTCTTTCCTACAACATAATTGTGTGACTCATTTTCTTTATAATTCTGTATTTGACACAATTTCTTATGTTCCATTTATTCTTATAAATAGATACCAAAACACTCATTCTCTATTCCTTTAATATTTTTAGTTCTCAGAATAAAATTGAATAACTTAATTACCCAAATTATCCCTTCTACTCGTATATATTTCCACAACCTATCTGTTTTATATAAGATGGAAAAATGAACACATTTGAAACTTCAGGTGAAAGAGTGAACGATTGCAAATTTTTATGGAAAACGGTACTTGTGCCATTTACTAGGTGAAAAAAAGATATTTTTTCTTATAAAAAACGTTTTTCATGGCTTATAAAATTGTTAAGTATTATTTCTAAGCATGCAAGCTGCTGCTTGTGGCCACGAGTTTCAATCAACTGACATATAATAGCAGAAATATTGTCTTTGAATGTGTGTAATTTTCATCTGTGTTTTGGTAAAAGCCCTTTCTAATCCAAGGTTTTTTTATATTTGTTAATTCCCCATCTGTCTTTTTTTCAATATAATCTTAAAAATATAATAATATTACAATTAATAAATAATTATTCAGGTCAGATTTTGGTGTAATTCTTTAATATAACGGAAGTATATGTGACATTGTACCACAAACTAATAAGCATAAGACATGTATAGTTATATACTTATATTAAATATAATTACTACTTATTTTGTAATTTGGTTTTTTTTTTTTAAATCGTTGGAAATCTCACCGCCAAACCACCCATTTCGAGCTTAAGCGGAGCATGTAAAATCTTTGGTTGTATTAGGTTCGTATAAGAAACGTACTCACTGGATTTGAATCCATAACCTCAAGTCACACCACTTGGGGACTTGGTAATATTCTAACACATGTGATAAAATATTATTACATTATTATATGAGTGACGTGGTACCAGTTGCATTTTATGGAATATATTGCAAATAATCTTCATTTAACAAAATTTAATCAAGTAATTTTCACTATTTGGTCTATCTTGTGGATCATTACGTAAGACCCAAAAGGCTAATTTGATAGAGCATATCATCTTTGCTTTTAGGTACTGTCTTAGGAAATATATGATTTTGTCTCTGAATGATTTGATATGATGGGTTTATGGTTAAAAAAAAAAACTAATTAAATTTAACAAAGCTTATTATGATAATCATGTTAGCTATAGGTTGCCATTAGAAATTGGCAAGTGCTTATTTGAAAAGTTGTTTATTGAGAGTAAAAAAAGTGTCAGCAGCTTCTTTAATCTTCCAAAAAAGCACTAGTCGATTCATGATTATAATTACTCCAACCTGCAACACATAACATGGCACTTTGACCCAACAACCATCAACACTCAAAAAATATCAGCAGAAGCACTTCTGAAAAAGCAACTTCCTTAAAGCAGCTAGCATAGCAAGTGAAGAAGAAACTAGATTAATAATAACAGCATTAGGCAAGCAAAAAAAATAATAATTAGAAATTTAGAAAAAGAAAAACAAGAGTTTTATAATATAACATCATCATTATCTTCTAAAATAATTTTTTGTGATCATTGCGAACAAATGACTTGTTCACAGATGATTTTCGTCCCATGGGCAGTTTCGAGATAACCCTCCCGAATTACCCATGATCACATGGCGGTCTTAGGGAGGTCGGTCAATGACCTACCGAGCTACTGAAACTGTTCCGTTCCTGACTCAAAAATATCTGAGCTCATCAACTTGTTCCAGAAGGTAAGATAAAACCAAACCGAGCCGCCGGTCTACTGTGGTCGGCATCGGCTCTGAGGTTGTCGGCCTTTGAAACCTGCAACGCGTTGTGTCCTCTGGTCGGCCAGATCTGGGAAATAATGTTCGGATTCTCTTACTGTCTGAAAACTGATCAATACCTTGGAACATCTGATCCTCCAAAAGTGGAAAAGTCCCTCTCTGCCATTGCCAAACTGTTCAATTACCTTAGTTACAGAAATCTCCATCAACATCTATCTCATAGTTCTCGGTTCCAATGAGTGTACGAGTTGGTGCCAGGAACTACAAAATCAGAAGTGCAATATCAATCAGTTGGTGGTCGGTTCCAGGAACAAAACATGAAACATCCTCAGCCTCAATGTTATCGGACAATGAAGATTCTGATGCCTTTTCAAACGACTCCCCGAGTCGATGACAAATGCACTCGGTGGGACGTAACATGACCCCAAGTTGGAGAAATACTTGGCTCTGAGGAAATGTTACCTCCTCAGACGAACAAAGATCCAGTCATGGGGGAATGCTCTGTGCCCATGCCGATCTTACGCACTCGGTAGGACGTAACCCGACCCCGAGGTGATTGAACAAATAACATCGGCAGAACTAATCCAGCCCCGAGCAGGGTGGAAAAGAATAGCATCGCCGGAAGGAATCCAGCCCCGAGCAGGGTGGAACATAATAGCCTCGGTGGGACAAATCCAACCCCGAGATGGTGGAACAGAACAGACTCAGCAGAACGAATCCAGCCCCGAGTTGGTGGAACATAAAAGACTCAACGGAACAAATCCGGCCCCCAATAGAGTGGAACAGAGTAGCCTCGGCGGAACGAATCCAGCCCCGAGCAGGGTGGAACAGAATAGCCTCGGCGGAACGAATCCAACCCCAAGCTGGTGGATCAAAACAGACTCAGCGGAACGAATCCAGGCCCGAGTTGGTGGAACATAATAGACTCGGCAGAACGAATCTAACCCCGAGCTGGTGGAATATATGAGACTTAATTATGAGGGAAGGAATTTCAACCTCTGAGGCTCCGCGAATCCCGGCACCGGCGTCCCCTTGCCGGGCATCAGCAAAAACAAAGATGGAAATAAAACAGGGTTAGCACAATGGAGGTGACTTAGCACATACTCCATAATAGAGGTGTTCGCGGTGCAGTTTTTTCATTTTTTACTTCAAACCGCGCGGGTTGGCGGTTTGGGAAATTAGAAAACGAAACCGCAAATTTGATAAGGAAAATCACGACGGTTCGGGTTGACGGTTTAGTGATTTGGGCGGTTCGGGTCGGCGGTTTGGATTATAAATTTTTTAAGAAAATTTTGTGTGTTTTCACATTATAATCGAAGAAAAAATTACATAATTTTCATTTATTCATTACATATTGTTATATGATCATTAAATATCTTAATTTTCATAGTTAAAAAGAAGAAATATTATAAAATAATATTTAATTTGTACGCGGGTAGGCGGTTTAGGCGGTTTAGGTCGCGGTTCGAGTCAAAATATACGGTTTGGGCGGTTCGTGGTTTGACATGGGTCAAAACCGCACATCGACCCGAAATTTGCGGTTCGATTCGGTGCGGTTCAAAATCATTTTTAATATTTTTTCAAACCGCGAGGTTCGGTGCGGTGCGGTTCGATGCGGTTCGCGGTTTGACCCGAAATTGTGTTCACCCCTACTCCACAAAGACCAAAAAGATAGCAACTCGGGTGCCCCAAGACAGCGTCCTGCCTGGTGCCTCCCAAAACACAATTCTGAATCTTACAACTAAGCGTCCCAGCTAGTCGGGCTACGGATAAGTGAGCAGTCGAGACCCTGAGGGTAGAAACCTCCTCATGTTGGGCGGCTCTGGAGCCTGCAAGCACTATGAGGGCAGAAACCTCCACATGACATGCTTCTCATAATCCGGGGCGGTTAGGCTGATACCCCACATGGGGAAGAAGACACTCCGTGTGCGCCATCCCTTGGGTAGTTCTCAACGGGACTCACCAGCCGACTCGCATGGGAAGAAACCTCCATGGGTCCGGTTTACCCGGGACCACAATGGTTATGAATGCCCTTCAGCCGTCCCTATGTCATATGCTCCAATGGTTCTCAATGGGATTCACCAGCCGAATCACAGGGGAAAAAACCTCTATGAGTCTGGTTTATCCAAGCTACTCCTCAAAAATGCGAGTCATGGGGTAGTAACGCTCCGGCCTCGGGGGTTTGATAATGACACCCGGGATTGGCGTGCCGCGAGGGGTTCACGCTTTTCCCACATGCACTTCATCCATTGATGCGTTCTGGATCCTCAAATGTGAAAGGAGTGAGGTCGGAACACTTCCACCCGGGGGTTTGATAATGACACACAGGATTGGCATGTCACGGGCTTTGTGCCTTTCCTAACTACCGATCACCCATTTGTATCGAGCATATCCCAAGAATATTGAACATAGTTTTCGCATTCAATTAATAAACAAGTAAAATGAACAAGTTTCTTAATTCAAAAGAGAAAATTTTATTCATATTCAATGGACATGCTGCCCTTCTTACAACTCTTTGCGGGTCATTTTAAGAGAGGCTTTTACAATCATTTCAGGTTTTTGTCTTGCAGTCTGAGCTTCTTCAGATCCTTCTGGTCTGAACTTGATTTTGAAGTTCCAAACCATGCTAACAGGGTCCCTTCGTGCCGAGCGCTCCATTAGCATCTCTGGACAATTCTGGAGCTCGATTGAGAACCATTCCCATGGTCTTTGGTGGCCATCGTGATATTTTTCTCATTTCCTCTCATTCGCGGAAGCCATTGCGCTGAACGAAGAGGCCATGAGCACTACCTCCCTCCTGGAACTGAGGACCTGGCAGGCCGAACAAGCGTAACACATTCTCTCGGAGGAGCTTGTTCAGCTATGGCCGGCAAACGTCACTCATTTTTGATGTTACATTTCATTCTACAACTCAGTCCTAATGGGTGATCGTTGCCCATCATTTTTACATTTCATTCTACAACTCAACAAGGAGAGCCATTGTTTCCCCCACCTTTCCCTCTGCCATCAATCTTCCTTCCTCTTGCGATCTTCTTCCTCTTTTCGTTCGGACCAGCTTCTTCCCATTCCTTTTCCTTTTCGTCCAGTCTTCATTTCACTTTCCCAAACCATTCTGCTGCTGAACTCTCCAACAATACATGGCTTCCGCCTTTCGCCACCGTCTCACAACGTTACATTTCATTCTACAACTCGGTCCTAATGGGTGATTGTTGCCCATCATTTTTACATTTCATTCTACAACTCAACAAGGAGAGCCATTGTTTCCCCCACCTTTCCCTCTGTCATCAATCTTCTTTCCTCTTGCGATCTTCTTCCTCTTTTCGTTCGGACCAGCTTTTTCCCATTCCTTTTCCTTTTCGTCCAGTCTTCATTTCGCTTTCCCAAACCACTCTGCTGCTGAACTCTCCAACAATACATGGCTTCCGCCTTTCGCCACCGTCTCACAACGCAAGTTGCTTTTTGTTCTGTCCCCACAAACGCCGTCAACTGTTGACGGGTGATTTTCGTCCCAGTGGCAGTTTCGAGATAACCCTCCCGAGACAATCCTCATTCAACCTTGAATTTGTTTGGTTATGGGAGACCAAAAGCAAATATGGCAAAACGACAAAGTAAACACAAGAATCGGCAAAGAGTGTTTAATGTGGTTCGGCGGAGCTAATCCAACCTACGTCCACGGGCACAAAGTAGATGATAGCTTTTATTACGTAAACTAGCTCGGCCGACCTGTTTTGAGAAAGATCTAAGCATAACCAAATTGTTTTCTTTTCAAGTTTTTATAAGTGATGTTCCATCTTTTTTAATAAATTTTCTAGCCCTTCACAAATGAATCTAACTCTCCTTTATATACTCAATGAGTTACAACACTGTTCACATGCTTCCATGACGTCTCCCATGTGAACTTCCGACTGATTGACGAGTCCTCTGCCCTAAAACTGTCTTCGTCGAAAGCAAATCTGTCATCTGACGGATTGTCACATCAACCGATTTTGTACACTGCCACACGCCATAATAATGACGCAAGCCAGTAAAGTGCTCTCAAATAATGGCATATGTCATAAGGAAAAGTGTGAATTACCCATGATCACACGTTGGTCTTAGGGAGGTTGGTCAATGACCTACCGAGCTACTGAAAATGTTCCATTCCTGACCTAAAAATATCTGAGCTCATCAACTTGTTCCATAAGGTAAGATAAAATCAAACCGAGCCGCCGGTCTACTGTGGTCGGCCTCGGCTCTGAGGTTGTCGGTCTCTGAAACTTGCAACACGTTGTGTCCTCTGGTCGGCCAGATCTGGGAAACAATGTCTGGATTCTCTTACTGTCTGAGAACTGATCAAAACCTCTGAACATCTGATCCTCCAAAAATGAGAAATTCCCTATCAGCTCTTGCCGAACTGTTCAATTACCTTAGTTGTAGAAATCTTCATCAACATGACTAAAACAATCAAAGCTCTTGATGAACAGAAAATTAGATTAAAAGAACATTCATACAGTTTAAAAATCTCACATGAAAATGGAACATCATGAAGATGAACAGAAAATTTATAGAAGTAATCGCCAAACCATCACTTCCGGGCTTAAATGGAGCAGATAAAACCCTTCCGGACTTAAACGGAGCAGTAAAACCTTCGATTATCCCAGTATCTTATAAGAAACGCACTCTCTGAATTCGAATTTAAGACCTCAATGTGATATCATGAAACCCTATACCACCAAAACACACCTCTTGAGAACTTTGTTATAAATACACCATGAGGGAAGATTATAAAAAGTTGAGTTAGTTACAAATTCATTTTCGGCCACTTGAAAAAAAGTACATGGGTTTTGTTGTAAATTGACCTTAATTTTAGGCTATTTCCATAATTTATTTTTTATTTAAAAAAAAAAAATTATTTTTTAAATTTTAAAAAGATAATATATTATAATCCCTAATCACACTTTTGCAATCATATAGAGATGATTATGTTGTGTTACGCCATGACTGGCCTGCTTTAAACAGAAGTGATTTCATCTTCTGTGGCCTTTTTTTTTTTTTTTTAATTTTAATTCATTTAATTATTCATTTATTTGCAGAGCCTGCATGGAGATATTAACTCACTCTTATGATAATGTTGGCCAAGTGGCAAGTGCCCACTTAATTTTCAGACTGTACATGTAGCCTCATCTCTATTTTCGAAAAATAATTAATTTGATGACATTGATTTACTGAAATCCATGTTGGAATTTTCAGAAATGTAAACATCAAATATAAAAAAAATTTACTAGGGTTTTTAGCTTGTTATCCTTTGGCATGGCAGAAGGACCGTATCGGCCGGGGTATGGACCCGAACAACTCGAGTTCGGGATTAAAAAATTCGGATACGGATCTTAAAAATTTGGATCCGGGTGAATTTGGATCAGGATCCTGGTTTGCACGGGTCCGGTTCATATAGACCAGGCTCCCGGATCTGGAAAAAAAATTTAAAAATAATGAAAAATACAAAATAATATGCATATAAAAAAAATAATAATATAATATAATTAAAAAATATAAAAGAATTGAAATAAAACTAATAAAATTGACAAAATCCAAATATAAATATAAATATAAAATAATACAATTAAAATTTAAAATTTAAAAAAAAAAAAACCGGATATCCTGAACCGGACCCGAGGTAACAAAATTACTTCGGGATCCAGACCCTGATTCGACCGGACCCGAGTCCGGATCCGGATTTTGCCATCCATAGTTATCATTTCTATAAGCTTGTAATTCAAATCTACATGCTATGAACTTGAGGTCGCCGGAGAATAAATATTGATTGCTGAATTTGATCTAAAATTAAAATATTTGAATTCAAGAAAAATTAATTTATAGTATATAATATGATTTATATTTTTTCAAATGATGATGATGAAGTCTATAGGAGTGTTCACGTGTCGGATTTTTTCAAATTTTACGAAATCCGATAGGGTTGGGTCACGCTGGTTGATAAACTTGAACCCGAAAATTGAGTATATAATCGGGTCACACGGGTAAGATCGGGTCAGGTCGGTGAAAAAAATAAATTTATTAATTATTTTAAGACATAAATACTAACTATTTTATTTCCCGAAATTTATCATACCTATAAAATTTCAAGATGAAAAATTAATAAACAATTGAAATAATAGTAAAAAATTTATAAAAAAAAAAATAGAAAATTTCGAAATAGGATAAGTTTGCAGGGGTTTGGACTGGTTAATTGAGAAATTTTCATCGGTTTTCTTTAAATGAAAAATAAACAAAAATAATAGGATAATTTTTTCCTATTATTATTTTTCTGATATTATATTAATGAATTTCATTGACTTTCTATATCAAGAAATGAAAGAAGAGTACAAAAGAAACAGCTGCTTTCAACTAAAACTTATTTACCCGAAAATGGAATTTTATTTATGATGACGCTATATAAATACATAGAAAACGATATAATTAAGTAAAGATACTTTTAGAACACGAGGCTATAAAGATAAACCATTTTCAACTCAAAGGATAATAAATAGATTTGAACACAAAAGCACTTGCTTAAATTAGTGAAAGATAATACCTTTTCACCGTATAACTTTATATTAAATTATCATAATTTTTCTCCCAAATTTTAATGATAACCGTGTTAGTTTCATGTGTGTTGACAACTTCCATAACAAAATAAGTTTAATTGAGTTGTAATGAGTCTTGAAGATCTCAAAACATAATGCGTTCGTTATTATGATCGAACGGGGTTCGTTAGTGTCACATTTGTGTTAACGTTCGAACAAAATTGAACGAAGGCTTCTCGTGCATAGTGTGTTCTTCATCACGTGCGAACGAAATCTTCCAGAAAACTCACGTTTGTTGTGTATTCGTTAGGCCGTTCGAACGAATTTGCGGAACATTGCGCGTTCGTCACTCGTGCGTTGGGCGTTCGAATGAGACTACATGATTTTATTATTTTGGACGCGTTTTCAATGCAGTTTTGGTTAAGGAAAACCTTACTTATTTAAACATAGCCTTAGCTACTTTCCAATTGGTTGGTTGATTTGACAGAAACACAAAATACACAGCCAACATACCTTTTGTTTCCTCATTCTTGAGAAATCACATTGAAGAATCATTGAATCTCATGTCTTCTTTCCTTTGGTGAGTTTCTCATTTAATAACCATCAACACAAAAACAATCCTTACCCAATACCCTAATCCTTCACAGTTATGAGGAGGTGATTGAAGGTCGGAGTTTCGGCACAGAGGTTCCGAAGAAGGCTGGTTGGTGGGGGACTCGAGGAGTTTTTCGAGTTATTGCAGTTTAGAGGTATTCGAGTCGGTGAAATTGTCATCATATGTCTTATACTATCGCTGTAAGTTTTCTCTATTATAGTGGATTCATGTGGTAGCTTATACCCTCAGTGGTTTTTTACTCTCGAAAATTTTCCGCTCCGTCAATAAAATTTTTGATTCTCTTTACTGCTTTAATATTTACATTATGTTATCTATGTTTAGATTTAAGGGTGCTTGATTAACTCTCTTCATAGTTGCTCTACCTTTGGCGTGTTTTAATTAGAGTCTTTGATTGATTAATTCTGCAAAAGATCCAAACCTTAGATCAACTACGTATTTTCAAACTTGATTAACAATAACTATCAAGTGCATCTATACATATTTTTTTTGTTATTGGTTAATAATGATACAACAATCACACATTGGTTAAAAACGAAAAAATAAGCACAAATTCTAATAAAATTATTGACGATTGATTTTTATTCAATGACAAAAGAGTAATTATCTGATAACAATAAATTATCGAATACGTAAATTTATTTTGGTTATTTTGGTGGGCATGGACGATGTAAAATATAAACACAAATATAATTACAACATAAAAGTTTATGTGGTTCGATCCGGGCGTGCCTATGTCTATAGGAGAGTTATGGGGTTTGATGTTTATTAATCGAAGAAGAACAAGGAGATTACAACACTCAATGTTCACTTCTCATACATAAAAGACCTCACAATATATAATCTACATTCGAATCTTTTTCTCAATCCAAACTTACTTAACTTGAATCGCCATCTTAATTGAGTGGAGTGGCCTTTTTATAGGTGGCGTGGGTGATTCGAATCTCTCTTGGATTTCTATGCCTTGTTAGTGTCGTACTTGAACTCCTTCACTTATTAGGATACACCACGTCTTACCTTTATTATAGTCAAAATAGTCTTCTTATTCCTTTCTCCTTTTTTTTTTTTTTTGGAAACCCCGCCACCAAATCACCCATTCTGGGCCGCGGTGCAGGTAAAACCACCGGCTGTCCCAGGCTCTTACAAGAAGTGCACCCTTGGATTCGAACCCAGAACCTCAAGGTGAGATCCTGAACCCTACACCACCAAACCACACCCCTTGGGAACTCTTATTCCTTTCTTATTAACGAAATCATCACCGCATTTCTCGGGTCGGTCTATTTTCCTAAATAAGTGATTGGTGTCATCGGACTTGACTTCGTATATCTAAGTTTTCCACATGCTTGATCATCCTGTCCGATCTACTAATTCAGATGTCATACCGGACTTATCGACCTTTTAGGCTAAGTTTTGAGTCTAAAGAGTCTTGGACATTGGGTTCGAGGCCTAGACGAAAATCTACCGCCAACATTTATCCCATAATTCTCGACATTAATGAGTTTATGGATCAATATCGGGAACTCAAATAATAATATTTTGGTGAGGTCTTCGATTGATCATTCACTTTCATACTCCTGATCTTAAAGAAAAAAAAATTGATAAAAGTTTCCTCTGTCAACAAAATTTGGATTTCATAATTTTTTTTTCCATTAATAACAAAAGTCTCTAGTAATATTAATAGAAGTTCGCTATTTTATCTTTTGGGAATAATTAGTTTTCATTCTCTATTCTTTCATTCACACAATGAAGTCGCAAGTTGTTGGATATGTTAATAATGCAAACGAGCCATGTGAATTAGAAAAAAGTTCTTTTCAATTTCTGCTTTCTTAGCCCTCTTTGCTGAATAATTTTGAACAATATATTATAAGTTTTACATGACCAAAAGCAATAATTTGAACACGGTTTATATGAAATAATCAAATAATTAAGTAAATGCTCGTTTAGTCCGTATATTTTGAGTTAAATACCTATTTAATCTCTATATTTCGAAGGGAAATTATTATTTTCCACCTGATAAATGACATAAGTACTGTTTACTACGAAAATTTTGAATTCGTTCTCTTTTCCACCTATAATTGAAAATTGTTCAATTTTCCACTGGAAAAAGTAGAAAAGTGTACAGATTATATATTTTACACCTCACAAAAATAGAAAAAGAAATGCATTTAAAATTTCAAGTGGAAATGAAACAATTTGAAGAATTTCATGAAAAAATATACTTATGCTATTTATCAAATGGAAAATGATAATTTCTCTATTAATTTTAAAAAAAGTATCCTAAGACATCCCTATTGTTAGTTCTTTTACAGTTAAAAATTAGTTTTTCCAATTTAATATCATCTGAATGTTGATTGATAAAAAGATATCGGATTTTTATGTGTACGGTAAAAGCTCAATAAAAATAACTTTAACTTTAATAGAATTAACTACATAAATATCTTTGTTGGAACATTTCTCAAAATATAGAGACTAAATCGATATTTAGTCTAAAATATAAGGACTAAATTAGAGCTTACCCCAAATAATTCATAACCAATCCATGTGTGATTTTAAATATATTGTATGTAGGTCATAATATATATTATTATTTACCAACCGGCAACCAAGGCCAAAAAAAAAAAGACCCCTCTTTGAGCAAACCACACACCACATAAAAAAGCACTTTCATGTATGTGTTCGAGTTATCATATATTTAAAGACTTATTATTCATAAGAATGTGAATCGATAGATAGACATCTCTTGAATATTAGAGACCGGAGAGAGTAGATTTCCGCTTTTATGTCGGTAGACGTTTTCACAGCACTACAAATATATCTATCTAATTGTATTTATAATAATCATAAGAAATTAATATAGAGAAGAAATCATAGGGTAAATTTCTAAAGACTAATCTTAAAAAAAAATATGTAACTTTAAATGTAAAATGTCAAATGCAAGTAACAAACCATATAAAGAAGTCTATTTTTAGGAGTTTAAAAAAAATTACAAATGTAACCCGCATTTAAAAAAAGTAATTAATTATTTTTTTAACCTATAAAAATATATATAGGCCCTTAAAATGCCATTCACAATGCTACAAAATTGTAATGTGTCTACAGTTGCTTTTTTTTTTTTTTAATTCCGCTGTCAAATTATTCATTTCGGACTTAAGTGTAGTAAGTAAAATCCCTTATCGTCCTAAGTTTTTACAAAAAACACACTCTCTGAATTTGAATCAAGAACTTGAAGGTCAGATTATGAACCCTACACCACCAAATCACGGAGACATCTACTGTTACTCATCATATAGTGGAAGAGAAAAAAATTGTATGAGATATTAATTAAACAACTCCCACAATCATGCATATGTTATTCTATTTTTATGAACAATATCTAAAGGTGATGAAGGATGAGGGTGGAATTAATAAGTTTGGTGTTGAAACTCTTCAAGGAGTGCGAGTAAAATAATTGTTTCAAATAGAGCTAGGGTTGATTAATGATTCGGATTTTGAAAAAAGTTATCAATAATTTAAGTATTTTTTATTTAAATTCGGGTTTAGAAAAATATAATAAAAATATCAATTCAAAAATTAAGAAATTAGATTCCTCTCATATTTTAAAAATATTATTTAACAATATTTGAAATTGAGACATTTACCAACCCTATTAGCGAGTAGATTTTTATTGAACGATCCAGATTTAAAAAGATAATAAAAAAAAATCATTTTTATGTTTATTTTTATTAATTTATTTTTCTATCACCTCTTTGAGTAGTTGTGTAGGAATAAAGTACCATTGCTGGATTGCTCTCACTCAATCTGTCAATCACTCAAGATAGATTCTCTCCAATGAAATCAGCACTTAAATTCCTTCTAGATGTTTGATTATCAACTGTTTATTAAACTGTCTCACTAAGTAATTTTATTTAAATTATCATTTAAATATAAATTTGAGAGATTATAAAAAGATTTGAAAAAATAAATAAATTTAAATTTTACCCACTTCATTACTTTTAAAAAGAATGTTGATGAATTTTTTTTTTAATTACTTACATCAATACTCTTATATTTATTATGTCTCTAATCTAAATTAGGTCATTTTTAGATTAATTAACAAAAAAAAAATTTATGGGTCATGCTAACGAGTATCCTAAAAGTAAATGCAATAAATTATCAAAACATTAATTACTTTTTCATTGTGCTCATGAAAATTTTCCTAAAATGGATCCTTAATGAGGACATGTTGGAAAATGCTCTTAGTAAGCATTTTGTGGCACAATTTTAAGCATTATCCACTTCGTGTTAGTGGTTGTTTTAAGTGATTCGAATACTCATCTGTGAGTAGTTCGGAATGATATATTCATATGCTTAAAATAATGTTTGGGTGAATGAGAAATTGTTGCTCAAAGTTCACCCATTGGTGTTGGAAAATAAAAATATATTAGCTTATCCCACATAGGAAAGCTAATAAAGAGAAATTGTGCTTATATATGATTGCTCATATGTAGGTGGGTAAGAGTTATAAGGATAGAGACTCTCTCTACGTGCGAGCGCATGGGGTGCAAATCAAAATCCGAACAGGCCTGACTCGTGTGCACCCACGCGTCTTGCGTACACGAATGTCAGACCAAATTATGCGGGCCCGGCCCAACCAATTTTTGCAAGTCTCTTTATTTTTCTTTCAAGCTTTTGAAGTTCCATAACAGTTAAATTAATTCTATTAATTAACTTGGTGGTTACACCATTTGAAAAGCCTCTCACTATCTCAATTTAATTGGCATGTTTATTTCTTTTTAAAGTGGGCAGTGTTTTCGTTTTTGATGTATGAGACAAAAAGATAAATTCATAAGCTTTTGTTTTAAGGAAAAGCATTTTTCCCTCGTTTTTTTCTTTGTTTTGTTGAAAGAGTTCAAACACTTTGTGGTTCGTTGAAAACGAGTTTGGTGGTGCCCATACTCGTTCATTTCTGTTGCATCATGGGAAACAAACGTCTCACGTTCTACTGCACCTTCGGTAGGGAACAAATTTATTTTAAGGAGATTGTTGCCACATCAACAAGCCTCGGAATACTGAAGCTTTGGGTCTGGCTACGTTTGCTGGATCGGTTCAGATTTGGTTACTGGATCGTTAGGAGCTGAAGCACCTCGCTCGTTCGGGTCTTAATCCTATTTCGTTCAGAGTCTGAAGTTCGTCGTATGATCTGCTCCTCAGGATCTGCTCGTGTGGATCTGCTCATCAGGGTCTGCTCTGTTCATCAGGGTCTGCTCTGCTCATCAGGGTCTGCTCTACTCATCAGAGTCTGAATCAACTCATCAAGGTCTGAAGCATTATATCAGGAGCTGAGCGAAATGAGGATGATTCTGGATTTCCTTACTACTTTCATTTTTGTATTGTGTTTTTACTGATTGTTCAAGTCTTTGTAAGAACACAGTAACCGAATAAGTGTAATAGGACATTCGTTAGTATTTCCCAATATTTATTAACAAATAATGATGTAATGAAAATGATGATAAGGATTAAGATTAAGTTAGTTACAACTAATGGTGGCAAAACGAATCAACGAATCGAATTTGTATCGAATCCTAAACGAATCATATCAAAATGTGATGGATTCGTATTTGATTCGTTTATTAAACGAATTCTAATATCAATATTCGAATTCGATTTGTTTATTAAACGAATCGAATACGAATATTCGTTTAGTCATGATATTATTCAATAACAAAATTTACCATAATTTATTTACATTAATTTTTCATTAATATATACATATGAAATATGTAATTAATATATTTACTAAAAATATCTCATCAAATATAGACAATATTATTTTTTCCTATGGTAACTAGCCATAATTTCTCGAATCTTAATTAAAAAATAACTATAACTAGTAAAAGAAAATAACAAAATGAATTCTAAACGAATAAAATAATCAATGAACTTAAATTCGTATCGAATCGAATCAAATGAATAAACGAATCATAATCCAAATTGTCACCATTAATTACAACATGTTGATCTCTCATGAGATTGAAAGTGATTATATCTTAATTTGGAATGTGTCATTTTAATTAATAATTTCCCATACACACACCGGAAAAAAAAAATTAAAAAATAAAAAAGGAATGAAATCATATGAAATGTTTTGATCATGTTCCTTAAGCAGAGACCAACTATTTGAAAAATAAATAAATAAATAAATAAAGCAAGTTCTGCTAAATGAGCTGCCAAAATTAATTCACTTACAATATCATTTTTATATTTCTACATTTAGCCCACAATTTATAATTTAAATAAATAAATAATTTCTTACACAAAAATAGCAAACAATAGTCATGTCATAATCTCATACAATAGAATACATACCATAAATAAAATATAAAATTGGAGTAATACAACATTTTTTCATAACAAAATAAGATAATAAAATTTAGTTTTGTGTCAAAAACTTCTGACTAGTATTTGCACATCACAATTTTTAATTCATAATTTCAAGTCTCTTGTATGAAAATGAAACTATCTACTGTAAAACCCTTTTTATTCCACTGTTTTCATAACCGGACCAGATTGGTTGGTCGAATCAGGAATCGATCGTTGAGTCCGGTCCGACTATTGAGTAAGATATGGTATGTAAAAAAACCCATCAAATTGATGCTCTGAACCGGACCATTTCAATTTTAAAATTTTAAAATCAAAAATTAAAATTTAATATTTTTAATAACTTTTAATTGAATTAAATTGTTCATGATATAGGCCAATTCTACCGATTTTTTCAAAACTGTTCAATCGGTCGAACCACTAACCCATTCAGCCCGGTTTATTTCCTTTTTTTCTGCTTTTGAAATTTAATTAAGCAAAGGGGGCAAGTCAACTTTAGTGCAAAGTACTTGACTCATTGCCACCTATAGTATAGTGTAATGTTTAATGTTAATAGCTTAAATTATTCATCCACATTAATTTAACCCACTTAATTATTCTCATCTTTTAAAAATTGTTATTAATTAAACCCACCTTAATTACGGTCAGGAATCATGAGGATTTTTCATCTCAAATAGCGGAATAAATTTTCTTTTTTATTCAAGGCGGCAAATTATTTTGATTATAGAACAAAATTTGTAATCAATATTAAAAAAAAAAAAAAAAAAGAGAGAGAGAGAGTGAAATGATACTCAATTATTCTATAAATTACTATAACGACACTTTAGATTCAAAAGATTTAGAAATATAAGTCATAGTCTTTGTGATTTTTAAAAATATAAATTTTGGTTCATACCGTTAAATATTTGTTGTTAATTAGGTTATTTTTAATCTAATTTTGCTATAATTTTGCTTTTTAAAAAAATCTTTTGATAGTTTTTAAGGTATTCAAATTATTTGATACTAATCGGACGAAAAATCACTCAAAATTAATGAAAAATATTTAATAAAAAAATTAAATTTTATATTTTAATAATTATAAAGACAATTATTATTATAATAATTTTCAAAATAATAATTTGTCATTTTCTATATAAAAAAAAATCATCATAAATTCAAGATTTTGTGATATCCCTATTCCCTAGTGCGTTTGAATCAAAATAGTTGAAAAAAGGAGAAAAAAATAGAAATTTAATGGTCATAAAATAAAGACTCGACTCGGATTCACACACGAACGGCACCGACTTGGACTCCTGTGACCGCAAATCGCGCATCCTCGTGTGGGCCTTAAGGGAGAAAAAATATTGCCACCGTGGAATTTACAAAAATATCTCCCTTTAATTAATGACTCTAAATAATTACAAGGAAAGTCCATTAACCAATTCTTCTTTAATAGTAATTGTTGAATTAAGAATAGTCGAAGATTTTATTTATTCCGTTTAAATTCAAAAATGATAGTTTAACAACGGGATTTCAACGATTTTAAAAAAATTAATACTTTGGATTCCACTGTTAATAATAATAATTCAAATTAGTGATATGCATTTTCATAAATACTCATCAAAATATGAGATGAATTTTTATTTTTTTCATTAATACTCATCAAAATTATACAGCCTAATTATTATTGTCATAACATACTACAACATCACTTAACTTCACTCTATTAACTTTCGGAACTCCGTTAATTTTAACGGAGTTATGTAGTAAACAAATAATAAATAATTAAAAAAAGAAAAAAAAAAACGACTATTAATAATATAACAAAATTAGACGATCTTTTTTGTTGTCACCGCCGGTACAAAATCTGCCGAGTAATCGGCAAGCGAAGGCGATGACACGACACGACACGACACTCTCTCACAGTCCTCCGACGAGAGGAAGGTCAGCGAAGAACAAATCGCCGATGTCTTGGAAGTAATCGTCCACTTGACATAGAGGAGAAGGAGAAGAAGAAGTAGTAGAAAACGACGTCGTTGAGAATGAGAAACCAAAATCGTCTTGAGGGAGGACAGTGTCGAGAAACACGTCAGTCGAATCGCCGCTGAGTTGAAACGACATCGGATCAGCAGGAGGGCTGTCGTGGAAAAACGACAGCTCTGGAGTCGGCACGTCGCTGAAATACTCGTCGAGAAATGACAAATCAAAGGGCAAATAATCGCCTGACGAAGTTTCATCTGATGTTGATGAAACTGTTTCGTTCATTTTATGCTTTTCTTGTTCAGATTCTTCGCTGGAATGAGCTCTGAAATTGAGAACTGAAGTTGGTGAAGAAAGATTATGACAGTGAGATTCGTCACCCGATTCGTAACCCGAAACGGCAGCCGATACGTTGATTGTTTCGGGATTTTCCACCTCAGCTTCAGATTCTTTGACAGGTGGCATTGAGAAATTTGTCAGAGCGTCGGGACCTCGAAGCTTGATAGCAGCGTTGTCATAAACCCTGGCAGCTTCCTCAGCAGTGTCATAAGTACCAAGCCATAACCGTACACGTCTCGCCGGATCTCTGATCTCAGCCGCCCATTTCCCCCAAGGCCGCTGCCGTACGCCTCTAAACTTCTTCCCATTCGTCGCCGTCGCCGTCGTATTATCCGCCGCCACTCTCTTTCTGTTACAACCAACAGCCGCGACAGCAACCTTGACCGCCGCCGCAGCAGCAGCACAACCGCTGCTGTTGTTCTTAGTTTCAATGTTGATTTCGCTCACGTAGTGTTTCACACGCCGGCGGCCGTAGAACTCTCCTACTTCGTCGTCGCTTGACGAATCAGTTGCGTCGTGGTCGGTGGTCAGTATCCGGACAACTCTCCGTTGGTCTGAAGATTTTTTACTCGTTTTGATTGAAGGCTTTGTGTACTTCTTTGTAAGGTTTCTGTGAACTGTGTACTTTAAACTGCTACTGCTTTGCTCCATTTCCATATTATTAAAAGAAAATAAAAGACACCATCAAAAGAAATTGAATCGTCAAAATGAAGCAAATAGAAAGAAAGAAAGAAAAAATGAAGATTCAATAGAAACGGAATCGTCAATATAAAGCAAATAGAAAACAAAAATATATTTTTATCGCTTGATTTCAAAAGGAGAGTGAGAAGTTTATGAAGAAGCAGCGTTTTATTTGCGGGGAGACCCAAACACTAGAAATGCTTCTTTTATAGGATCCAACGGCCGAAATTGGAATACTAAGCCACATTTATTATATTACCATTTTTTATTTTTATTTTTATTTTAAATTTTCGTAAAATTATATTGAGGGTCGTATTATTAGAGGCCGGTCGGTAACGAACCGGAGATACCGGTGTGGACCCAAAGTGAAACGACCCGCCGCATCCCAATGACACCGTAGGATTTTGACACGTAGCTTTGGTGGGTCCCAATTAGAAAGTTGGCCCAATTGGAGAACATCATATAGCTCTGAGTCAGCGCGTGTGTGTGTGTGTTTTTTTTTAATCTCGAAGAGCGTGATGCAAATCACGTGAGGCCCAAGATACCCGGCCCTTTTTTAAAACCACTACTTTGACTAGTGATTAGGGACTACTACTTACCAAGTTAATTTATTTATTAAGCGGGAGGGTGGTTTAGTAATTTCAGATATGTGTAAGTAAAAACACTTCATTTCGTGCTGGCTCGGTGGGTTAATAATTTAAAATCACTTTTTTACAGCTACCAGTAACGTGGTGGGCTACCTTGAATTCGCCGCCATTTATAATTCGGTTTTGTACGTCTCTGGGTTTTTTCTGCACTCTCTGTCTCTGACGCCGAGAAATGCTTATCATACGCGCTCTTAATTTCCGTGTTCAACACGCTCTTCCTACTAAATTTAAAATTTAACATTAATTCCTTTTTTTGCCCCTTTCCTTCTCATGAAGATATTCATTCCCCCCAAGTTAGTCCTGTCTTTCCTTTCAAGTAATTAAAATTTAATAATTCTTTAGGTAATTTTTTATATATAATTTGATATATTTTTAGAAAATATATAAAATGATACCAAAATGAGATTTGAATTAAACTAATAAGAACTATAAATACAATGACAAATTCATCCACTAAATCATTTTTTTTTTTGCAATATGCTACAAAATCTACTCCATCCAGAATGACACTTTAATAGGACATATTATGAAGAATAATTGTTCAAAAATGATGTAAATTATTTTTCATCAATTTTATTGTATTATTTTCTAATTTTTTTCATCCATTCAAAAATATCTATCATTAAAATAAACCGCGCGTAGGATTTCCAACTGGAAAAAAAATGTTTATATAACCTATAATCACCTCCTTGCGGTAAAATTTTAGGACACCGGAGCGCCTCTTTTTTAACCGTACACGTGGCCCCACGGTGAAAATCACAAACACATTTCAATCGTGGGGCCCATATGTATGTGACAATACACGTGGATTTATTTGGGGTGATGTCGACCGTTCGATTAGCGTAGCAGTTACGCCAGATCAAAATTCTTGGGCCGTTGATATAATCGAACAAGACAGTAGACATGTGCCGTCCGTACTGGATAGAAAACAAAATTTATAGACTCCGGTTTCGACTTTTTTTTAGTCACGTGTAAAAGGTCAACTGTATGTTTGAAAAATTGGAATAATTTTGATGAATCTTAAGAATTTATTAGAGAAACTGTCGGATTATATTTTTCCTTAAATAGAAAAGGCTAAAAGAATTTTCAATAAAATGTTTTTTTTTTTAAAAAAAAAATCTAACTTTCAATAACTTCAAGGGATCATCGTAAAGGTCATGGGCTTAAGTATTTTGCCATTTCAATTTAAAGTTCGAATTTTACTAGATGTATTTTTTGGAGATATATTTTTTGGTGTAATAAATCAACGACTTATCATGATCCGTGTACATGTCCCAAAGATTAGTCGATGTGCGCGTAAGCTGGCCCGAATACCTCGATTACTAAAAAAAACTAACTTTTAATGAATATTAAGATGCATCAAATAATATTTTTAAAAGTGAATAATAATAATAATAATAATTTTTGTATAAAACATATGAATTATTTTTAAAATACAGTGGACTAGTCATTAATCGTTACTCACTAACAAGTAACAACTAGTTAATCGTATTTAATTTTAAGAAAAAGTGTCAACGGTTAATATAAAATCTATTTAATTTTGTGTAATTTAAAAATTGTTTGAAATGAAGCTTTGGGAATTGATTTTAAAGTTTAGTTTATACTGAATTTTACACATTCTTAAATTAATATATTTTTAACTTTAAATTTAAAGAAAATTATCAATAAAAAATTTCAAAGACAAAATACTCCCACTTGATTTTTATTATTTTTGTTGATTATGGTTGCATAATTAACATTCGAATAAAATAATTTAAGAAAGTAATTACTATATACTAATTTTGTGCATGTTACATTTTGTCATGATCAATTTACATGCCAAGTAAAAGTTCCAAAACTTATGGAAGCAAGTTAAATGAAAAATTACAAGAGAAAGACAGTGATCGATTGATGCAATTTTAATCATTGATTAAAGATTTTAACTTGCAAAAAAAAATTAGTGTTTATTTAGTTTGACTTCTCTACGGATTAAAAAAGTTTTTTTTTTTTTTTTTTTTAAATGCTACTCTTCTTTATTGACTAAAATTTTTGTCTATTCGATATTAAAATTGAACGTGTGTGTCGGGACGAATACCATCACTCTTTATATATATATATAATTATTTTATTCGTTTCATAACATAAACTTTAAAAAAGCTTGTTAATATAAGTAATTTTATAATTTTTAATAAAAACTATCGTTTACAAGCAAAAAACTTTTTGTTAAGTCTTTAATTCAAAAAATTAAACTGATAAAAGGATTAATTGAAAAAAAAAACTATATTTAAAAAAGGGAAATTCAATCGTATATCTAATATTTGGCTCATTAGAAAAAAAAGATACTAAATTTTATTCACCGATCCATCAAAATATTGAAAAATGTAACAAACGTTCATCTATCATGAAACAAATGGATGTTAATTTGATATATTTTTCAATAGAATACTAATTTTTTTTGAAACGTTGGAAATCCAGCCGCCAAACCACCCGACCCGGGTTTAAGCGCAGCAGGTGAAACCCCCGGCTGTCCCAATCTCTTATAAGAAACACATCCCATGGATTCGAATTCAGAACCTGAAGGTCAAATCATGAGCCTTACACCACCAAATTACACCCACGGGGACAAAATATCTAAACTTGTTATACTTTTAGTACACTTTTCAATTTATATAGCTAGATCGATGAATAAACAAAGTTATAAAATTTATGTATTTTTTTTTTATAACACATCAAATACATATTGTACGATTGGTAATTTTCCTTTAAAATATTAAATTGAGCTAAAAAATCAAATATTTTTAGACTAAAAAAACAAAAACAAAAATAAAAATGGCCGTGGTCCGGCGCATTGATATTAATAACTTGCAAACGAAGCAAAATAGCAAATGATCAAAAACATTCCTCAAAACAGTAAATGAAACAAAGAAGCCGACTCATTTTTGTTTTGTTTTTTTTTTTAATTTTATTTTTAGATATGACTTTTTCTTTGCATGTTCATCAAAACTATTAATTAATTAAAATTTGTCTATATATGTCGTTCAGTGATTGGTAGTTGGGTAATAATTATTAATTTGAAGTTGATTAGTTTTGGTTTATGTGGCATTTTTTTGTGTTTAGATATATGCGTTTTGATTATTATCAAGAGTTTTTTGAAACTCTACTTATTATATATAATAAGCATGCTAATCTTAATCACGTATTATTATTATTATAATAACTCAATGACATTCAGTTTCCCCATTATCCATTTGAGCATATTCGAATCCCAAATCTCTTTACGCAAATTTGTTAGTTTCATTGAACTAACTGACACCCATAAATAATACGTTTATTATTACGTTAATAAGCCTTCTAATCAATGTTTTCAAATGACGTGACTTGGTGGTATAGGGTTCAGGATCTAACCTTTAGGTCATGGATTCGAATACAGATGGTGTGTTTCTTGTAAGATTTTGAGGCAACCGAGAATTTTACCTGGGTGGTTTGGTAGCGGGATTTCCAACTTTTCAAAAGAAAAAAAAATATTGTAATTAATTTCATATTTAAAATTATGTATATTAAAAAAAACTTTCTGTTGATGGTGTTTTCAGGCACTATAACATTTAAAACAGTACGACAAGGACAAAAGGGTAATTCCCTGACAGTTTGAGAAGACCGACCACAACATGAGAAGACCGACCACTTTGGTTCGGAGGACCGAGCACTATAAGGTCGGCAGAAACGTCCTCAGCATAAAAGATTGTCATGACCGACCTCATAAAGACCGACCAGATAGCGAGCCGTGTTCAAGACGACAACACCCCATTCATTGCGGATAAGATAAGCAAATTATCCTACTCTCACAAGGAGAAGAAGTCAGAATCCAAGAAGGAATAAGAAAAGAGAAGGCAGTACTAGACCAAGAATCCTTACAAGAAGAGAAGATTGAGTCCAAATAAGGATTCTTGTACAAATAGGAGTCTGATTTCTGTATTATTATAAATAGGAAGGAAGAGCATATGTAAAAGGCATCTTAAAAATCATCACCAAAGTTAGTGATCAGAATCATCGAGCTCTGATTTGTAAAAGAAAAAGAAGAGACCCGAGGAAGTGTATTTGAGTAATAAAAAGTACCACCCTGTTCTTGTCCGTGGACGTAGGTCGGATCCCAAAATCCACCGAACCACGTTAAATCTCTTTGTCGATTGGTGTGTTTTTTGTCTCTCGCTAAATTTGCTTTTGGTTCTCCATAACCAAACAAATTCACCGTTGAAGAAGGATTACCTCGGAGGTGATATTCCCATATTACCCCGAGACCAAAATCAGCCGTCAACAGTTGGCGCCGTCTGTGGGGAACTCAACAAAAAGCAACTCGCGTAGTAAGACAAATGGCGGAAGGCGGAAACCAACAACCATCAGGGAGCTCGGCTGCAGATTGGATAGAGAAGATAGAGGAGACTCTTAGGAAAGAAAGGGAAGAAAACCAAACTCTACTAAAAATCATAGTAGACCGGTTGGAAAGGATGGAAGGAGCACACGACGGAAAATTCGAGGCCGGGACTAGCCGGCGAAGGAATGAGATAGCGGAAGGAAAGAGAATTGTTGATACAAGCGAAGACGACAGACCTCGGAGGAGGGAACCCTACAGGGTAAGATCCGTGGTAGTACAAAGGGATTCCCAAACCGAGGACACATGGGAGGAGGAAGATGACAAATCATCACCGGATTCCTCATACGATAGCCCTCACAGCACCCGGAGAAGAGGAAATGGACCTACCGAGAAGGTGCGAGAAGACACCGACCCTGAGAAGCACCACTCCCAAGATAGCAGAAAGAAAAGAAACCTCAGAAGGCGGCATAGAACCATGGACATCGGTATGAAATCTTGGTTACGGGAGAAGCTGGTCAAATGGGGAGTATACCCCAATGCAAACAGAGGGGATGTCCAGGACGTCAAAGATGAGTCCCCCCTCACGGAGGAAATAAAATCAGAGAAATTCCCGAAGAGATTTAACATGCCGACCATGAAACCGTACAAGGGCCATACCGACCCTAAGACCCACATTGAAAGTTTCACCCTGCTGATGGAGGTGCAAGGGGTAACAGGGGACGCCATCTGCAAAGTATTCCCCCTAACTCTGGCCGGACCAGCCATTCTATGGTACATGAGCTTAGCCCTAAGAAGCATCAGCAGCTTCACACAACTGAAGAAGTCATTCATACGACACTTCAAGGGGGCTTGTGTCCCCAGAAAGACGATTGGAGAACTCCGGCTCATGAAGCAAGGAGACGATGAACCTCTGAAGATATTTATTGAAAGGTACCATAATATGGTACTCGAAGTCGGAGGGTATGAATCCCCTGAGGCCCTGGAAAGCTTGAAAGGAGCCTTGAGGGTCGGAAGACTATGGACCCACCTAAGGATCCAGGACACCCCGGACTACTCCACCACCCTGGAGGTGGCCCGGAAGTTCGTTTTGTTAGAGAACGAAGAGAAAGTGTCCCGAAAAGGGAACACCATCAGAGATAGAACCGCAAGGGAGGGCGCCCCCCGCCGTACAGAAAGAGAATACAGAAGACCACCCCCGAAGCACAAGGAGTTCAAGCCACTGCACCGGGACAATCAAGAGAAAAAGGCTCCGACCCAAGTAAACCATGTGGTCGGAGAAGATGCATACATTCCCCTAAAGAAACCACTGGGACAAATCGTCATGGAGATCCAGGGGAAAAACCTCTTAGTAGAGCCCGACCGAAGGAGATTCCCCCCGGACGAGAGGAGCCAAAAGGCTTATTGCGTACACCACAACTCCAGAGGACACGCAACAGACGGATGTAAAGATCTACGAGAACAGATGGAAGATCTGGCACGAAACGGGTATCTGAACAAATACATTGACCATGAGGTCATGACGGCCAGACAAAGAGCACGTGGCCGCCAAATTAACTGAAAAAGAAAAAGGCAGTTTTGTCCCGAAACATGAATAAAAAACTTTATCTTCAAAAAAATTCTCGTCCACTTTCTTAAAACATAAATAGAAGGACTTACTCATAGATGTTGACCGGGGACAAACTCAGCGCCTAATACAAAAAGAAAACGACCAAGCACTAAGACCTGATTGGCTCGGGGCTGGACTCTATTCCGCCGAGGCCACTCAGTTATTCAGCTCGGGGTCAGGGTACGTCCCACCGAGTCAGCCCTTCGGACCGGGGACGTAACATTCCCCCAGGTCCAAGTGCCTTTCTCAGCTCGGGGTCGGGATACGTCCCACCGAGTCAGTCCTTCGGACCCGGGACGTAACATTCCCCCAGGTCCAAGTGCCTTTCTCAGCTCGGGGTCGGGATACGTCCCACCGAGTCAACCCTTCGGACCGGGGACGTAACATTCCCCCAGGTCCAAGTGCCTTTCTCAGCTCGGGGTCGGGTTATCGGGTTACGTCTCACGAGTCATGCTCATTGGTCTGGGGACGGGACATTCCCCCAGAGCCAAGTACCTCTTTCAGCTCGGGGTCGGGTTACGTCCCACCGAGTCATGCTCATTGGTCTGGGGATGGAACATTCCCCCAGAACCAAATATCTCTTTAGCTCGGGGTCCTCAGGGACATACTCGATGCAAATGATCCATGAGAAGCAAAGCACATTAAGGGATGATACCCCCGTGACAATTGTTTACTCCAGTGTTACCGAGCATAAGGAGGAACATGCCCTTGATGTGTCGAACACTCTCCTGATCCTCACCTACCCGATGTAATGGATCCGTGGGAAAGCATAGCACGGGGGATGATGACACCCCCGTGACGATTGCTAGCTCCAATGACATCGGACCTAAGGAGGAATATACCTTTAGTATTCAGGACACTCTTTGATCCATTCATCATCCGGATCTGTGGGAGACACAGCACGTGGATGCGTTATGCCACTGTGGCGTGTGCCTGCTCCAGCGTGGTAAGGAGGAGCCCTCATGTAATACACAGGCTCCCCAGTGAACCGACGTGTAGAGGATGTGCCCTTACCATTCAAACGCTCTTTGATCCGAATCCTGGTTCGCCGGGACACTGAATTGAAATATTCAGAATTGTGTTTTGGAGACCTCGGGCAGGACGCTGTTTTGAGGCATCCGTGTTGTTATTTATACTTCCAAACGTTTTTGTCTTGGGATAAGTGCTAAGTCACTCCCGCCTTTTTATTTTATTTTCCAGAATCTTGTTTTGTTTTTCGCCGGTCTGGCAGAGGGACGCCCATGCCAGATTCGGTAGGGCTTCAAAGGTGGATACACTTCCCATCTGAATAAGTCCCAAGGATTAACCAGTTGTAGGCACTGCATTTTTTACACATAAGACCCGATGATGAGCCTCATTTGGAGGCACTACCTTTGAGTCATGAAAGCCGCGGGAAACGGATATCGGAAGGGGGAATTCAGAATAAACAAGCTCATTGTCTTCGTTGGTGCTGCGTTCGTTACTTCGTTCGAACGGAAAACAGATTGCGGGCGTTCGTTTGCAGCGTTCGAGGGAGCGTTCGAACGGTATCGGTAATTCTGGTTTTGCTGCTAGCCTCACACCCAGCCCATTTAGCTCCCCAAAGCCCATAAAACACATCCCAAATAAATAAATAAATATTAATTAAATATTAAACATTAATAAAATATTTAAACCATTTACCAATTAAATAAAATGTTTACCTAAACTAAAAAGAAGATATGCCTAATTAAAATCAATCTTAACCAATTAAAGCCAATCATATATTGACTTCCTAATCTAATAAGATATTTACCAATATAAAATATTTGTATTCCTAAACCAACACAAATTAAATATTACAACTTCCTAATTTAAAATATCTTGTCCCCCCTCAATCTTGTGTATGCCTTTCTCACCTCTCCTAATTTGGAAACAAGATCCCTTCCCTTGTCAACCCTAGCCATTCTCTATATAAACAACCCCTAACCAAGGCCATTCCTCTCCTTGACACAACACAATTCACACCCAAGCTCTCTCGAAATCTCTCTAAACTCTCTTTACACACCCAAAACAGACAAAAAAAGAAAACACTTCATACACACACGAAAAGAGAACAAAAGAACCTCAACCACCTCCTCCATAGCCGAATCTACCACAAGTAACCACCCTCACATCACCGAAACTACAAGCACCAAAACAACCCCTAATCACCACCGAAAACCAGCCCCTCTAAACCTCCATATATCACCGAAAATCACACAAACACAGCAGCCCAAATCCTAAAAAAAACAGTAACTTAGAAAACTACATAGATAATCTTAAAAATAATCACTTTTAATTGCACTAAGAACCCACACAACTTGGAATAGTTCTTTGAAAACATTGAAACAGGTAGCCCGTGCAGTGAGCAGCAAAACAAGAGCCGAATAGGAGCAGAACGGAGTTCGAATCGTAAGCAAAGCAGCGGAACAGTGAGCTAGGACATCGAACCAGCGGACCAGAAAAAGTTGCGGAGCTTTACCCCCCTTTCGATCTTCGTGGAACGTGAGTCCGAGAGACGGCTTAAAAGGTTAGACCTGAGGGTATCTTTCACACTTATTCTCATTTTACTTTCTGGTCATTTATTTTGATTATATTTTCTGTATTTGTGGTACCTATTGTGTGTATGATGTATGTTGTGGGTATTGGATGAATGAGAGATGTGTCAACTCTCGCGGTATATCGGATGGAAACCCGGACATAAATTTCATAGCCGATTCCGAATGGACGATAATATGATCTGTACTCGGGCCACAATTCCACGTACCGCTTGGGTAAACGGCACCATCTTCCTTTTGTTATGTTGCTCTTGTTCATTTAGTTTGCTTACTTGAATTCAATATGTCGTTAGTTATGCATGATTCAACCAAGCGCATGGGCTTAGTGAGTTAGTCCAAAGTAGGGATGGCAATTTTACCCACAAACCCGCAAACCCGCAAAAACCCGCCCGCAATGGGTAGGATTTGGTAAATATATTAGTGGGTGCGGTGCGGGTTTGGTAATTTAAAGCAGAACCCGCTGCGGGTGCGGTGCGGGTTTGGTATTTAAGAAAAAAATGCGGGTATCCACTGCGGGTATCCGCATACCCGCAATATTATTTTTTATTAATTAATATTTTTAGGACAATATAAAAAAACCTTCATATAAAAATAACTAATAAAACCTAAATATAAAATACTAATCCACGGTTCCACACTCCCACTCATCTGCAGCCCTCAACCTGCCCAACTGAAGATTTTTTGTGCCCAACTGAAGATTTTTTGCATGATTATTATTGTTTTTTTTAATCATACTTATTAAAAAAATTATAATACAAAAATTTGGATTAAGTTCACATGATCAAACAGGAGAGGAGTAAAATAAGCTAGTGTTTACTAAAACTTCAGTAGTTTTCCTGCTTCTTCATTACACTTACACCACTTGAGACTTGTAAGCATCACTTTCATTACATTTAGCATAAAAAAATATGACCAAAGATTGGTGATTACTTTTTAGCTTATTGTCGATTGAGTTGGCTAACTTTGATCATTATAATTATGAAGGGAAAAACTCGTTTTAATTATGTTTATATGAAAAAATAAACATATGGTATCGAGTCTTTCATACATTATGTTATTTATGTACTGTATATACATACATTGCATGTTGTATATGTCAAATGAAAAACAAATGTGAAAACTACAGCTAGCAATTAAAATAAATTATTTAATTAAAAAAATTATATTATTAAGAACACAAAATAATTTAATATTTTAAAAACCCGCAAAAAATCCGCTGGGTACCAGTGCGGGTTTGGTAATTTATTTTTATATGCGGTGCGGGTTTGGTAATGAAACTTAAAACCCGCAACGGGTATGGTGCGGGTTTGGTAATTTATTTACATATGCGGGTGCGGGTTTGGTAATGACAAACCCGCACCATACCCTACCCACTGCCATCCCTAGTCCAAAGGTCCTCCATTTAGGAGACAAAGAGCCGAAAAGGCCACCTTCGTGACACTACTTTTCGCCGCGCCGGTTGATGTATGTTCGGTTAGACGCGAGATACGTTCAATCGGGCATACTTAGTTTGATATTGTTATCTTTATTTTCGTATGTATAAGTCAATCGAGCGCATGGGCTTAGTAAGTGTGTTGTGAGATCCCCTATGGGGAGGGGCTGAAAGCCCTTTACCACGATGCTTTGCCGCGCCGGTTGATGTGTGTTCGGATTGGATGTAAGGTGTGTTCAATCGGGCATACTTGGTTGATATGATTGGTTCTATTCTTGTATGTGTGATGTGACGCGCATGGGCTTAGCATGTTGGTCTAAAGGTCATCTCTTTGAGAGATCAAGAGCCCCAAAAGGTCACCTTTACGGCAGTGCTTCGCCGCGCCCTTTTATTTTCTGTTTATATATTGCATCCTATTTCATGCATCAAGTCCGTGTCCGTTCGAACGCGTTCACGAACGCAACTCGAACGCGCATGTGTTTTTGCCTTATTATGTGTCAGGTCTCGTATCCGTTCGAACGCGTTTACGAACGCTACTCGAACGTGAGTATTCTGTCTCATTTCCGTTCGAACGCGTTTACGAACGCTACTCGAACGTGAGCATTCTGTTTCATTTCCGTTCGAACGCGTTGACAAACGCTACTCGAACGTGAGCATTCTGTTTCATTTCCGTTCGAACGCGTTTACGAACGCTACACGAACGTGCACACACTGAACTGAGTCTGTCTTATTATATTCATGCATAATTGCCTATTGGTTGATCTTTCTTATGCAAATGTGTCATAATTCGTATGCTTATGTCATGATAACATTTGAGTATTATTTCTTGCGGTATATCGGATGGAAACCCAGACGTAAATTCCGTAGCCGATTCCGAATGGACGGTAGTGCGGTCTGTACTTGGGCTACAATTCCACGTACCGCTTGGAAAAGTGCCCATATGTGTGCTTGTAGGGTCAATATGTGTGCTTGTGTTTTCCCGAATGTGATATGTAATTTTGTATGTTCATTGCTATCTTGAGATATATTAAGCATGCAATTTTGAATATGAGATATATGTAAAAATGTACACATAAGTTTTATTTTGCATATGAGAATTTAGAAGCATGATACTCTTGGAAATAAGTGTTACTTAAGCTTAGTTAAATTATTACATGAATCCTTTCATTACAAGTGACATAAGTAAGAGACCATTCCGAACCCAACGGTTTGAGGTCTTCCCTTGTGAGGGGTGAGTGCGGCCTTAAATCTTTGTCCCGGTTCACACCGGGTGGCGACTCCATGTTATGTAATCCTTCCCAACTAGGCCGCGAGCCTAGGAACGGCGTCGCTCAGTTTCTGTGTCCCACACCAGTGCTCGGGGCTGGATTCGTTCCGTCGAGGCCACTTGGTTAATCGGCTCGGGGCTGGATTTCGTTCCGCCGAGGCCACTTGGTTAATCGGCTCGGGGTTGGATTTCGTTCCGCCGAGGCCACTTGTTTATTCGGCTCGGGGCTGGATTTCATTCCGTCGAGGACACTTGGTTATTCAGCTCGGGGTCGGGTTACGTCCCACCGAGCCAGCTTCTTTGGTTTGGGGAGGAAACATTCCCCCAGAACCCAAATCCTTCACCCAGCTCGGGGTCGGGTTACGTCCCACCGAGTCAGCTTCTTTGGTTTGGGGAGGAAACATTCCCCCAGAACCCAAGTCCTTCACCCAGCTCGGGGTCGGGTTACGTCCCACCGAGTCAGCTTCTTTGGTTTGGGGAGGAAACATTCCCGGGGTCGGGTTACGTCCCACCGAGTCAGCTTCTTTGGTTTGGGGAGGAAACATTCCCCCAGAACCCAAGTCTTTCACTCAGCTCGGGGTCGGGTTACGTCCCACCGAGTCAGCTTCTTTGGTTTGGGAAGGTAACATTCCCCCAGAACCCAAGTCTTTCGCTCAGCTCGGGGTCGGGGTACGTCCCACCGAGTCAGCTCTTTGGACTGGGGACATGACATTCCCCCGGGTCCAAGTGCCTCACTCTGCTCGGGGTCAAATTAGACCCTTCCGGCTCATGCTGACCCCTGAGGAGCCTTAGAATTGTTAGGATAATAAGAAGCATAAAGAGAAAAAATGGAAAAAAGATATAGACATAAATATATATGTGTGTATGTCAAAATACAAATTGTAATGTTATTACTAAAAGTTAAAGTGTACATAGGGCCCCGGTAGGGTTACCCTTTCTCATTCAGCCCGCGCAGGGGCAGGAACTTCTTCCTCAACTCGCTCAGATGGCGGGAGAAGCGGCTCGGCATCAGGAGGAGGAACTGCGGCTTCAACCTCGGCAGCAAGGAAGACCTCTGCTTCAGGGATAGGGGGAGGGATCTCAGGACAGTCCTCGCCGGCGGCAGGAACCTCTGGTCGTTCTTCATGGGGAGCCTCGGAAGCCGGAACAACCGAAATGGGGGCGGGATCCATCACCTCCTCATGTGGGGGAGGAAGCCACTTCCGAAACCCCTCCTCGGAAATATCCCCCTTGCAATAGCTGATGGCCGCATAGATAGGGTCCATGTTCAGACTCGGCAGCACCATCAGTATCATTTCGGCACAGTCACCAACTCCCTCAAGACGGATGGCCTCCTTCTCGGCCTCAAGATCGGCCTCTCTCTCCTCAAGCTCGGCCTCTTTCCTCTCAAGGTCATCCCGGGCCCGCGCCATTTGCTCTTCATTGGCCTTCAATTTGGTTTCAGCACTGGCCACCTTTGCCTTCAAAACACCAATCTTGGATTGGGCAGCTTTCAAATCCTCCCGAGCACTGTCGGCAAGCTTTCGCTCCAGGGCAGCAGCAGCCTTGAGATCCTTGTTAGTTTTAAAGTTCTCAACGGCGGTCGCCTCGTGATTCTTTATCACCTCCTCCCGGTCGGCCAGTTTGGCTTCCACTTCTGTAAGATGGTTCTGAAGCCTCTGAGCTTGACCACCCTCGAACAAAAGACTCAGAAGGAGGTCTTTGTTTTTCGCCATAAGATAAGTGGCCTACACGAAAGCAAAAGAAGTCAAGATATGATGAGAAGAAAACCGAGAAACAAAGCAAGAAAAAAGAAAAATAAAACTACATTTGCCATCTGAGAACTCATCTCGGTCACAACGGCTTCGGGAGAAATGTCCTCATACCTAGAAACCTCCCCGGGAGGAATCACCTCGGCCAATTCGTTGAAAGCCGGCACCAAATGGGAAGTGGCCTCCCGGATGCTCTCTCCCAAGTCGTCCACCCCGAGGATCACGGAACCTTTCCGTTTCTTCGTGGAGCCCTCGGAAGATTTTTTCCCCCGACGGACATCTTTCTTCTTCCCCTGCACAGGCTCCTCCCCCTCCAATTCAGCCCTCTCGGCCCCAAACTGACGCCTCCTCTTCCTGAGAGGCTTCGGCAGACTGGCAAGACGAGCAGATCCCGATGACTGCACGCCAGAAGGGGAAGATAGTCCCCGAGCACCCATTTGAACTTGTCCTTGAGGCACCTTCCCAGCAGAATCAGGCTGTACCCGAGAAGTTCCGAATTCAGCCTGACCAGTCTTCGTCATAGTACCGGCCAACTTCTCAAGAAACTTTGGCCTCTTCGACATGCCTACAAAAAAGGGAGAAAGAGAAATCAGGATCCGAGAACATAACAAAGATACCAAAACACAAAATAAGCAAGCAGGGAAGACCACTAAGAGCCAGCAGACATCTACCTATCCGACCCGAGACTTCTGTAGGGGCAACCCGAGTAAGGCCAGACTCAACGAAAGTCACCTCATTAACCAACTCCCTCCAGTTGCCGGCGTACCGACGAGCCCAGGCTACCCGTTTCCGGACCCGGCGGGAAACTTTGGGAGCATCCCTCCAACAGGCTAAAAAGAATATAAGAAGAAGGGTAAGAACCCAAACAAAAAAAAGAAAAAAAAGAAAGAAGCTAAATGACGGTCTCCTAACCTCCCGCCCTGAAGATATCCGGTACCAAGGTCTCCCCTTCATCCGACCTCAAGGTCCGCCCCCAATCCCCAGTGGCCCAGAACCAGATATCTTTGAAGTTCTTATTGGAGTCAGGGAATTTCTTAACGACATTTGACGAGCTGTCATAAGCTGAAAGGTAATACCATCCATGGTACGACCTGAGATTGGCCTTCAACCGGTATAGCCTCTTCACCTCTTCAAAGGAAGGTTCGCCAAGTCCTGCCCGATGCCAAGCTACATACAACCCGGCCAGAATCCTCCAACTGTTTAGACTCAGCTGACATGGGGCGATCTCCATCTCGGCCAATATCCAAGCGAAATAAGGTTGAATCGGCAGTCTCAGCCCACACTCAAAGAAAGCAGGAAAAAGCGCCACCGAACCCTCATCAGGTTGACTAGCACGATCCATCGGCCCAGGAACTTCAAGGGCTATATCTATTGGGATGGCGTATCGCTGCCGCGCAACAGCGCTAGATCATCCTCAGTCATTTTAGAGGGGCGGTTCATATCCAAAGCCGACGACCCAAGTTCACCAGGCTCTGGGTCCTTCCGAAGAACCCTCTGATGGTAGGAGTCCTGTTCGATCTCAGAATGAGTAGGGGTTGTGTCAAGGTCTTCTACACTAGGTGCCCCTGAGCTCGAGGAGAGCTCTTCAACCGGGGGAGCTAAGGGATGGGCATGATTTTCTGGGGAAGAATCGCTGTCAGACATCCCTGACACCCAGAAAAACAAAGAAGGAATGGGAAGTCAGTCTATGGCTACAAGAAACTACTCACGTTTTCCATGTTAACTAAACAGGTGGTCTCTAAAGCGCCCTAAAGCAGAACCCAGCAAACCATAAATCTCTCCCTAGCAAAAACAGATTCACAACATACGAAAGAGGAGAGATCGTTCGGAGGACTTACTTGTTCTTCTCGGAAAAAGCAGGAGATTGTACAGTACGGTTATGCCCGTTCCTTATGTGCGCAACAAAGAAAAAGAAGAAAAGTCCGCGGTTGGAATCTGAGAACACTAAGTCGAAGCAAACCACAGAGAAGTTTTCAGAAAGAATGAGGGATCGCCGAAAAAGATGGAACAGTGAAAACCTCGCTTTCTTATAGTCATGACCGGGACGCTCATGACCGTCGGATCTGAAGGAAGAAACCGGATGAATGCCATGTGTCAACTACAAAAGAGAACTCCCAAGTTTAAACGGACGTCTGAGATCACCTCGCCGCGAAAACTCCTCTCCACGGTCGATTCATTCCCTTTTTTAGCGGGAACCCGGCGGATGTTTGACAAGTGTCGAAACTAGAAGAAACCCTAAAGTTGATTTGATGGGCATTTAAGCGGACGTGACCGATTGCGTGTCTCAAGACAAAGCGCTGGAAAAGAGGCAACAAAGCATTTCTCGACCCCAGACCAAACTCCAAACAGAGCGAAACTGTTATGTAGTTCCCGGCACCAACTAGCACACTTGTTGGAACCGAGAACTAGGGGACAGATGTTGATGGTGTTTTCAGGCACTATAACATTTAAGACAGTACGACAAGGACAAAAGGGTAATTCCCTGACCGTTTGAGAAGACCGACCACAACATGAGAAGACCGACCACTTTGGTTCGGAGGACCGAGCACTATAAGGTCGGCAGAAACGTCCTCAGCATAAAAGATTGCCATGACCGACCTCATAAAGACCGACCAGATAGCGAGCCGTGTTCAAGACGACAACAACCCATTAATTGCGGATAAGATAAGCAAATTATCCTACTCTCACAAGGAGAAGAAGTCAGAATCCAAGAAGGAATAAGAAAAGAGAAGGCAGTACTAGACCAAGAATCCTTACAAGAAGAGAAGATTGAGTCCAAATAAGGATTCTTGTACAAATAGGAGTCTGATTTCTGTATTATTATAAATAGGAAGGAAGAGCATATGTAAAAGGCATCTTAAAAATCATCACCAAAGTTAGTGATCAGAATCATCGAGCTCTGATTTGTAAAAGAAAAAGAAGAGACCCGAGGAAGTGTATTTGAGTAATAAAAGTACCACCCTGTTCTTGTCCGTGGACGTAGGTCGGATCCCAAAATCCGCCGAACCACGTTAAATCTCTTTGTCGATTGGTGTGTTTTTTGTCTCTCGCTAAATTTGCTTTTGGTTCTCCATAACCAAACAAATTCACCGTTGAAGGAGGATTACCTCGGAGGTGATATTCCCATATTACCCCGAGACTAAAATCAGCCGTCAACACTTTCTATAAAATCTCAATAAATAAACATATGTAGTTGTTGATATTGTAAGCAAGAACTATTGATCACGCGTAGAAGCACGCCTGCATGTAAAATCTAAAAGACAAAATGTATTAATTGTAAGCAAGAATTATAATTTGTCTGTACTTGCACAATATTCCAATTATAGATACATAACTAGCATGTAATTTTCCACTTAAAACTTTAATAATATAAATTTCATCCATATTTAAATTGCATGAAATCAATTATTTAGAATTTGTGTCAAAATTTTAAAATCAAAAAATAAAATTGAAATAGCATAACACATGATCGACTATTTGGCACTCAATGAGTGACTTTGTGACAAATGGTTTAAGATTTGGTTGTCACGTCATGAGTTCGAGTAGGGATGGTAAAATCCGGATCCGGACCCGGGTTCGGATCCGGAAGAGTTTAGGTTACCTCGGGTTCGGACCCGGGTAGACCCGGTCCGGATCCGGGAACCCTGATTCCTTTTTTTTTTTTAATTTTTTAAAATTTTAATTGTATTATTTTATATTTGTATTTTGTCAATTTTATTAGTTTTATTTCAATTCTTTTAATTTTTTTATTATATTCTATTATTTATATATATATATATATATATGCATAATATTTTATATATTTTTTTATTATAATCTAATTTATTTATGTTTTTTTCCGGACCTGGAATCACCCGGGTCTTTAAAGACCCGGTCCGGATTTTTTAATTCCGGACCCGGGTCGTCCGGGTCCATGCGGACCCGAGCCGGGTCCGGGTCTTGTTGCCATCTCTAAGTTCGAGTCCAGTTGTACGTTTCTTGTAAGAATCTATGACAGTCGAGGGTTTTACATGTTTCCTTTAAGCTCGAATTAAATAGTTTGACGATGAAATTTTTAACATTTCTAAAAAAATGATGTAACTATTTGGAATTATCTTTGACGTGACCACCTTCACTTGTCTAGTATTTAATTTTCAGACGTTTTGATCACTTAAATGTTGTTTAAATAAGCACAGGTGGCCAAAATGTAGATTCCATAAAGTACTAAATCTCAATTGTGATTCAAGATTTTCTATTATTTGATATGAGATTTATGAAGATTTTTCGTCCCGGTTAAAAATTATGATTAGAATTCTGATAATTTTTTGATAGATTACCATATAGTGTATTTTTTTTTTTTTTTTTAAGGAATCATTTTGAGTGTCTCATGTTTAAAATGTATTTTTATCTTTTTCTTCAACCAAGTGATCCCAAAAAAATGAACATGTGTTTTGTTAATATTATAGTTTCAAAATAAACTTTTTGAAGTAGATAGGGAAAATGTTTTTGAAAATTTTTGCATGGGGTACATATTTTGCATGAAGCTAGCTTTTATAAATTCAAATTAGGGATATTGATCAAAGAAACAAATGTTTAAAGATCCCATGTATAAGGATTAGCAAATTTAAGATAAATAATAATAATAATAATAATTAAAATAGAGCTATTTCTTGGAATTTAGCAAACAATACATTGAGCCAAGTGAACCCATAAACAAAAGACAGCTCAAGAAACTACACCAAATTCGACAAATCCCAAGTGCCCACTCTGCTCATAACACATCAATTATATATAAAAATAAAAATATCAAACTAAATGTAATGGTTTTTATTATTTTATTTTATTTGGGTTATATATATATTATTTTAGTTTCTTCAAAAACAGTGAGATAACTACTTGTGTTTTGTAAATTTGTAAATTTGTAAATGGATTTTAATGATTTTTTTTTGAATTGTTGGAAATTCCGCTCTTAAATTATTCATTTTAGGCTTAAGCGGAGCAGGTAAAACCTTCGGCTGTCCCAGACTCTTACAAGAATTACACTCCCTAAATTCGAACCCAAGACCTCAAGGTAAGATCATGAAACCTACACCATCAAGTCATATCCATTGGGTACGATTTTAATGAAATTGCTAAAGCTAAATGAAGAGATAAGTCAATGAGCATCAATTCCAAGATCCACATGAGATTCTCTCTAGTGATTACATTACAAATACATTTACTAATTGATCATCAAATTAAGATTTTATAAAATAATTATCAAACCCTAGATGCTCTTGATTCTTGTGTTACCGGCTGATCATACTCGTTTTTGTTTCTGTGAAAATTACGACCTTGTACATGTTCATGCATATATGTAATGAGCTTCTACTTTAATTGAATTAGCTACCGTTAGGGGTGGTAATACTAAAATCCGGATCCAAGAGATCCGGAATGATTTTCCGAATTCGAGTCTTTATATAGATATGAGAAAAAAATATTTAGACTCATATATAAGTATATTCGAAATGAATTTGTAAATGTTTTATCTTATTTGAAAAAATATCTGGATTCGGTCATATTGGGGTTGGACCCAAAAATCCAGATTCCATTATATATATTTATAATTTTAACTTAAATAAATAAATTTCCGGATCCGAATATTTATAATTCCAAATATATGCACATATATGTATCAAGATTTATCTCACTCGGATCTGTAATTTTGTTCCTTTTGCATATTTTCTGACGCTATATCTGAATGTTTTTGACATCCATAACTGCATCAATTTTGGTATTTTTTATTCTTTTAAGTCCCAAAGAGGCGTGATTTTGTGGTATATGGTTCAAGATCTCACTTGGAGGTCCCGGGTTCGAATCCAAAGAGTGCGTTTCTTGTAAAAGTCTGAGACAGTCGGAGATTTTACCTGCTCTGCTTAAGCCCGAAAGGGATAATTTGACGGTGAGGTTTCCAATGATTTTAAAAAGAAACTTTTTTTTACGTGGAATGCTTTACTTGAGATTCTGCTTTGTTAACCTATAGTCAATATATATATTTCATATTTTTAATTAATAAATAAAATTATTTATGACATCAGTCGATTATTTTAATTCGATCGATCGAACCCGTTGTATAGTTTTTTAACCCTATGTACAAAAGTAATATTTTTACACCCTTTTTAAGTTGGAAATCTTTACATGTGTTTAATTTATGCTAATTAACTTGGTATCGAAAAGAAAAGGAAAAAGAAATAAATAGAATTCTGCTGGCATTGAAAAGAAAAAAAAAACAAAGAAAGAAAGTTGGTTAGATGTGTTGAAAAATATATAGTATTGTGATCAAGATACCCAATTGATTTTTTTTCTGGATTAACAGTTTTGAAATATTATTATTGTTTTTCACTTTCTAAAAGTGGATTTATAACATTTATTTCACAAGATTTTCCAGCAAAATTAACAGATATTTAACTAAAGATCTTTAAAAATATTGAGAAACATATTTAAAATGATATCCATGCAATGATATTGCACAAATTTTGATCCACCCGACTTGAATCGAATTAATTTTTAAAATTAAGAAATTATTTTCCGATCACAAGTTTTCATTTTATAAAAAAAGGGGATTGACCCGACCCGACCCGATCCGACCCAACTCATAGTTATATATTTATAAAAATTTACCCTTATAACTTTGACACATTGACAATTACTCTATTTTACTTGTTATTTTTAAATTTTTATTTTTTAATATTTAATTTGTATGAGATATACCCATGCTGGATTAATCTAACCTTCTATTTGTGCACCACAAACAAGTAACAAATCATAAGAAATAATAAATTAATGAAACATACAAATTTCAATTAGAGGGAAAAACAATGGGAGATGAAAACATGTATTAATCCCTATGTTTCTCTAATTAATCCCAAAACATTAAAAAATAACAAAACAAAGTAAAAATAAAATAAAATAAAAAGAACAAGATATGTCTAACCGTGGTTCCGTTCCGAATTGCGAACCGAACCGGATCAGGACCGGAACAGAACTGGTCAATGATTCAGCGATTCCGAACCGAACCGGAATCACCTAAGAACCGATTTGGTTCCGGTTCTCCAAAAACCTCGAAACGAATCGGAACTGACGATTGAATCAGACCGAAATCGAACCGTAAGAACCGAACCAACGAACAAAACCGAATAACCTAACCATTACAAATTTTTTCTATTATTCTATAACTATAAATACTTAATATCTCAATTCATTTTTTCATATTCCAAATTTCCAACAATTTATTCTATTTCATCTTTTCATAATCTCCAACAAATTTCAATCAATTTCAATCAATTTCTTTGTTATTTTGGATGAGACTCGGTCAAGTATGAGTCCACAATCATTAGAGGCACAAACATGTCTTAATTATTGGTCCAAAGTTAAACGTATGATTCAAGAAAATATCAGAGAGGTTAATGATTATTTATTCGACTTAATCAAGGGAGCTCAAGTAAAGACCGATTAGGAACTAAATTGAATTTCAATTGCAATTGTTATATAATGAGATGTAATTATATATTATGTATACAATAAAATAAATTTTATCAAATCCTTGAACTTAGAAGTTAGAACCAATTCCGGAATCGATTCCGAACCGGAACCAAAAGAGAAACTGAAACCGAACTGGACAATACACTGTACGATTCGGTTTCGATTCCTCCATTGACATGAACCGGAACCGCTGGTTCGATTCCGAAACCGAACCGCGGTCTAGAACAAGATATATTCTATAAAAAAGGGCCACCTTCCACACACAACTTTGAAAGCTTTATTACTGTGTCGGTCTTAAGAACAAAACATGTAATAAGCTCGAATTTTAATGGAAACACAAATGGCTGAATCTCATTAACTAGCAAAATTATTTACTATATTGAAGTAATAGAATCAATCTTGAATGAGAAAATAACTCACAAGCTTCACTTTGAAGCAAGAGATGTTGGTTTTTTTATTTTTTTTTAATTTTTTTTTAATCTCTTAGAATAAACTTAATCATATATACATGATCAGAAGATTTTTGAACATGGGTTTTTGAGTAATTAATTAAAAAAGGTTATTATATTAATAGTAATTAATGAAATGATATTCTTCAAACTTCATCATCTAAATATATAAAGTTATCATATTTTGGCAGGTTAAGATTGGTATCAGAGAAATCACATGCATGCTTTTTCCTTTTTAGGTCAAAAAATCTCAAAGAGTCTCTTTTTACAAAGCAAATAACTTTCCCTTTAATTTTCTATTCATGGGGTTTTCCATAAATACCACCTTTACAAGATAAAGGATTAAGAATGATTAATATAAACCTTTCTGATTTCATTCTTTTTACATTAATTTATATAAGTATAATCCCTCATAACTCACACTTATATTAAGTTAAAAAGGCTCTAGGTATTTGCTATCATTCTTTTTTTGGAAACGTTGGAAATTCCATCTTTAAATCACCTTATCCGGATTTAAGTGGAGCAATTAAAACACTCGGCTATCCCAATTTTTTATAAAAAAAATGTATCTACTGAACTCGAACTCATAATCTTACAATCAAATCGTAAGTTTTTAGCTAACAAACCACCCAAATGGACGATATTTGCCATCATGCATAAACATACTTTGATGAGAGCACAACAATAGATAAAATGTAAAGAAAACATTCACTTTTACTTTGCAATTAATAAATGCCAATTATCCGCTCATTTATATTTGACAACCAGTGATTTTATTTTGAGAGATGATAGACATACATAAATTCTTACCGAAAATTACTACATCCATCTCACTGTAACTACATTGATCGATACAGTGATTGTTGTAGATACAGTGAGAGGGGTGTAATAATTTTATGTAAGAATTTATGTATGTCTATCATTTTTGTTTTGTTTTATATAAAATTAGTGTGTGTTCGTGTCTACGGCACGGTGTTACAAAATTTACTGAGAGATTGATATTCTGTTATTTAATTTGTTTATAATGAAATGATTTTATTTTTAATTAAATGATTTTATTCTTTAGTTTATTTGGTAGTTTTCATTTTCCATTAATAAATGATTTTATTCTTTAATTTATTTGGTAGTTTTCATTTTCCATTTTTATAGAGATTCTATAATGAAATGATTCTTTATCGGTCATTAGATTATAATGAAAAGATCTGAGCCGTCAATTAAGCCATATAAAGATAGCATTTGGATACATTATCTCTCTTAATCATAATCATCCGTTACATTCTCTTTCCCCTCACACCATTGTGCTTTATAATATAGAATATTGATTAAAAACAATAGCTTCCCAATTTCTAACATACCTTCAATATTTTCGAATTCATAGTCATATAAGTAGAGTATTTATGTTGTTTTTTTTTTTAAAAAGAAATTAGAATATCTAAAAATTATATAAAATTTCATAAATATGGACATTTATATAATTTAAATACTGTCTTTAGGTGTAGGTGTCACATGAATGAAAAGAGAATCGAATAATTATTAGACTAAGCTAAAAAAAATATTGATATTAAGTTAAACCTGGTCGATTTGATTATGTTTTAACAATATAATTCATAAGATAAAACCAAATAAATTACAGCACCAATGAATGTCATAGTAAAAATAAAAAAAAAAAAAAAAACTTGGCCACATGCTTTCTCAAATTTGAGTCACATAAAAAGTAAAAAATTAAAAAAATAAAATAAAATTACCCAAAAATAATTAATTATTCTCTTGTTTGAGTCGTGGAGCAATCGTGTGATAAAGTGCTGTCCATAAGAACTTTTACAAAATTCAGTGTGAGGATTAATTTAACAATTTAATAAATTTAATTAAATGGTATAATTTAAGATTATTTTTTGCAGATATTAACAAAAACAAAATCTTTTTTAAGAATATATTACATGAATTGAATTCTATCTCTAGTCAGTCAAATTTTGTACTTATCAAGTTATTTGTTTATTTAAAATTTAATAATTTATATTATCATATGATAAAAAGGTATTGGGAAAATCCACCAATTATTTATTTTATATAATAATGAGAGGTTTTTGTCCCAAGACTTGAAGACAGTTGGTGACCGGCTGGGAATTGTGTGGGACCCACTGACACTTCACTGTCGAACGACCGGTCACCGGCGACGTCCCCGGCTTGTCGGTGATCTAAGAACGGCACGTGTACTTTCCCATGTGGGTCTGACGTGGCCCTTTTGTAACATTTATTTTTAAATTATTTGAGATTTTTTTTCGTAAAATGGCAATGGTACTTGCACAATAATAATATAATAATACTAATACGATATACAAATACAACTTCTTGTATTTGTTTTTTGGAATCAAAACTAAAAAACAATGCAAAATCAATTTGGGTGCCTGAAATTTTGGGATTTGGTGGAAAAAATATATATATATTTTTATATTATCCTTAGAATTTGTTCCCATAAATTAAGTGATTGGAGAGTAAACGGGTTTGGCTAGAATAATTGGTTTTATGATTTTTTTTTTTTTTTTTTGGTTTAGAATATCGGAAAATCCCACATCATCCAATTGATGTGTGGGTAAACTGATGCTATCCCAAACTTTTACAAGGATGCTACGCAGGATTTGAACTTCGGGACTTGAACAAGTTTAAACCGCTGAGCTGTGCTTTTGGGGACGGCTTTATGATTACAACAAAACAAAACCCTAAAATTAGGAGGATGCATGATAATTATAGAGCAATCCTCCATTTAAACAACTATTAGCCATAGTTTATATCTCCATTGATGTAATATATACACTGGTTTATATTAGTATCATATTATAGATTCATTAGATTATATATTTATAGTATCACTACAAAAATTAGACCCTTTTAGCGTCGAAAAATTTCGACGCCATAAGTCACATTTTCGACGCAAAATACAATTAACGTTATGGTCACCACCACATTATAGCATTGTTAGATGTTGCCTACAAAAAATGAGTTAGGTTAATGTATGACAAAAATACTATGGTTATACACCAGAAAAACTTAAGTAAATACGGTATTGCAATTCACACAATACTATATAAACCAATGCGCACGTTGAACTTCCTGAAGGGTTAGTAATTTGACACCCACTGCTCCAAATGGTCTGCAATTTTGACGGAACACTGTGATATCTTGCGCATTACTTGCATCTCCATCATAGTTTCGTGGCCGACGATTAAAATGAGTTTCAATATTCTGCATGTACATCGAACAAAATGTTATTGCTTCACTTATTACAACAGCTTCAGCTATTGACCCTTCAGGGCGCGCCTTGTTTTTCACATATTGTTTGTAATCTCCCAAAGCCCTGCGGATATGACAACAAGTTTGCATTAAAAATAAATTCAATGCACAGTAAAAACTTAAGAATGTAATATTTAAAACTGCATATATATAGTACCTATCAATGAGATACATCCATCTGTAATGGACAGGACCTCCCTTTCTAGCTTCAGCCGGTAAATGCACGGCCAAATGTACCATCACATCAAAAAAAGCGAGTGGCAAAATTCGCTCCAGCTTGCATAGGATTATCACGATTCCTCGCTCAAGTTCGTCAATAACAGTTGTGGTTAATGTCCTGTGACATAATTGTTTAAAGAAGCCACATAGATCAAGTATGACGTCGCATACATTCGGGGGGAGATAAGGTCGAATGCCAACAGGAATGAGAATCTCGAGAAGCACATGAAAATCGTGACTCTTTAATCCCGTTATTGTATCATCTCTGACCCAACGCCCAATATTTGATGCATAATCATCAGGGAATTTAACCATTTTCAGCCAATCACAGAATGATTTTCTCTATGATTGAGTGAGCACATAACTAGCAGGTGGCTTAATAAGACCTCGAGAAGTGACTTGTAAATGCAATTCATACGAATTCTAAGATCTTGTAGGTCAAATCTAGCATTTGCAGTGTCTTTTGTCTTACCCGGAATATTGAATAGTGTGCCCACTAAACTCTCATAAATGTTTTTTTATATGTATTACATCCAAATTATGTCGCAAACTCAGAGTCCCCCATATTCTAACTCAAAGAAAATACTCTTCCTGTCCAATTCAACTCTTCATGTAAGCGTTTTCTATTTTTATCTCTATTATTAGGATGTTTACCTGGTGTACTGTCTCTGAGATGTTGATGTTGGCAAACTATGTCAAATCCAGACAATGGACTGGGCATACTCTGAGGTTCATGTTGACCGTTAAATAATTTACTCCTCCGCCAATGATGACTCAACTCAAGAAATCTCATGTGCCCTGTGTATCCTTTTTTATTCCGTAATTGTTGCGAATGTGTTTGACCGCACAAACTGGACATGCCATGTATCCATTAGTGCTCCATCCAGATAATGAACCATAAGCTGGAAAATCATTAATGGTCCATAATATGCGGCATGCATCTGAAAATACTGCTCGGAAGCTGCATCATAGATATGCACACCCACATTCCATAATGTTTGTAACTCCTCGATCAATGGTCTTTACCAGAGGAACGTGGACCAGGGATAAGCAATGATATAAACATGAACGGATCATTCATACATTTCCATGGAGGTAAGTTATATGGAATAACAATAACGGGCCAGATGCTATAAGAGTTGTACATATTCCCAAATGGGTTAAAACCATCAGATGCAAGACCTAACCTGACATTACGGGGGTCCTCAGCGAAACGGGGGTACATGTCATCAAATTCCTTCCACTCGGTTCCATCCGCAGGATGTCTAAGTATGCCCTCTGCACCGATCCTCTTTTCATGATGCCATCATGTCAGTTGCTATGTGTCGTGACATGAACAATCTCTGCAGCCTGGGCGTTAAAGGAAAATATCGCTATATCTTTTGAGGCACTTTCTTCCCCGTACCGCGGACTTTGTACCGACTTCACCACATATCGGACAATATTCAAGTGATTCATATCTGCACGAAATAATACACAATCATACTTACAAGCATGAATGGATTCATACCTCATTCCCAGATCACGCAACATTTTCTTTGCCTCGTAGTACGACTTAGGCAATTCTCTTCCAACCGGTAACATTTGGCCCAGTAACTCTAGCATCATATCAATACTTTTGTTGGTCATTCTGTTTATCACTTTAATGTGTAATAATTTCACAACGAAATTCAAGATTGGCATTCCAGCACCTTCAAATTGAATTTTTTTTGCCTCATCAAGTAGTTCACTGAATAAATTTTGATCATTTCCACTTAACACTGACATGTCACCACTGACACTATGACCAAGTTGTGGACCTTGTAAGTCATGCAAAGCATCGATTATCTCATCGTTTACAGGTTGATTGTAACTACTTCTCCATTCACCGGAATCAATAAACCGTGACTGAGAATTATACTGCTTACCGTGATAAATCCACGTACGGTAAGTTGGTGATATTCATGGCATGTATAAATGATTATGAACTTCATCTAACCGTTTCCTTTTCCTATTCAAACAATTTGCACATGGACACCGAACACGACCTTCTGCATCAATGTGTTGCTTTGCGACTTCCATAAACTCATACACTCCATTACGATATTCAACACTCAATCTATCCAGCGAGCTCATCCAATTTCTATCCATTTAAGCGAAATACCTAAATATAATAATATAATTATTAAATATCATATTACATTCATCAACATTACTAATTCATTAATTATTTATTTAAGCATAGACATATATATATATTTAGTTGATAAAGTAAATAGTTTACAGAAAAATTATATTTTGTTAATTAATTAACTTAATCTACATATATGAACCATAAACCATTAACAAAAAGTATATCATAAACATAATCATAAAAATTGAAAAATAATAAAGAAATATAAAAGAAGACTTACCTTATGGAAAATTGATTACAATTTTACTGAAAATTTGTAGGAGAGTTGTGAGGTTGCAGATGACAGATTCTGAGATTTCAGAGGATGAAAATGAAGAGAATGAGAGAAAAAACAGAGGGGGAGAAAGGTTGGTGGCATTCTGCATTTTAATATATATTTAGCGTCGAAACAATAAATTCGACGCTAATTGTTGTGATTTTTAGCGTCGAATAAACTATTTCGAAGCTATATGTCCAATTTTTAGCGTCGATATAAATTTAGACGCTAAAGATCAGAGGATTGTCGGTGGAATCTTCCTAAACCTTTAGTGACGCTACTTAGTCGACGTTAAATGTATAATTTTTGGCGTCGACAAATATATTCGACGCTAAAAGTATAACATTTAGCGCCAAAAATTATTGGAATGGTAAAATAAGTTAGCGTCGAATATGTTTCGACGCTATAAGTGTACTTTTAGCGTCGATAATTTTTTTCGACGAAAAAAATTTAATATTTGGCGTCGAATATTGGTTTCGTCGCTAAAATCTTGATATTTGGCGTCGAATATTATTTACGACGCTAAAATTGATTTTTAGCGTCGAAAATTATATTCGACGCTAAAAGCCATAATTCTTGTAGTGTATTAATCGTTCTTTGTGACAATTAATAAAAACAATCATTGAATGACGCATTAAGTGTTAAATTATGGAGAAATTCGGATGATTTTCAGCATATCAGGTTGACTTGGATGTAAAGAACTTAAAATTTATTTGTCAAGTCCTGAATTTGAGTTCATATAATGTATTTTTTATAAAAATTTGAGATAGTCAGAGGTTTTATCTGTCCCGCTTAAATTCAGATCAGATAATTTAGCAATAGAATTCTAACATTTCAAAAAAATATAAGTGTTCTAATTTTACATAACAAGACTCTCCCCCAATGATCATTCTTAAATATTTACATAATGATATATCTGTTTTACTCTTATCAGTAAGTTAGCATAGTTTACCGAACAATATATTTTCATACAAAAAGAAAAAAATGCCATATAATGAAAATTCGTATTTAAAACATCATACACTTTTTTTTTAATCATTTGGAAATTTTGCCGCCAAATCATTATTTTTAAGCTTAAGTGGAGTCGGTAAAACCCCCAACTATTCCGAATTCTTACAAGAAACACATTCCCAGAATTCTAACCCAGGAACTCACGATGAACTCCTGGGTAATCCTAGATCAATAAACCACGCCCTTTAGAACGAAAACATACACACAAATAATCAAACATCATTCTCTAAAACTCAACAAAATCTCAGTGACCTAAACTAAATAAACGTCATAACATGTAAATCTCAATTTGATGCAAATGGTTCCCATGAGACCTTCTCATAATTCACTCATAAAAAGACATCTAATTAACAATTATTAGTCATTTGAAAACGAATTAAACCATCATTAACTAATTAATCAAAGGATTAAGCACCAATCTCTCCAACTCACCATGTACTTCGCATCCATGTGGCGTAGTTCTCGGTTCGACACGTGGACAATCAACCATTGGTGGATGTCACTAGCTCTTGTTAAATTCTCTTTGTTATCACTAAGAGACAAGGACAACAAATCCTGAGTTCATGAATCTGAAATCGAAATCAAAATTAAAATTAACATTAAAATTAAAATTAAAATTAATTAATAAAAAATTAAGGGGTTAGGTTTAAATTTAATGAACCAGATTTTCAGGGACCATGCCCTCTTCCACTCGTGCGCACGACCTTTTTGCCGGTAATTATTTTAATTCTTACGACTCAAGATTTTTTTTTTTGGGGGTTAATATTAAGATTTGATACTTGTAATTTTTATATTAAATTAATTTCATTAGACATGGAAGACATGGGTCATCATGTATTGAGATGATTATTTTTTAACTATTAATTAGTTAAATTATAAAATAAAGTTTTTGAAATTATTTTTGGGGTCTTTAAGAGGAAAGAGGACATTGAAATTTGGTATTTTGGCATTCCTAGGCATGGTGTCTTACTGTCTTGTGTATTTATAGCTCTTGTTTTGTGGTCAAGGATCACTTAAAATCTCATATTTTAAATGAGATTTGGATTTTTATTGTTTGATATGAGATTTGGGTTTTTTTTTTTTTTTTTTTTTTTTTGGATATTTCATCTAATCGTTCTATTTGAGATTTGAGGTGAGTTTTTATCCCAATTCAAAAATTTATACGTGATATGATATAATTTTCATATCCATAATCAAGACGAGATCAGAATTGATAAATCTCGATTCGTCTCGACCAATTATCATCTCCACACAATTAAAATAAAAAAGCCTTGTGACATTATATTTTTAAAAGAAAAATATGATTCAATCTCGATGACATGATGAAAGCTCGAGGTTGGATTAAAACTCGAATTTTATGTTACGTTTGTTTGTTTGTAAGAAATCTGAATAGATTTGAATTAACCTAAAATTTAAATATATTAAAAAGATGTCTGAAGGTAAAAGAAACATTACTTAAATTACAAGTTAATAGGTTTCATAAAATCTAAATAAATTTGTTTGACATTTCAAAAAGCCTATATATATATATATATAAGTTTTCAGGTAACATAACAAATAAAGAAATCGTTGATGGATATATTTAAGAATTTAAACTTAAATACCAATTAAGACTTTAAACTAAAAAGATAAAAATCAACAATCGTGTCTTTTCTATTAAGATGAAATGTTTTAAATTAATTAAGTGAATTTTTTTTTTTCAAAACAAACAACTCAAAAAATATGAATGTCTTTAAAATAATTCATATTCAAACTTCATACCCCTTGTACGAATAATTTGAAATATATAAACAATTTTATAATAAATGTTTGAAAAAAAAAGTGAGGTTGGTATATAAGTATATTGAGAAAATAAATTAAAACTTTATGCTAGGCTGATTTTCAAGTTATATATATATACCTAAATTTCATATTAATCTTCAAAATTAGAAGTAACAATCGCCGTATAATTTATAATATTTTTTTTTCGATTTTTATACAAACACTGTAGTTATTTAAAGGTGGATATTATTTTCGAATGATTAGGGTTCTTGGTTTAGATCTTCAAAAAAAAAAAATTCGATGAATGTTTAGAAGCCCATCTATAGTACCTCAATGATATTTGATACTTTTAGTTCAAATATGTAATTTTTATCACTAAAAATACATCTTAAATCATTAAATATGTAAATTCTGTCAATAAACATGAAACTTTTCAAAACATAAAATTAATTACATATTTATTGATAGAATTTACATGTATAATAATTTAAATTATATATTCAATATTCAAAATAACACGTTTATATCTAAAAATATATAATACCCTTAGATATAATAATAATGTTCATATTTAGATCATGTGAAAGTGACTTGACTTAGAGCATAATCCTAGAGGATTTTGCAAAAACTTTAAAACTTCTTTAAACGGAACTGTCTATGACTATGATTGCAACAAAAATACAAAAAGCCTAAATAAACAGTCGGCTGGCTGCCTCCAAATAGAAGTGGTGGGTGTCCGCTCATGAGATTAATAAATACATAAATAAATAAGCATGTGAGTCATCATTAATGCTGCCGATATTTTTGACCTTGAATTTGAACCGACAGGGAAAAAAAAAATTGTTAATTTACAGAATTGGGAACTGGGCAACGTGGATTACGTCCACTTGTTAACGCAGTGTCCTGTTTTTTACATCGGCAGATTATCTTCTTTTAAAAGCCAAAAAAAAAAAAAAAAAAACACTGTTTTAATATTTGCTACTAGTAGTAAGTGTATGGATGGATTTGAAAAAATTCTCTCTTTTTAATTTTAAGTATTATTTATTAATATTTTTAAGATATTTAATTTAAATTAAACAAAAACACATCAAATGTAAAAATTAATTTAAAAAACCGACCCATTTTCCAACCCTATTCAAAGGGACGGGGAATTTTTTATTATTGCTGTAATTATATAGATATATTTGAAATTTACCGGAAGTAAAATCTAGTTATTTGCAGAAAATCGGTTCAAAAATCTATTACTACCTATTAGAAGGGATCTAGCCCCAACCTCATATCTATATATAATTTTTAAGATGACTTGAAAAACATAAAGATAATTTTTTTTTTTTTTTTTTTTTTGGAAACGATGGAAACCCGCCCACCAAACCACCCATTCTGGGCCGCGGCGCAGGTAAAATCACCGGCTGTCCCAGGCTCTTACGGTGCACCCCCGGATTCGAACTCAAAACCTCAAGGTGAGATCCTGGACCCTATACCACCAAGCCACCCTGGGGACAAAACATAAAGAGATTCTTCGAGCTAATGTCCTCAAACTAGGATCACTGGAATCAAGGTATAAAATTGAAGCCCAATAAGTTTATTAATGTGGGAATGTAGATATTTTTTCTTATCAATTATTACAACACCTAATATTATGGGGAAGCACCCACATGACCTTATCTATAACTTATATACTAACCTAATAATGAAATTGGCTTTTTATTTTAACTAAGGAAGAATTTGCAAAATAATAAAACCCAGAATTGGGACACATTTGATCGACCCAAGTGACATTTATCAAGACACAATTGATTGAACCAAGTGACATTTATCATCCATACAAAAAAAATAAGAAGTAACACCCGTTTCTCCTTTTTAATTAGGGCCATGTTGTGGAACTGTTTCTTTTTAGTCCACTTTTAGGAATGATCAGACAGAAGAATATTTCATACTTGAAAACATAATAAAAAAGACAAGGAACCTCCACTCACATACCATATAACTCAGTTTAGCCCATGGCATACTTCTGGGTCCAGCTCCTTGCGGTTGTCTCATACTTATTCCTGTCGGTCTTGTACATGTGAGCAATCTCCGGTACCAATGGATCATCGGGATTTGGATCCGTCAATAATGAACAGATTGATAGCAACACCTATTAATTGAAAACAGAAGAGCGCTATTATTAAACCGTTCAATCAGAAAGATCTAATCAACAAATGACACATGTTTGATGTATTTTGAGAATGACCAATCAAACCATATAGAGAAAATTAACTGCAACACGTGTCATTTCTCCAATGTCAGGCAAGTATACGCATATCATTTGAAATTTTGGTTAATTTTCAGTTGCTGACGGGTAAATACCATCTAACTAATTATTAAATCACAATAAAACCCAATCTGCATGTAGATGGATGATAAAATACTTAATTACTAAAATGGAATCATCAAGTGTTATAGAATGAAAACCTTGGAAATGGTAAGAGCGGGACTCCATTGCTCCTTCAAGATGTCAAGGCAAATGCTCCCGTTGCTGTTAATATTCGGATGAAATACCTTTGTCCTGAATGCTACCTGCAAGATCCATCACCCAAATGATGAAAAAGAGAGGGAGAAGGGAGGCGAGAGAGAAAAAACCATCGAGCACAAAATCCATAATAATTTATTCTCATGTAGAATACTTTAAAATTTTCCAATACAAGCTAAAGAGCTGCAAATGAAAATTGCCAGATTACTACTCTCAAAATACCCTCAGTGCAGTCAACATCAAAGAAACAAGGATGAATAAATATTTTATTGCACAAAAGAGCCTTCTAACTCTATAATTTCTTATCTCAAGTTCTAGAAAAAAAAAACAGCAAAATGGACTAACAGGTTAAACTGATAAGGAAATATATATATATATATAAAAAATTAATTCTGGTAAGATACTAAAATGTATAAAGATTTCAAAAGTATCTTTATACCAGAATTAATTCTGGTATAAAGATGGCCCATCAAAATTTTAGGAAGAATTTTAATTTTAATTTTATTTAAATTTTATAATAATGCCACTATAATAGTTACAAGTTTGCTACCTAATATTTACAAGTTTACTAATTGTTTTAAAAATTTATCAATTTTTGAGTATTTTTTCTTTCTGGATTATGGCGACAATTATTTGAAACCAAACTTCTTGATAGACAGATTGTTCGTTTAGTGTTGAATCTTCTTGTTTCAATAACAACAATGGAACAAACATTTTCTATTATGACACTTATCAAGCCACCATATCGTAATAAGATAGTGAATGTGTTTGTACTAGATTGTACGTTTATCTACAATGAAAGAGAACTTGTAAACACTATTCATTCAAATTTCATAATAGTAAACTCTTGAAGCATCGTTAAACAGAACTTTAATCGTATCTAATTGTATTTGAATTGTTTCTTTTAACGTGTATTTCCTTATATATCAATGAAACTTTATTTTAAAATAATTGTCATTGAGATAAATCATAAATCTCGTACTTAAGAAAATTTAGTTTAGCCCCGCTTTAAAAAAAATTCTGGCTTCGCTCCTGATAACAATCAACTCTCCAAGCATCTGAAATGGAGTAAAGAAATATAACCCAAAAGTTATGCTAAAGCACATTTTGCAAATTTTGAGAAAAAACGTTTGAAGTCTTTTCAACTACTAACCCATAAAACAAAGCATTTTCGGCTGCTCTTCTAAGGAACACAACATCAAACTATAACTTATGTAGTTATGTATTATCCATCAATTCACGAGTCAAAAACAAAATTTAAAATAAAGGAACAACAAGCTTTGTCATATAGCAAGTCAAAATTCAACTTTATTAATCTATCTATTTATTTGGGTATGCAGAGTGCTAGATGAAATATCACGTTAAAAAACATAAAGGGCAGGTATAACAACATTCATGAATCATACTGGAACTTAACATGTCAAGTGACTAAGAACAAGAGAGGTAAAAGCAGAAATCAGAATATAAGAAGAGTACATAACCAATCTTCACTTAAAAGTTAAAACATAAAAGAAAATAATGACTGAGTACCTTCGGAGGCTTGAATGGATAGTCTGGAGGAAAATGGATAGTAACTAGGAAAACACCCCCAGTGTAAGGACTCTCTGGAGGACCCATAATTGTTGCCTGCCAATGAAACATGTCTTCAGCGACGGGACCTGCAGTACTTGCAAACAAAACAAGACAATCAGAAAAGGATTTCTCCAAATTCCTCTCTTCAACAACAATAAATTCTAATACAGAATTCAAATACATTTAAAATAACATGCAAACTATAGAAAGCATCTATCCTTGCAATCCGAACAAACAGCCAAGATTTACATCACATTCCGCATCCACCCGACTCCAAAAGAAGAAACCAACTCATTGCGAACTTACGTAGTTCCATTGCATGGTAACAACTCATGTTTCCACTTTCCACTAATCCGGCAGATTACTTCTGCGGTTGATAAAAAAATGCTAACCTTAACCTGAATACTCATATTTAGAAAACTAAAAACTCCCTTCAACTCGTTTATTCAACAAAGAAAACATGATGTCGTCAATTCACCTTGATGACCATAGTTTGGGCATCAAGGGAAGAAGAATGAAATCATAATACATAATAATATAGAAAATTCCTGATTAAGAAATGTCTAATACCATACCAAGGTAGCAGAAAATAGAGAAAGTTCCTATGAAGACATCTCCCTCATTTTGCATAACAGCAGCATCCTACTGTCCTACTTACACGCTGTCCCAATTAGATAAGGTTCATGCATCAATTAAGAAAAATACCAGTGCTTGAAGACAACACATGTCTAAAACATCATAGCCAATTGTTACAGAGGATACGATAACCAGAAGCATTGAAGTATAGGGCCTATAGGCTCCATAATGTATTACGGGTGAAAATTCAACATTACAAACAGAAAATATGATGAGATGGAGGAGAAAATAATTGGATTCCTCCAATTCAGTTTTGCATTCCATTTCATTTGCAAATGCCAGTTGCCACACACAAGGACACACGGCAATTAAGAGAATGACGTGACATTTTGGTGGAAATCCAGTGATCCACATTTACAACACTCCCCCTTTTAAGGAGGCAATTATCAATCCTTATATGTGAGATTTACACAATTTTTCCTAATACATCTTTATAACTAAGTGCATCTCAGGGTGTGTATCTATTCTTATGGGTCTTAAAGAATTTTAGCATTGAGCATTTTGTGCAGAACCGGTATCATCATGTACGAATTCGCATTATGTAAAAAAATAAATGTTTGCAATTAGCCAATTATAAAATATGAACGTCCGCATTGAAAAATACACACAAGAACATACATTTAATTTAGCTCGATCTAACATAAATTCCTAGTTCCACCATTGATCTTCCCCACAACATGAGAAATATATGATATTTATCTAACATACCTATAGTTGGACTTGGACACGTAATATCCAATATTGAAATAGAAAACCACAAGATATAACCTCCTAAATCAATTTCTTCACATAACTCACTTCAAAATGACCAGAACACCCATACCAAATCACAAATGCTACTCATCAGTCATCACATCAAATTACCTCAAGCTAGATAACAATAAAACACAAGACACAATTATCGCAACACATTAAACTTCAAATATCAGACAAATCAGACACCTCGTCCTTCTCCCTCTACACAGCAAAATGCTCAAATATCAAAACAACCGCAATCACTTTCCAACTACAACATTTGTCACAATTTTTTTCCTTCAAATTATCGCATACATCTCTACATAAACCGAATCACTACCAATACAAAACCACAATCGAATTGTATCAAAAATCATTCTTGTCATCATGTGCATGTTAAGATATTATACAAATGAAAACCTAAAAAATCACAAATTCACAATCACATCATTCAATGACAGGTAAACCGAGCAAGATCAAAAAAGTAAATACATACGTATATAGATATGAAACAGAGAGAGAAAAATATATACCGGCACTGCATGATGTAGGAGGATCCTTCTGCAAATCTTTGAGCTCTTTCAAGATCCGCTTCGACGCCATCGTTTCAACCTACGGTTCCACAACGTAGATCTCTCATCATCAGATCATGATTGATCAAAAACAAATAAATGAAATCAAACGGATAGTAGAAAGCGTACCTGAGAAGCAACGGATCCTCCTGATTTGGCCTTTAAGAATTAGAAACGAAAATGAGAGAAATTAAATTGAACGGCGAAGAGAAATGGAAGCAAGACGAGTTTTGGGAGTCGGAATTCGGTGAGGTGATGACTATGGTAATGATAAATAAATAAATAAATAAATAAATATATATATATATATATTATATATATATATATATATATAATTTAAATATAAAGTATATAACGTGTGGGTCCCGGTTTTTTGTAATTTTGATTGGCCCTCTGATTGGGTTATTCGATTTTTTATGGTGGGTCCAACTTGGCGTCTTCTCTACGTTGAAACCGAAAGTGGCCGTTGAAAATAATAGTAAAGTTGGAGGGCTTTTTCTGTTTTGGTTCTTCTTCATGTGTGTAATTATCTTCTCGTGGAGGGAATCTTTTAAGGGCGTTACGATGTCGTTTTCAGTTGTTTTCCTTTGAAACGGTGTCGTTTTCGGTTTTGCTGTTGGAATTCTGTTAAGCGTATTGGGTATTTGGGTATGTCAAGTGTTCAGGTCCAGTACGTTGTCACCCTAATGAAATGATGCACAATTTTAAGAGTACATATTAGGTTCGATGATTATTTATTTATAAATTTCTCTTTGAACTCGGGTGGTTAGTAGGTATGGCAACTGTCGGTGTCTAATTTTAGTCACGTTTTATTGGTCATGTGTCGCTATTCTAATGAATATTTCTCAATAAATTTCTGAATGGAATTGAAATTTAGACATGATTTCGGAGTGACAGATAACTCACCCCAATGTCAAGACACTCAAATATTTATCTAATATGGTGTTAATTTATTCCAAAGAGAATTTACTCAGAAATCTATTAATCAACCGTGAGTATAGAATTGAGGTATTTCGACCCCTGTAATAGCACTTCAGATTGACATAGACCTGTCACGTGACTCCAAAGTGATACCACTCCAAAGCTCCTGATATCAGTTAGTTCATTTCGGGATTAGTTCATTTCGAAGTCAACTTACTTCAGAAATGGACTAAATTCGGAATCCATGAATTAACAGGGGAATATAATGAAGGTACTCCAACCCTATAACAACATTCCAGAGTACATGACGTTATGTACCATAATCCAAAATTAGTGGACTTTAATGGCAATCCACTTAACTTAACATGAAAACTTATTTTAGCATGCATAGTGACATCTGTAACTACACCTAATAACATATTAGAGCATGCCTCATTACATGTGTGCACCATGTTACCTAGAGAACAGTAAAACAAATGGATTTCGGTTGATATCTTTATATCTTTCACCTTATATAAGCTATTGAGCTTACATGAAAGGAAAAAATAGAAAAAAGAAAAAAAAATATGGACAAGAATGTAAAGTTAAGTCAGGTCATCGAGCATCTATCTCTCGCCCTAGATCAAAATTGGACCTTAGAGAATCAAGCTTTACTATATTTTTTTCCGCCTTCATATTTGACGCCGTATGTGGGGAAAACATCAAATTATTATGTACTTCCCAAATATTATATAGAATTGTCATATTTTAACATGTATGCATCATGTAGCATTGAAAATGGATAAAGAGCACGAAATGCTCGAATAAAAAACTTGAAATCCATGTCATTCTTGTTGAAGTACTTGCATGTACAAACTTTAATATGTTCAACCAGTCTGCGCAATGAAAAGATCGTGAGCACGAACAATTCAAAACTGAAAAAAATATGCGACTCACTACACTCGAGTTCCGTCTCGTACATCAGCAATAGAAGTATGATTGGGTACATTGAGTGAGAAACAAGGTGGTGAGCTCATAATAGCCTAAGGCTGACAACCTAGTAGGGAACTTGAACTCGTGCGCATGACTGTATTTCACAGAAATACAAGATGTCATATAAAAAGTAACAACTAATGCATTGGAAATTAGGAAATTATGGACATGCATGATTGGTTGACACAAGAAGCATGTTGCATACATCATCTTTTATAAATTTATGGGAAGTACATTAATAAATATTGTAATATGCATTTGGGAATGAAAAATCAATTTATTTATTTTTATAAAAAATGCTTGTATTTTTAAAAAATTTCTTCAAAACGAAACATTTTCAAGAAATGATTTCCCAGAGTATTGCTTAAGTACAACACATTAGTGGTGAGGAACTCACTATCATCACCATGAAATATTTTTAAAAACTAATATTTTGAAGGTGAAAAGTGTAAGATTTCTAGCAAATCAAGAATAAATTGTATGAAATGATCAAAGCTCAATTTTGGGAAGTATTCAATTTGAGAACCAAAAATTGAAATGGTTACATGTTGATAAATGAAAGAAATTTCAGAGCGAAAATTACAGAAAACACTTCAAGCTCTATTACAATCAATTAATGAAAATCAATTGTTGGCCGAAATAATATTTAAAGGAGAGAAGCCGGAGACATTAGTTTATCTGTAAACTAATAAAATTTTATGTAAATATCAATGTAAAAGCCTTGTATGAATAGGCTTTTAGAAAAGAAAAATACTATCTATAAATTTTTTTAAATAAAGTGGGCATAAAAGTAACTGAAACTGAAAAAGTGAATCGAAATTTATTTTCACAAAATCGAAAAGAACAGAATTATAATAATTTTTTAACTAAAACACAAACCAAATCGAATTAATTGAATACTTTAGTTTATTGAATATTTTAAAATCTAATCATATTATGTTATTATTTTATAATTATATTTATTACATTATCTAATTTATTTAGTGTTTAGTGATGATTAGTTTCATGAAATATTTATAACTTTTATTTTTGGTTGTTATTCTTCTTATTTTCCTTCATTTTAAATAATTTAAACGATAATTATATCTCATGAAAAATTTTTATTGGTGTAGTTATGATAATTAGAAGAATTATATTATAAAAAATTTGAAGTGAATGTTATTAAATTTTCATTATTACTATAAAAAAAATTGAAAAATTTGAATTGTACCGAATTGAATCGATAATTAAAAATATTTATAATTTTTTTATTTATAAAAAACAGTACATTTACTTTTTTAAAAAAACTAAATAATTATAATTATAATTTTTTTTATAATCATGCCGAACCGTGTCTACCATTATATAAAAATAATGCATAATGAAAATGAAATGAGACATTTACATGAGTTACTTCGGAACCTTCCACACAACTAAGGACGAAAAATTTCACAAGTTTGGCTCACAGAGCTAATCGCCCATAGGGCAAAACGAAAATAATGAATATAAAAATCCAAATTGCAAAAATTATCAGTATAACCCCAGAAGGAGAATCCTCAATGAGCCTATACCCAGCTTGAAAGAAAACTTCTTGAGTGCTTAATCCTCAAAAAGAATATTCTCTAATGGGCTTATATCCACTTTATCTAAAAGAAATCCTTGAGTACTAGATAAAGCGAACGTTCAGCGATAAGTTCACGCTTTTGAAGCGGAGTATCTGAAAGAACCCTTAGCTGAACTTGCAAAAGTTTAAGAGCCTCAAATAAGCACATACCTAAACGTATATTTATACTTCGAACAAATGAGCATTCTCCCAAAATTTAGTTACACAGTAACTAACTCTTTAAGTGGAATGTCTACCAAATCAGTCACATAGTTACCAAAATACCAAACCGGAGAAAAGGTCACACATTGACCAATTCTCATGTAGGGTACCCACAACACCAGTTACACAGTAACCAAAGTTGGCAAAAAGGGAATAAAATCCTTTGAAAATGATAAAATTATATTTTATAAAAGGACAAGTTCGATTTACCAATATAAAAAGCATATGCCGAAAGTTCTTATTGAATTAACTTAGTCAATCTATTGAAGCAAAATGCAAACTATATAAACATATTCCTGATTCGAATATTCAAATTTGAAAATTCATAATTATCTTAGATTCTAACCCTATGTGGAATTTACCACAATTAACTAAGACAAGTCATAATTAATGTGTTTATGGATTCTCAATGAACAACCTCAAATCAAACAATTAAAATATAATGCATAATATTAAAAGCAATCACACAAAATCAACACAAATATTTTGGTGACGAAGTGGAAAACTCATTCGAGTAAAAAACCACTCTAGGTATCTCTACTACTAGCCAAATCAACTATGTAGATAAAAACTTACAGTGATGGTAAAAGATCTGTGGTGACAACTTCACCGACTCTGATACCTCTAGACTACAAGAACTATAAGAACTCATCAAGCCCGTACCCTACGGTTTCTTCAGAACCTCTGAAGTATATAAGCTTATCAACTCTGCAAGTATGCCGGAACCCTGACTACCAATCTTCCTCTTTTAGAACATTGAAGGATTAGGAAATTGAGTTTGGTTATGTTGATGGTAAAACAAAGATCTATATCACCAACAAAACGAAGACAAGAGAATCAAAAGAGTCTTCAAGGTGATGAACAATAAGGTTGAAAAGTTAAATAAGTTTTTGGCTTAAAGGAATATGTTTTCAACAATAGGGGAAATGTGGCCATATGTTTTTGTATATAGGTAGGGTAAAAATATAGGCTTCCCAATACCAAATTAGGTTAAAAACGCGTCCAAAATAACTCAGTTCCGCACCGGAGTTCGAACGTCCCTCGAACGGGCCACAAACGCGTGCTCTTTAGAAATATTCGTTCAAACGCTTATTCGAACGCACCATGAACGTTTGCTCTCTGGAATGTCTCGTTCGAACGCTTACTCGAACGCACCTCGAATGCTTGCTCTCTAAAATATTTCGTTCGAACCCACAGCGAACGTTCCCCTAACGCCACTCGTTCGAACGTCTATACGAATCCGACACTAACGAAATTACTCCAGCTTTGCCAAATACTAGTCCAATTGCTCCAAGGTCTTCAAGACTTATTACAACTCAATTGAACTTGTTTTGTTACGGATATTGCCAATAAAAATGGAACTAACAAAATTTATTAGAAATTGAGTATAATCTCAGGATATAATGTTTTTACTTTGGTTATTATTTTTTATTTTCCTTATATTTTAAATAATTTATATGATGATTATATTTTATGGAAAATTTTTTGATGTAGTTGTGATGATTATAAGAGTTACAGTATAAAAAAAAAAAAAAAACCTTAAGTAACTGTTTGATTAAGTGAATGTTATTAATATTATTATTATTAAAAAAATTGAAAAAATCGAAATTTTATGGAAACAAACCGACGATTAAAAATAAATACAATTTTTAAATTGAAAAAACTTTACAGTATTTTTTTTTAAAAAATCGAATAATTATAATTATATATTTTTTTATAATCATACCGAATCGAACTGAACCGTGCTCACTCATACGTGTATATCTTGACACATGTAGGGGTGGGTATCAGATCAGATCAGATCTGTCTCCTGAATCTGATCAGATCGTGTTTGTTTGGTTTGTCGAATTTCAGATCGGATCAGATAAATTTGATAATTATTGGATCGAACCGGATTTTATCCGATTTGATAACGAATCTGAATCCGATAGAGAATCCGATTTGATAACGGATTCGAATCGATAAAGAATCCGATATGATAATAAATCTGATAGTAGATTCTATTCGATAATGAAACCGATTTGATAAAATTGATACGAAAATGTGTAAATTCATATCAATTTTATCGAATTATATATGTTATCGAATTGGATCCATTATAAACTCGAATCCACTACCGGAATCATTATCAAATTGGATGCTCTATTGGATTCGGATCCGTTATGAAATTGAATTTATCCGATTCGTTAAGATTTCAAATCGGATAGAATAAATCCGATATGATTAGATAATTATTAGATCAAATCCGACCCGATTCGATAAGGACTCAAAACCCAATCGAACTAAACGAGTCCACTTTTTTATCGAATCGAATTCGGATTCGGTCTTCTCCGATATGAATACGATAATGCTTACCCTTCCCCTAGGTGGAACGGTCCAGAAGCTAGTGGGACCCAAAAAAACTGACGTGGCTAACGTGCGCCACTATCATCATCTTTCCTTTCCCAAAAAAAGAAAAAAAACAATCGTAAACGACTCAGCAGCGTGTTCGCCGATCCATCCATCCAGAGACTCGCCTCTACGCAAACGAAATGAACCGGTACAGACCGGACCGGCGAGTCCAAATCGAGGAAGCTGAGCCTCCAAATTTCGACGACGTCGAAGACGAGGATCAGGACGATGATAATTCGATGAGACTGAGACCGTCGGATAACAATGTGACCGAAGATCAAGAGCCGTTTATGGGAATCAAAGTCCGTCGAAAGGCTTCGCGTCGTCGAGATTACAAAGGCGACTACCTCGACGTTGTGTCGCGCCCAAATTTGATGAAGATTCTGCAAAAACAAGGTTTGCTCTTTGGAAAAACTGCGTCGTTTTGTTAGTTTTGATAATCCTTTGTTTAAATTAGTTTAATTAATTGTCGCGTCGCATCCGAAGATCTGATTGTTTGACAATTTTTCATTCATTTTAACGTAGAAGATGTAAACCGATGCTCTGTATAGCAATTCAAAATGTTTTATTAGGTTGCTTTTGCAAAAAGCACTTTTTGTAAAGGTCTGTTTGGGAACCTAACTAATGTTTTTGAACATTCTATCAAGACATTTCAGATGTTTTTAAAAATGAGAAAGTACATTTAATATGATTTTGAGCATTTCCAAATGGAGTAAAAATATTTGATAATTTACATATAAACTAAAAGCATTTCTTTTTGTAGTTAATTATATAGCTTTAGTTTTTGCATTAGCATTGTTGCTTGACAAATTGGTAGAGTTCTAAGGTATCTAAATAGAGCTAACTTTCTTTAAGTAGCTAACAATGTTTGCGCTTAATGAATGTTAGGTTTTTCAAATTTTTAAAGGCTTATAAAATGATTCTAGAGTAGTCTATTGGTTCCATATTATGGTAAGTCCTTCCATCGAGTTTATCTTATGGGATATCCATCGATTAGATATGCATAAGTCTTGAGCTTTTCCCATTTTCTATTGTCACTTAACTCCTAGAGTTAAATGGATAATCAAGTATAGTCTTTATGCCTCAAAACGGTAAATCATTTTATTAGGGGAGACAGGGAAGGTGGAACATGCCTGGGATTGTAAGATTTCAATGTAATTTTCAGAAAGATGTAGGGGATATAAACCTTTATTTATATTTGCGCAAAAATTCATTTATTTACTTGCATTTCAACATCTGAAAACACTGAAATATAGGAAACATGCTACCTAAGCACAATAACTCTCACATTGAAGCAACTATGCATCTGAAGAGTGGATTAGTGATAGAGAGATAGATGGATAGAGAGAGAGATTGTGTTTTTGGGTTGGTTATCCCTTCATTAAATGAGCAATAGAGCGTGTCATGTTGGAAATCTCTGTTGGATACTAATATCCATTGCTAGGTTATACCTACAGCTAGTTAATATTTCGATTTGTGCAGGTGACAAGCACATTCTTTTCGCTGATAAAGTTTTGAAGTTCACTGGTTCTGGGAAGATGAAACGTCGCATTCTTTTAATTACTGACTTCGCCATTTACCTTGTTGACCCGGAGACTGATGCTCTTAAACGCCGCATTGCCCTTGCAGCTGTAGAGAAGATGTGCTTGAGTGAACTAAGTGATAACTTCTTTGCAATTATCATCCCATCAGAGTATGACCTACTTATGGCTAGTACACGAAAAACAGAAATTGTTACCGTGCTAGTTGAAGCTACGAAGGGTGCATCTGAGGAACTTGAGGTGGTCTTTTCCAATAGGTAATCAAAACTTTATGCTATATCTATTTCTGCTTCCTTTGTTAGTATTTAATCTGAACCTTTGTGAATGTTCATGGGCTATTCTGGTTGTACAATTGAGTTGACTGTCCCACTTCCATGTTTATTGGTAAACTTAGTGGTTGGATGGTTTCTCTTGACCTATGAGGTTTGAGAAATCTGTAAATTTGCTAGGATTGTTGCTCATATGCCTCGATAAGATTTGCGAATCCCCGACAAATGTTTGGATCTTAATTGTTTGAGATATCAGTATATCACAATGTCAATGTTTTTCGTGCAACTCCAGCTATTGAAATGAAAGAAAGGAAAACATAATAAATCAAAGTGATGGAGAAAAATCAGAAGACTGTCTTCAACTTGTAGGATCACCTAATAGATGCTTATCGAAATCTAGGAAATACTAAAAATTGATTCTGTCAAATTAATATAGTTGTCATCATGGACTTTGTCAAATTAGTGTTGGATCATTCAATCTTTTCCATTTCCCTTGATTTTATTTGTTGGGTTATTTTTTATATTTGTTCTTAAGGTTGTTCTTGGTGAATAATGTGTTATATCCCATATATTTTGCAGTTTTGAGTACCACGCAACAGCTGAATTGGTGAAGGAAGTTCTATTTGAGGAAGCGGAAGGTTTGTGCCTTTGTGGCTATATACTTTAAAATGACAAAATCTCCATTGTTCCACAAAACACATTCGGCTAGGAGTTGTGCTTAAGATTTTATGTGCTTCTGAAGCTTCTTATTTTTCCTGTATTTCAGGAGGTGTTAAAACCAGAATTGTGAAAAAATCAGAATCAGCTTAAAATTGCTTTAATATGATTGCAGAGTTCTGAGGGGGACTGGAAGTTTCATTGGAAAGGTAAAATATTCTTCTTTCTGTCTTTGCTTAAGTAGCTGTACTCAGAATTGTGCTCTATCTCCCCCCGAAGATTTGTAGTTTATCATTTTGATGTTTGAAATAGTGTGTGATTCTTTCCTTTTACCTTTTTACCAAAAAAATAACAATAATAATGTAATTTTATTTCTTCTTCAAACCAGTTTCCGCTGGATGTATGAAATGGGATTACTTGGAAAATCAAATATTAAATTGTTTGCCACAGAAGACTCGGCTGTGATGCTCACTGTGTCTTTTTAAATTTCAGTTACTTGCATGTAGGTGTTATTTTGATTGTAGTAGTATACATCTGATTTGCATTCCAAATTCCGTAGAACCCCTAGAAAATTCAAGGAAAATTAAAAAAATCATTCAGTGAATTTGAACAACAGAAGGTATTATGTGTAGCGGAACTTGAATCTTTTTTTTTTTTTTTTTTTTTTTTTTTTGAAAGAGAAAACGAAGGCGGATCATTAAACATGATCAAGAATACATCTGATCTGGGAAGGGAAGTGTTCCCTCCAAAGACCAACTGTATTTGAACACCTAGAACTAAAACGAAACTGATAAGAAGCCAATTGAGCTTTTGCTGCTTTTATCTCTTGAATGATCCACTCAGTTTCCTTAGTTGTTGAGAGCTTTCCAAGAACTAAGTCAATAACATTTTTGGCATCTGATTTAATAATGAAAGCCGAAAATTCCGTTGATTTTATTCCATGGATGCCAAACAAAATAGGGTTTTGAATCTATTTTAACATGCCAGCAACTTATATATTCCGGGGCTAGGCAATTTATTGAGAGTCAAATGGTACATGGTCTTTGTAAGTTATGCCCACTTTTTTAGATTCTTGATCTTTTCCTCGTGTCCTTGGTAATTTATGTCCAACTAAAGCCTGGTTAAAGCCAAGGATTGATGACACTGTACTTGATACCCATTGTTGCTTTCTCATTTTAGAAGCAAAGGTGAGATACAGACAGAACAGAAGGAATCTAAGGCAAGTTTTTAATATCTTTTCACTTGACAAGATATATATATTTTTTGAAATGTTGGAAAACTTGTCGGTAAAATACCCGATCCGAGTTTAAACGGAATAGGTAAAATTTTCATCTGTTTCAGGCTTTTATAAGAAATACATCTCTATACTCGAATTCAGGACCTGATAATCAAATTTTACGCTGTTTACCACCAAGCTAGGTCACAGTTGATATGATATTCTTTCTCTCAAACATCAAATACTCCAAAAAAAAAAAAAAAAAAAAAATTGAGCTGGTTTTGGCACAATGAGAATCCAATGAGCAAAGACAAATAATTTAGGTCATGAATCCACCCACCACACAAGCCTGCACATGATAAAGTGATTTTAGGTTCTGTTTTTTAATAATTTTTTAAAATAAAATTTTTATTAGTGGAGTTTTTAACCCAAAAAAATTAATTTGGTTGTTAATAGAAGTTTTTATTAAAATTATAATTTTTTTTTTGAATGAAATAATTTATAATTTATCTTTAAAAAAAATTCTCTAATTTCTTCTCCAAAATTTCAATTCTATCTTTTTTTTTAATCTCTAAAAACTCTACTCAAGTTATAATTGAACAACATGAAAAAATTGGAACAACTTTTATTATTAAAAAAAAAAACTCTTGTTGATTCAATAATGAAAGCCGAAAATTTCCATGATTCACTGTTTTTATCTCTTGAATGATTCACTCAGCTTCCTTAGCTGTTGAGAGTTTTCCAGGATTATGTTACTGATATTTTTGGTATCTGATTCAATAATGAAAGCCGAAAATTTTAGTTGACTTTCTCGGTGGATGCCAAATAAAATAGCCTTAGAACTTGAATCTATTTTAACATGCCAGCAACTTATATATTGCGGGGCTAGGCATTTTATTGAGAGTCAAATGGTATATAGTCTTTGTAAGTTATGCCCACATTTTTTAGATTCTTGATCTTTTCCTCGAGTCCTTGTTAATTTATGTCCAACTAAGCCTGGTTAAAGCCAAGGATTGATGACACTGTACTTATCGAAAATTATATTATGTGTCGGGTGTATATGTTATCTCTCTCATAGTAGGCGGACCCTATAACTATGTGGGACCCGCCTACTATGCGAGAGATGGCATATACACCCGACACATGATATACCACCTCGTACTTGATACCCATTGTTGCTTTCTCATTTTAGAAGCAAAGGTGAGACACAGACAGAACGGAAGGAATCTAAGGCAAGTTTTTAATATCTTTTCACTTGAAAAGATATATATATATATATTTTGAAACATCGGAAACGTCGCCGTCAAATCACTTGACTCGAATTTAAGTGGAGTAGATAAAACCATCAGCTGTCAGTGTCACAAGTTTTTAAAAAAATACATCTCCTAAACTCAAATACAGAACATGATAATCAAATTTCATACTCTTTCCCACCAAGTTGGGTCACACGTGATTTTCTTTCTCTCAAACATTAATTACTCCAAAAAAAAAAAATTATGGAGCAGGTTTTGGCCCAATGAGAATCCAATGAGCAAAGACAAATAAATTAGGTCATGAATCCACCCACCGCACAAGCCCACATGATAAAGTAATTTTAGGTTCTGTTTTTATAATTTTTTAAAATAAAATTTTTATTAGTGGAGTTTTTAACCCAAAAAATTAATTTGGTTGTAATAGAAGTTTTTATTAAAAATATAAAATTTTATTGAAATGAAATAATTTATAATTTATCTTTTAAAAAAATTCTCTAATTTCTTCTCCAAAAAGTCCAAAATTTCAATTCTATCTTTTTTTTAATCTCTAAAAACTCTACTCAAGTTATATGAAAAAATTGAAACAACTTTTATTATTAACAAAAAAAAACTCTTTTAACTGGTAAATAAATCATACCATATTGTTTATAATTATTTATCAATCAAGAACATTTAATTCCACATGGATAAGAACAGAGTCATGACTAAACAATACAATGGACATGAACCTAACTTGGCTTTGACCTTAGCTGGATCAAGTTGCTAAACTAATCTTAGCACTCAAATTGTCACTGAAACATAAAGTAAAGTAAAAAAAAAACTAAGAAATAATGAAATGGAAAATCATACCATAACCATTAATAGCTACTGGGTTTCTATGCTGGAAAAAAAATCTCAATGTGCAGTAGAGGAAGATGCAATTTCGGTTGCCTTCGGTGTTGGGGCTGAGCTTGAGATTTCTGATCTATTTTCGAAGGATACGCTGTTTTCGGTGTTCACTCGCCGGATTTCCTCAACCATTTTTACTACATCCACCATTTTTGGTCTTTGCTCCGGCATTCTCACAACACAAGCCATTCCTATCTGCAACATCTCTACCATTTCTTCCTCTATGTTGGGATACCTCAAAAGTTCAACATCAAACACTTCTGCTGTCCACTCTTCTCTAACAACAGAATTTACCCACCTCACCAAGTGAACAACTTCTTCACCACCTGTTGCGTGCATTGGGGATTTCCCGGTGAGAAGCTCAAGTAGTAAGACCCCGAAACTGTAGATATCGGATGCTTGGGTTGCTTTCCGGGTATCTGTTACTTCTGGGGCACGGTACCCTGCTGCCCGCATAGCTGGTGGCGGCATTGGACTCATCAGTGCTGCTAAACCAATATCGGAAACACAAACATTTCCCTGGGAGTTGAGGAAAATATTTGAGGCTTTTATGCCTCCATGGACAAGTTTCCCACCATTTTCTGTGTGAATGTGAGATATGCCTCTTGCTGCACCAACTGCAATTCTTACTCTGGTTTCCCAATCTAAAGAACTCCGGCCCTGGCCTCTTCTTCCTGCAAATTAGAGATGTATTAGGGTATAATGATGAATGATCGTAGATTCGTAGTAACGGTAGTTTTACAGATTGGACAAGACTGAACTTACCATGCAACATTGCTGAGACACTGCCCTGTTCATAATAATCATACACCAGGAGCTTCTCATCTTTAGAATAGTAATAAGCTCTTAATGCAGCCACATTCTCATGCCTTATACCTCCAACAATCTCCATCTGCTGCTCGAACTCTCGTTTCCCTACATTCACTTCCTTCAACCTCTTCACAACAACAGTGCTTGTATCCTCCAATGCCGCCTTATATGCTGTGCCAAATGCTCCCTTTCCAAGCACCTCAGCTGATGCTCTCAACAAGTCCTCCAAGTCGAAGACAAGATTACACCCTTCAAAGAACACAAGCCTGCTGTTCTTATCATGGCTCTCAGAGACGCCTTCCTTCGATGACTTCTCTTTCTTTTGTGACTTCACCGGTATCCTATTGTTGTCTCGTTTGTTAGAGTAGCGACAGATCATCAAAAGCGCGCATATGACAAATGCCAACGCACAACCTCCTAGTGCTATCCCCAACAATGCAGGTTCACTTAATTTTGAGGATTTTTTCCTGGAAGGTTGCGCACTTGGTGGCTGAAGTGGAAGAGCTGGAGGCAGGGAATTTTCCGATGAAAGATTGTTACCGGAAAATGCCCAACTGGGGAATCTTTGAAGAGAATGCGGCACAATTCCAGTGAGGTTATTGTTGGCTAAACTTATCAGTTGTAAGCTAGGCACACCAACGTCAGGAATATCACCAGAAAGTGAGTTGTTAGCAAGAATCAAAGCTGTGAGGTGAGTCAAATTTGAGATTGAAGCAGGGATGCTCCCAGTGAAGTAATTGTGTGAAAGATCAAGAACTGTAAGATTCTTCCAAACCGAGAAATCCAAAGGCAATAGCCCCGTGAAATTGTTGAACTGCAGGTAAAGAGAGGTCAAGTTTTCGAGTTTCGAGAAATCAGAAGGGAATGAACCTGAGATGCTATTCGATCTAAGACTCAGATTCTGCAAAGCTGACAATCTGCTAATGGTATTGGTTGGAATTTCTCCGCGCAGTGCCATACCAGGTAACCGGAGGGCTATGACTCGAGATTGATCATCATTGCAGGTCACTCCAGTCCATGACTTGCATACTGAGGTGCTCTCATTCCAATTTAGAGGGCGTAAGTGATGAATTTTGTTGATGAAATCGAGTAATGCTTGTTTATCTTCAACTGGGTCGGCATTGATTGGCAAGAAAAATTTTCCCACCAAGAAAATTGCTGAGAATACGAACAAGAGGTTCATTTTCCCACTCATTTTCTAAACTATATATGCTATTAGCAGTTCAAGCTTGAATTGATTATGCAGATCTTGTTCACTTCTACAAAGAATTGGAAACAATGAATCAGAACAAAAAAGAAAAAAGAAACAAACGTTTTTTAAGTTAAATTTTCTACAAAAGAATTGACTAATTAGAATCCTTTTCTGCTAATGTCTTATAATTAGGTCAAATTAAGCAGCAGCCATTATTGACTTTCATCCACCTACTCTAGCCTGTTTGGCTGCTGAGAAAAATGCAGGAAAAAGAAAAACAAAGAGAAAAAGCATCCAAATTCTGACTTTCATACAACCATTGAAACACATATGGAAATATAAACAAAGGGTTGCATTGAAATGGACTTACTTATTGACCCCAGATCGCCATTAAACCTTTCTTTTATAAACAATATGATATTTCAAGAAGAAGCAAATGGCTAAACAAGTACTTATTATTTGTTGATGATGATGATGATAAAGATATGAGCTGTTGAATGTTGCTTAAGCAAGCAGCATCACTTGCAAGAAACCATTTTGATAATCATTGAAAGAACCCCATTTGCATTACTGTTTGATATATAAATTTTTTTTATGGCGCAGGAACAGGAAGCTGCATGTGGAGACAGAAATTTTTTGTAGAAGCTACTTATTATTTTAATTTTTAAATTTCTTATAATAGGTGTTTTTTATTTCAGCAGAGACAAATCGAAATTATCTCATTAATACTAGACTCTTCATTAATTTATATGAGATATTTAAACAAAATTTTATGTGGAATAGGGGGATTGTGGCTGTGTCACGAGTTTCTGTAGTGACTAGGCATGGCAACCAGACCCGGACGACCTGGGTCCGGGCGAATTCGGATTCGGATACGGGTTCGCACGGGTCCGGCCTGGATAGACCCGGGTCCGGGAAAAAAAATTAATAATGAAAAATACAAAATAATATATATATATATAAAAATATATATATAATAGAATGTAATTAAAAAATATAAAAGAATTGAAATAAAACTAATAAAATTGACAAAATCCAAATATAAATATAAATATAAAATAATATAATTAAAAAATAAACCGGGTATTCAGATCCGAACCGGGTATATTTACCCGGATCTGGAACCGGACCCGAGTCAAGAAATTGTTTCCGGATCCGGATTTTACCATCCCTAGTACTGACATAATCAGAATATTAGTTCAATATAAGTAAAATTTGATTTTTACAAAAAAAAAAAAAATTGGAGATACATTTCATTTTAGCGATGATAAATCAAAATTATTCAATTAATAAACCAGAATTTTCATTGCAACCGCCACTAGTTTCTGCCATTGACGCTACTTCTTGTTTGCTTGAAGAAGAATTGGTTTTGGTGTTTTTGCAGTATTTTTATGATATACATTTTTAATATAAATTAGTGAAATATAGAGGTGGTGAAAATAAATTAAAATAATTAGTGGCGGTGAGGAAGATATTATAAGAAAGGCAAAAGCTACGTCACTTATGTAGAATTAATTAGAAGATGATAGATTAAAAAAAATTAAAAAAAAAAATGGGTGTGCATGCTTTGTTCATATTTCTTAAAAAAATTATTAAGTATTTGATATTAAATTTGAAAATAATTTCTATTATTTGTTCTCGAATTTGATTTTATAAGATGAGCGAGAATTAGGGTGGGCAAATGTGTCGCGTTTTGAAAAGCTCTCAACTCATTCAAGTGTTATTTATTATTGTGTTTAAAATTTTAGAAAAACCGAGTATCTTAAACTTTAAATTGATATTCTTATTATGATTTGCTAAGTTCAAATTTAAATAAACAAACTTAAAATTATGCGGGATTTTTTAAAATTCGGTCAATTTACTAGGTGTTATTATGAATTAGGTTATTGTGATTTATTTGATTCTGTTATTCAATTCTTTTTTCTTGTCTATAGTTATCAAAAGAATAAATAATAAGCTCTTGTACATAAAAATCTTAATGACTTAGCTAATAATACAAGTTAACAAGAAACATAAAATTAAAAGAAAGAAAAATTTCAAAATAAGTTATTTATTTTGAAATTAACCTACTTAAAGTTTTTATCCTAAAACTTTATCATAAATAACAAAGTTATGAAATTTTTTGACTAATCACCATGGTTCGTGATTTTTAAATAGTTTTATCCAGTATTTTAAAATTAAATCGGTAATTTAAAAGGTTTAATGTATATTTGATTCGATAGATTAAATAAGTAAAATCGTATTACATTATTAATAATTATAACTAAGTAAAAATTATAAAAATATTAAATTTTAATTTTTTTTAAAAAAATTAAAAACCGATTCACCGATTTTAATAACTTTTTTAAAGATATGATTTTTAGTGTTTTGTCAAATTGACCAATTAGATTTGGACGTTTACTTAACGCGCCATTGATTGAACCGTTGACTTGCAGTCTCTGTCATCAAATTCCATTAATGGTTTCACCAGGTGTGGTGGCACCAATCAATGGTGACGGTTACACAGGTGACGTGAAAGCACTGCACATGATCTTGCCACGTGCCAATTTAATACTAAGCTCTGTCTCAGAATACGATTTATGACAAAACGTGCATCATGGGTAGTGGGTCCCGTATTTATGATGACACGTGGAGTTTACAATTTAAATCATAATTAAATATAATTCTTTGGAATTATTTCTCATACGGTAAAAAATCAATGATTTATTCTGATTTATATTAAAAAATTTTAAAAAAAACACGAAACATAAGTCTCAAAAATTAATTGAGGTGCGGGTAAACCGACCATAACTAACTCGATTTTTTTTTTAAATCTCTGGACTTTTAAACGGGACAAATAAAAGACCAGCTACTTCTGATCTCTTGCATTTTTTTTTTTTTTAAATAAAAAACAAAACTAATGACCATTAAATTTTTGGGTAGGGGAGTATCGATCTTAAATTTATTTAAGAAATTTTATCAATTATACCAATATTGTAAGTCTTAAGAAATCTAATATTTATGTTGATTAATGGAGGCATGTGTAAATCAGGGGAGACAGTGGTTTTAACTCAATCTTAAAATTTATTAAAATTTATCTTATAAATTATGAAAAATATAAGATTTTTACGCCCTAACTAAAAAGGAAGGGCTTCTACCATATTTTTTGAAAATTAAATTTTATCACAACAAAATTAATTTTATAACTCCGCAACTATTTATGTTATGGTAAATGGTATCGATGACACTTAAACATTGGCAGAGAGACATGTGTGTGAATGGAGACGATTGCCCTCATTCAATCTAAAAAATTTATTAAAATGTGTAATCTAAAATAGTGAAAAAAAAAAACTTATTTTTAATGAGGAGTAAATCTTTGGTGCAACAGTGGTATGGATGACGTGGTACCACCAACCAATTAAAAACTAACATGTTTAATTTTCTTCCTATTTTTTAGTTGTTTTTTGACTTTTTAGCACGCGTGGCGAAAGATGATTGGCTTGTTGCATGGATGACGTGGTACCACTGTTGCACCAAAGATTTTCTCTTTAATGAGATACTTTTATTATACATGATAAAATAAAAGAATTTTACTTATTTTTTTCCCTAAAACTAAATTTCATCAAACTGAATTAATTTTCTGATTCCGCCGATGTATCCCAATCACTCTCTCATAAAGAAAAAGCTAAAAAAAAAAAACAATAAGAATAATATAAATTATCTCGAGAATTAGGTTAATTCAATAATTTTCCATTTAGTCAACTGTTTAAAAGTCAGTTTTTGATACATGATAAGCAATTTTTTTTAATAAAAGAAAGATACGTTACGCCTGAGGATTCATATATTGATAATTATTCTTAGCCATCGAAAAATATATTAAAAATTCACAGTCAAATGTAAAGTTCAAATTGTAAACATTCTACTAATTGAATGAAACGTAATGTTTGCATAGTGATTATATTTTATTAATAAACGAAAGCTATCATGCTTAAAAGTTAAAACCCACCTAATTTTTAAAATATTAGCTAGGCTTTGCCCAATATATGAATCAAGGCATGCTTTGACATGGAATTTTTTGTACTAAAGATGTAAGAAAGACAAATCAATATATTATTATTTATTATTATTATTGAATTATTAGAAATCATGTCGCCAAATCATCTATTTCGGGCTTAAGCGAAACAAGTAAAATATTCGACTGTCATTAGCTCTTACAAGACATGCACTCACTGCATTCGAACACAGGACCTCGATGTGAGATCTTGAACCCTACACCACCAAGTCACACCTCTTAGGGACCGATATATTATTATTATTATTATTATTATTATTATTATTATTATTATTGGATACGTGTTATGATCTTCACATAAAAGAAAATATAAATAGATGATTAAGGGCACTAGTGGAATCAGGATTTTTGATCAATGAAGTCACCATAATATAAATAAGCAAATATGAGTAAAGAAAATCTGAAGAGGTTGCCTAAGTAATAAAGGTCTCGAGTTTGAGTGGTTTGTTCCATTTCAGGTTTAAGATTCAAATTTCACTAGATGTATTTACTTGAGGTCATATCCCTGGTGTAAAAAAGTCAATGATTTACCATGATCTGTACTGTGAAACTTCCGAGGACACATAGTATCATAGGTCCTATGGATTAGTCTAGGTGCGTGTAAGATAACTCGGACACCCCGGTTACCAAAAAGAAAAAATGAGTAAGACGTATCATAAAACAATAAATTTAAGGGGTCAGGCTTAATTTCAGTTTATCACTTCTTATGGACTCGAATTTCTTCCATGTTATTTAGGTTATATCATAGGTTAATTATTTTGTATATATAAATAAGGATCCCCTTCGTTACATTGATAGTTATTTTTCCACATCCAATTTTTAAAAAATTACTTCCATTAATCCGGAAATATTAAAAGACAAAATCGACAGCTAAGAATCAACATATAGCAGAAGCTAAATCTACTGGAATTGTATCTAAATCAACAAAGTTTTTACCAATGGGAGATTCCTCTTTAAATAACCAAGAACTGGCTGGCTACAGAAAAATGTGGTCATGGATTTACAGGGACATCTGCGGATACTCTGAAGACTATACATGCTTGGACAGGATCAAGTCTGAAGTTAACTAGTTTAATCGGCGATTAATCATCAATTAATCGCTAATTACTGGTGGAGCAATTTGATTTGGCCGAGAATCGATAATTTAATTTTTTGTTGATTTTATCTGATTTTTAGCTGATTAATCGCAGACTAATAATTAATTTCCGACTTTTAAAAATAATCCGATTTGTAAAAATACTCATTTTCTTCATATTTTCATCGTTTTTCTTCTTATTTTTTGGGACTTTAATCACCGCTCTCATTTGAATGATTGTTTAATATTTTTCCTAATAAACGAATGATTTTTTTTTAGGATATTCAGAAATTAATTTTAATTTTTTTTTCATTCATATAAAATGTCAACTTTACCACCGGCTGTCCCAGGCTCTTACAAGAAGTGCACCCCCTGGATTCGAACCCAGAACCTCAGGATCTCACCTTGAGGTTCTGGGTTCGAATCCAGGGGGTGCACTTCTTGTAAGAGCCTGGGACAGCCGGTGGTTTTACCTGCGCCGCAGCCCAGAATGGGTGGTTTAGTGGCGGGGTTTCCATCGTTTCCAAAAATAAAAAAAATGTTACATGCAGAAACCATTTTTGTGTCTCCATGTGTTTCTTTCTCTTTGTTAAAATACAATCTTGGAGGAATTTTCTAAATTAGATTGGGTGAGTGAACAGATGCATCTCACAAGCAGAAACCACAAAATCAGTGTCTATCGATAACCACATACATTGATATATTTAATTTAAATTAATAAGCATGAATTGATTGATAATTTTTTTTAAAATTTTAATTTTAATTTTTCTTATATATATATATATATATATATTATATATATATATATATATATCCGAGACAGCTGAGGGTTTTACATGATCCGCTTAAGTCCATGAATGATCGTTTGGCGGCGGCGGAGTTTTCAACGATTCAAAAAAAATGATAGAGGGAGCTTTGAGAAATCATGTATTTGAATTGTATAATATTTTTTAATTTCATATTTTAAACCCTTGCCATATTAAGGGGTGATTTTCAAAATCATTTTATCCAAAATCTTTATAAACATGAATGAATACATATGTATTTATCATAATAAAAAAGAAGGAGATTGTTGACCTAAACGGTCACATTCATATTAATTTTGATGATAATTGTAAATGACATTTTCGGTATAACCATTTATTCATTTTGCGAGCCTATAAAATAAATTCCCAAGTAAAAACAAGATGAAAATCAAATAAACTTACTCCAAGATTTAATATTCGAGAAGACTAGCATGAGGTATATCTCTTTAGATTTTATAATATTTTTGTGTTTGATTTGTACATAATTAAGCATTTAAGAACTCTCTCAAATCAAACACTTGCATATATTCCGTCAAATGAGTCAAAACTTTGATTTTTTCGAATTTATGTGAAAATGGACTTATTTGATCATTTTCAAAATACTTTTGGTCTTTAAACTATTTATAAGTTTCGACACGAAAATGTTATCTAGAAAGATTTCTAAACTTCTCAAGTTAAATTGTGATTTCTTATAAGTTATGAAAGTTTGGACTAAATTGTCTAAGAGAAAAATGACCTATTTGGTCACTCTTAAAACTTTGTGGTCATAGTTCCATTTCTCAACTTTGATAAAAATGGTCTCCTTGAAATATTTCAAAATTATTGAGTCAAATTATATATTTTAAAAAGTTTTGAAAATTAGGTTAAAAAATAATTTTTACAAAGTTTTGGTCAAACTAAGTGACCTATTTAGTCAAATCGAAATGGGTGGTTAAATCGGCTTATCAGATAGCCTAACCGGCTAATTAGTTAGGTGTGTCAAGCTTCATGGATCGATTTGCAAGGTTTTCAAATTTCCAATATTTAAGGACCTAAATGAAATATTTTCAAAGTTGGGTTAAAATTGCATAGAGTTTGCGGTCCATTAAAAACCTCAAAATTGATAAACCGGTTGAACTATAATCTGGTTCTTGAATGCCATAAACTAGTTTCTTTGAATTTTTCTTCAACAACTAGCAGATCTGGGAGACCGGTTCCGTATGAATTTTGGTATTTTGTTCATAATGGCTATTTTTATGGTATCTATATAAACTTAAATGTACATATTAAAATGTTAAGAGAGCCTATTTTCTCTTACATATCATATCATATCTGAATATCACATTGAACTCTCACTTGTCAATTCTCAAAATAAAAAACAACTTGAGTTTAAATTTGTATATCTATTCTCGAGGAGTTAATTCTTCTGAGGAATCTTAGACCCCGTTCGGTATCGTTTTCAAATTTCGTTTTCTATTTTTCAAACTCAGAAAACACAAAATACACATTCAGTAATGAATCCTTAAAAATATTTTTGAAAATGAAAAATTCATTCTCTACTTTTTACAAAAAAAAAAATAATAATAAGAGGCTAATTTTTAATTGTTTTCGCTATTTTCTCATAATAAATCCTTCAATAATAATAATAATAATAATGTTATTATTTTAAAATACTTATAGTAATTAATAATAATAAAATTAATAATAGCAATAATAATAATAATAATATAAAATAATAAATTATTATATAATATGAAATGAGTAATATTATATTATTTAATAACACTAATAATAATAATAATTATTATTATATCAATGTTATTAAATAATATTATTATTATGATATTATTTTTCTTATATAAATAATAATAATAATGATTAATTATCAAATAATAAAATAATAATTAATTAAATACAAAATTATTAGTTATTACTTAATATTTAATTTATAAATTTATTGTAATAAGATATTTATAGTGAACAATATTGTAATTTTTTGTTTTCAAGATTATTGTTTTGAAAATGATATCGAACACGTTCTTAAATTTTGAAAATAAATTTAAAAATAACATTTTCATTCTTGTTTTTGTTTCATAAAAACACCAATTGAAAAATAATATCGAACGGGCCCAGTATTCCATTATTTGTATTGTAAAATCATTTATAAGAAACACTTTGGATGTAAGGTGTGTAATACATCATTATTGTATAGGTTCATTGACACATTTGAAGTCAATTTGGGATAGGTTTAATTGACATCATACTAAAGTCAATTGTGAAGAGGTCTATTGATATATTGTGAAGTCAATTGTAAGGGTTAAGCCTTTGTGGTATAAGGTGTTATATTGAAAAACGGCACAAGGAGAGTGGCTTGGTGGTGTAGGGTCCAGGATCTCACCTTGAGGTTCTGGGTTCGAATCCAGGGGGTGCACTTCTTGTAAGAGCCTGGGACAGCCGGTGGTTTTACCTGCGCCGCGGCCCAGAATGGGTGGTTTGGTGGCGGGATTTTCCATCGTTTCCAAAAAAAAAAAAAAAAAGAAGTTATATTGAAATCCTGAAGCCCGTTGGAGTGAGAGACGTGTATATAGGAGGGTTTGTCGAATTACGTAAAAATCACTTGTGTTAATTTTGTCGAATCACTTAACGAAAATTTTTAATTATCCAATTCACCTCCTCTTAAATTACATATTAGGATTTCACGGGATCCTGTCACTCTCCAATGCTCAAAGCGGATAAATATATCACGTTGATGAGTGCATTTTTAAAGCAGTGTGAGATTTTGTATTAAAAGGCAAACTTTGGGGGTGCTCTGAAAAAACAAGCACAAAGATATCCCAATCCCAGCTGGGGATAGTACAAAACCTAAAAACAAACATCACCCTTCATTTTCACCGCATTCGCTTTCCTTCACCAAAAAGACTTTGTTTTTTTTTTTAATCGGAGCTCTTCTTCTTACACACAAACAAACGTACGCAAAATCAATGGACTACGATTTCAGGAACAGAGGGAATCCAACGTACCCGATGTATGGTCCTCCGCCGTCCACGTCATCGGGGAGTTCAGCGCCAAACCAGCATCCGATGTACGGATCGTCTCTTTATCCGAGGATCGGGCAGCAACAGCAAGGCGGCCACTCCATGGTCCCTCCCGTATCCCGCACTTCCTCCTACAACCAAAGCCCCTCCTCCCCTTCCTCCTCTTCTTGTAAGTTTCCGTTATGTTGTTAATTCTTTGCTGTACTTATTTTGTTGTTTAATCGGACGGCTGTGATTCACTTTAATTTCTAATCTGTTGGATTAATTAATTGTGTTTTGCAGCAGGATTGGGGATTAGGGTTGCTTTGAAACCGGAGTATCGAATCACTCCTCCGGTATGTTTCCTGTTTATAAATCTTGGGCTTTTATTAGTATATAATTGATCATGGAATTGGAAGTATTGCATAATTTTTTGACCGTTGACTTGGAATGAATTGATACTATGTGTTAAATTTAATTATAAAGGCTTAGATTAACGAAAAGGTGAGGTGTTGAAGAACTACTACACTTTGGATTAGATGCTCGGAAATTGATTCAATTTTGTAGATTTTGCAAAAGTTCATCATTGTGATCCGTTGAAATTCCCTACTTCACATTTGTTCTGTTTCGACATTGGTTAAGGATCGATGTTTTCTTTTGGTAGATTGGTAGTTTGATTGAGTTTACACTGTGGTGATTAATTTGGTTGGTTTTCCTTTGATATGCTAATTTTGTAGCCTACATTGTCGTCACAAGTAGGAGATATTCCCCGGAGCAATTTTCATTTTGACTTTGATTTTGAGAGAAGGGTTTTGGCTGAAGCCGAGAAGGACAACCAAAACTGGAGCAGGCTGGGGATGGAAAATGTTCCATCTAAAAATGAATCTACTTCTTCAGTGGTATGCAACCTTTTGTTTGAGAGAGTTTCTTCGCTGTAGAAGCTTTGGACGTTCATATGTCTCTGCTCTGCTTATTAGTACTTGGGAGGAGGCCTTTTTATTATTATTATTTTTTTGAAAGGCATACTTGGGAGGAGGTTTAGATATGCACTTTGTTAGAACTTTTTTTGGGTCTATTTTCATAAAAATCAGCTGTTAAGTTTATGGTAGTTGTCAATATGGATGCAGGGTTCAACTTCAGATCCTGTGGTGAAAGGATACATTGCATCGGGACTTAACCGAGAAGCTGTTCACATTGCAGTTGCAAACTATGGAGACAATCCAACCAAGGTATTTTCTTGCGCCCATTGCATGTATGCTAACTTAAAAATTACTGTGCGCTGGGGGGTCGGGGATTTTTATGGCATTGTTATTGACTTAAAATAATATACCAAATGATTAAATGACATTCAGACTGGAATTAGCAGTACCTGCACTTGCATTTGGGTCATCAACCTCACTGGATGCATAATGGGAACTTGTAGATGATCCAAGTTTCTCATCCTTTCAGTCTCTTGGCTTCTATCTTTAGGATGGTTTACCAAATTCATGGTATTTAGCCAAGTTTACAACTGACTGACCGAGGTTAGGAGATCTGTCTCATATGATGATATGAAACAGAAAGGGAAGAAAGTTTCTTCATTAAGTTCATTGGGATCCTTCTTTTATTTCCGCATTGGATATTGCTAGGATTCTTGTTGGAGTTAATATTTGTTATTATGGAGCTAGAAGATTTGTTAGGTAGAATATCCATTTGATGTCACCCGGACATATTATGTTATGTGTGCTCAAAATGTCAAGTGAATGAAATATTTCACCGTGCAGTTGCTTACAGTTCAGATGAGCTATGTTGTTTCCTGCATGTACAGTTTGCATGTTCTAGTTGTCATCTTGTATCGATTTTCAAGCATTCTGACTAAAAATTGCCTTTTTTTTCATCCATCAGGTTCGTGAATTTGCCAATGGTTACTCTATCCTTCGAGAAATGGGATTTTCCTCGAATAATGTTGCTGAAGTGTTACTCATGTACGACAATGACAGAGACAAGGCGTTGGCACATCTCCTTGGTAGTTCAGCCTAAGACCAGCGAAGACAATGGGCGTATTCACCGTATGTGGTATCAGATTTATAGTAGTATAATGATAGTTGTGTGTTTGTGCATTTATCAATTCAAGTTTGTTTCAGATTCCCATCTAAGGACGCTCTTTTATGGTTCTTTCGTTATGTATAGACTTGAAATATATGTTTGTCAATGAGGAAGCATTCTGGTTTAGTATGAACTATGAAGATGTGTCTACGCGTAAAATAGTTGTATTTTTCAAATCAAATCAAATCAAATAAACAAATTAAATCCTCTGCATTCAAATGGATATGCAGGCTTGAATTCAGATCCCAATCATGTTCAATATTGTAAATTGTATGTTGCTAAAAACTATTAACAATATTTCTACTGAAATATTTGTGTAGTTGCTTGCTCCCTGTGACATTCTGTGATTCTCTCTCAATTCTCTCCCATATGCAGTGTCTCTTCAGATGATAAGTAAATCGACAACTATCTAACAGGCGAGATGCGTAAAACAAACTTTAGAAGAGAAATTCTTTCTTTGACAAGAAGCTGCAACCATTAAGAGTCAAAAATCACCTCTCTCAGGATGTTGAAGCCTAACTAGATTAAACTCCTGCACAAATAGCTCCTGAAATACAAAGCACGCGTTCGTTACCTCAAGCAGAAAAATATATGGCAAAGAAAATCTTCACTTTGGATATGTGCCCTAAAACTTGGCCATGACTAACTTAGAGATGGTAACTTATAAAACAAAACCCACAGATGATTTTGTTGTTCATTTTTAAGAGAGAGAGAGGGAGAGAGAGAGAGAGACCGGATGACCAAGACGAGCAGCAAAACTTTCCTTCATTAAGATATTTGACATCAAGTCCAAGAAACCAGGATCCAGCACTGACATCGTCATGGGCATAGGTACGGAGTATTGATCTGGATACAAAATATATCAGAAATCAATTCTTGATCTGTCCAACTATAGGTGACAAAGCTGATGGACCGGAAGAAAAGAACTGACCTGTTTATAGATATGAATTTGGCCAAAGCTCGTGATATAACATACATCTCACCTGATGCATGGCGAAAGTATCTGTTGGATGCAGGAAACTTTTATTAAGTATATACAAGGCGAATATGCGAGGAGGTCCATAAATGAAGTATCCATTTGCTGCGGATGCGTAACCCATGCAAATACTTTTAACTAAAATATGAATCGTCTGCAATTTCACTTACAATTTCTTATCGCCAAACTTCCACCAATCTGGTTCATACCATTTATGGCCTCTGCCAAAGTCCAGCAGTTAAAAGTATGAGAATAAATAACATTCAAGTATATTTTGCGACTTGTCTAAAAATTTCTTTTAATTAAATTTTTAGGCTCAACTCACGGTTCAGAGAAAACTTCGCCAGATTTCATACACCCAACATAAACACGAGGCTTGTCCAGATGAGTAGCAAGCATAGCTCCCAAGGAATCTGCAGAGAAAAGATAAGAATAAGCATAAGCAAGTAGGCATACGTTGACAGAGCACATAGATATTCAACAAGAGGTCCTCACCAAATTTTAAATTAGATTTTCAGTGTTGACATAGCATCACTAGAAAGAAGTGGGTAGGTTATTTGTAACTCTGTTCATAAAAATACTAACCAATATTCACATAAACATCGTCATTGACTTTTGCATAAAACTCAGCATCCCACTTATCTGCAGCATAAGCAAAGAATGATTTAACCTTCTTCGAGAACTCCTCAGGTGCCTCCAAATGGTTATCCTATCAAAAGAATCAAAATAATAAGATAATTGAGCCCTTTAGACCATATTACGTTTGAACACTGTACGAATCCGGAGACCCATTAAGACGTACGAGAATCAAGAAGTCATTCATCTGCTGATTTTCGCTGTCGATACCCTTGTCCAAACTGTCCCCGCGATTAGCACTGCTCAAGAACATGTCATTAGTACAAGAAATACAATGAGAATAAGAAAATAAAGGACTAAACCTTCTTCCAATTACAAATCGAGCAATGATGCCTTTCTCATTCTCCATTTTCCTAACAGCTGCACCTGCCAATGTAAAGAATAGGGTTAAAAAATCCAAAGGCAATCACAACAAAACTCAATCGCAAAGAATTCTTTCTTTCAGGACACTTATAAAAGAGATATAGAGGGGCCGAAAAGCCCAAATGCAACAAATTAAAATTCAACTAATCCATAGAAACAGAAATGTCAGCAATCATTGAACCCAATGATCTAACCACTTTAGTGACCACACTATTAAATACTTTTATATAGGTACTATCTGTTAGGGACAATGCTTTACAAATTAAGACACGTTATGCACCAATGCTCATTGCATCAGCTACATATCCCTAAAAGTAATAAGATTTTGAATCACTAAATCCCCATTGCCATAAAAGTCATACGATTTTGAATCATTAAATCCCCAATGAAGTGCAATGTTGTGAATGACGGAATAATTATCCAATAATATTCCTAATTTCACTTCCTATAAAAGCATCTAATAAGTTCCTCCATAGCTTGTTTTCCAGTCTAGTAAACACCTTGAAAACTCCATTGTGTGCATTTTACCTGCCGCAACAGGTACTCACTTGAATGCCCTACCTCGGCATCTTATAACTTCAGTTTCTTATTTCGCTATCTCCAAGAACTTTACACAAAATCAAAATTTAGCTTTGGGAAAATAGACATTAAAACAATGATCTTTAGTCACAAATTTGAATGTATTATCCATCAACAATGTCTTCCCTAACAGAATGGCTACTCCTTCCAACTCTACCATATGAGCATAATCTGCACCACGGTGTCGTGCCAATAATCCTAATAATTCCTCTCTAAAAACTACTTTGAGCTTAAACATAACAGCCTTAAATTCCTTGAAACAACAGCTTTAGCCATGTGTACATAATATATTTGTAAAGTCTTGTGATTGATCTTGTTTTGCAGTTGGAACTCTAAATGTGTAGACAACTGGACTATTACAAATACAATGACATCATTTATATGAAAAATCAGACTAATAAAATGTCAAGCAGCAAGGAAGAGGGAAAAACAGTAGTTTACCAGTTCCCATCCACGCTTTTCGAATTGCATCTCTATTGTTTTTACGGCCAAACCTCGTTAGTACACCTATCACAACAAGTGGTCTTTTCTTTGTATCATTATCTTCAGTATCTATTGAGCTCTTTGGTTTAAAACCCTCCTGTCTAGCTCCAGCTAATTGCATCTCAAGCTCTGATAACTTCTTCCGTTGCTCCCTAACAAGAAATCAATAACAATAAAAACCATATTAACAACTAAAAAGCATTGAATTAGATTCAAAGTTTGAATACTCGGTATGCGGTGTGAGGCGGTCCCCCGAATGAGGTGAGGCGGGTAGCCTCGAGACGGTCGAGGTGACAGCCTCAATCCGAACACGAAAAAATTAAAAGCATCAAAATAAATTATCCACAACAAATCCGTATCAACTAATACATAAAAGCATCCATCAAAACTAAACAAAATAAGTTCATGAAATAAAATTACCGCTAATCTCTCTAAATAGGCTATCATTTGTGTCTAATAATATGAAATGTGAGTATGAAGTGTCACCTTCTAAATACGGTTAACAGTTTTTTTAAAGATAATAATTATTTTTCCATTTTCGCGGTTAACAACACTGCGGTTAGGATTTCAAAATTGAAAATTTTGTTTTCTATAGCTTTTTAGTCTATAAAGAAGCTCAAGTCAGGGCTCTTTGTCCCGACTTTCAGCTCTCTTATATGATTTTTTAATTTTGAAAATAGTAACTCTTGGGCTTTCGGGTCGAGGAATCCGCCTCAAGCCTTTGAGGCGGGCCTGTCGAAAACTCGGCCTGACGAGCCGTGGCTGAGAGGCGGCCGAGGCGCTCCTCAGATGGAGTCCAAACTATGATTAGATTAAGGGCATTTTCAGTTAAATCAAACGGAAAGAAAGTAATTGTATTTACCTGCAAGCTATGATTTTCAATGTATCATCCACTGATATAGCAGATTGCCCCTAAACATCAATCAAGAAGTTAATATTCATATAATAAGATACATCAAATAACTAAAAAAATTCATAATAATTAAAAAAAAATCACTCACATGGCCAGTGATTCTATCAAGCTCTTTAATCAAATGAACTCTGTTCTGAGCATCCTGCCACAATCTATCACCAACCCAGATGCAAAAAATCACATTTTTACCAAATTACACATCAAAAATTTCATTTTTTTACAAAAAAATAAAAAAAAATCTTTACAGTGAATCGAACACAATTTTCAATAAACAAAATCAAAGAAAACTAACCTGCCAGCAACATAAATGGAAGCAAAAATAGCAAACATTGAAAGCAATAGAGATGAAAAACGGGTTCTAGCAATCATGCTAGATAACTTGTTACTCGATCCTCTGCTTTGCATTTCTACTATTTATCTTTGAATCTTGTGTTTTTCCCCCCTTTTTGGGTTGATGGATCCAAAAAGATTTGATTTTAAAAGTTTTTGGCAGATCTTAAATCTGGGTTTTTTGCCAAGATTGTGTAAATGAGATCTGTTGTTTGATTGATTGAGGTTTTGTGTTGGATTTGAGATAAAAGTGACTAAGTGAGAGCTTTGTCGTGTTCGAGAGACTGTGTTATTTTTTTGCCTTGTCTTGTGGCAGGTATTGGGTTTCAGTGCCACTGCCTTAAAATAACGAACATCAAATTGCTTGAATAATTAACACATTTTTAATACCAAAATAAGAATATAATTTTGAAATTAAATATTTTATACGCTTTAAGCAATGATGATTTGGTGAAATTAAAGATATTATTTTGTTTTGTTTTTAAATTTATTTTATTTTATTTAGATGATGAGAATAAAAGTTCGATCGAAATTCAAAATTTTTAGGTTAAAAAGTTAGGATTTGAGATAAAATAAAATATTTTCAAAATATAGTCTGATTTTTTTTATTTAAAACGAAAAATCATCATAAATCTTGATCTATTTTTTTTATTTGGGATATAATAATTATTTCGATTTTATACGAGATTACGTGGGATTTTAAATTCCGATTGCGATTTGTGATCTTTTGCTATCTCTAAACAAGGACCTCGTTGATTGTCAAAAAAAAAAAAAAATCGAAACAATGAACCTATCAACTAGTAATAAATTAACCAAGATTTAGTTGATATAAAAAGCCAGACTGCAGATTACAAAGAATCTCATTTCATTAAATAACAGAGACTCAACAAATTAAGTTCCTTAAATAAAGAATGAGAAAAGCAGATGAGTTAAATTCAGGCCCAATATTATAGCTCTGATTTGGGCTTATGTTTGGGCCACAATGAGCCCATTATGTAAAAATTCTACCAGCCCACAAACAGTATAAAAACAAAGAAATGAATTAAATTCAGCCCAATATATTTTGTTTTTGTTTACTACATATGGTCAACGAAATAGGTAGAAATACAAAGACTGATTTGTGGTGAAATGATAAAATTACATTTTAATTGAGACATATTTTTCAAGTGTTTAGTTAACCATAAAAAAATGCATTTATTTTCAAAATATAGTTTTTGTACGTGCCAAATTTGGGCCAAGGACAAAACCGTCTTTCACTTCGAACACAATACCAAGTGAGGCCCAAAGCAATAACCCAGCCCATTAAACTCTAAACCCTTTACAAAAATAAAAGGATAAACCATTTGACCGATTCTCTATTTTCCCCAACAAAGAATATATCGCCCACATGCAAAATATTCTCCCTGCCGAAAGCAGAGACAATAAGCATGTTATAGGGACCCATTTCTCATGTGCAGATCAGAGAATTCACCTTTCTCCTCCTATAAAATGAAGCATAATTCATGAAGTGGCGGGGGGGGAGCTTCTGAACTCTGATGCAGGCTTCACTTCTTTCTTACAATCCCCTGCTCTCTGACATTAGCATTCTCAGAGCTCTCCATCCTCTTATACACTTTCCACCGCCCGCACGGCCACCCAGAGAGGTCAAGGTAACTTCAAACCTTACTTTTCACATTTATATATTTACTGTTCATTTCAGACTACTGACTTGAGCGTCGGAGTGCCCCCGGCACCCACCACACCGGTGGGTAGTCTACTCCCGCTTACTCTACCTTTGTCTTGCAGGATCGCTAATGCCCCCAACCTACAAATTCTGATTGAGGACCTCGGTCGAAAACCAGCGTCCACAATTTGGCGCCCACCGTGGGGCCTTAGCGATTCATAACAGGCAAGGATTTCCCAATCTACGATTCCTAACACACAGCCAACCATGGTTTTCTAGAAGTGAGCGAACATCAGATCTAATGACCACACTGCTAGCCATACTCCAAGAACGATTACGCACCTCAGGAGAAGAGAATCAAGTCACGTGAATTCCAAAACAACCTTCCATAAGCAATTAAAAAAAATCTCCTCAACTTCCCAATCAACTTTTCCAGTCGACATACAGGGATAAGTGTTTGCAGATATTCTTCAAACGACTCGCATACACGAGGTATTTATGTAATTACTTCAGTCGACATGTATGAATGAATGATTCAAGTATTTCTTTCAGTCGACATATATGCATAATATTTATGCAGGTAAATCTCAGTCGACAAATATGAAAATTGTTCATGTTATTGTTTCATACGACATGTATATATAAGATGGTTGCATATATATTCCAATCGAACTGTGTGAATAAATTATTCAAGTATTTCTTTCAGTCCACATATATGCATAATATTTATGCAGGTAAATCTCAGTCGACAAATATGAGAATTGTTCATGTTATTGTTTCATACGACATGTATATATAAGATGGTTGCAGATATATTCCAGTTAACAAGCATCAGAGAATGTTTCATGTATTTCTTTCAGTCGACATATTTGTATGAATTTATACAGATTCTCCAGTCGACTCATACCTATGAAGAAGAGTTCATATAATCACTTCAGTCGACATACAGGTATAAAGTGATTGCATGTCTACTTCAGTCGACATGCGTGTATAAAATGATTGCAGATATTTTCCAGGCGACACAAGGATGTGAATTCTTCATATGAACTTCATTCGACACGTGTGTACGAGTATGTTTGTGAATATACTCCATTCAACACTTGAACTTTTTGGATTCAGAATGAGAGGAACGTCCCAATCGACGTGCACTCGACACTACATGGGTACTTGATGTGAAGATATTCCAGTCGACATGCATAAAGAAGACTTGGCAAAGACATCCCACTCGACACTACATGAGGACTTGATGTGAAGATATTCCAGTCGACATGTATGTATGAAGACTTTGCAGGGACATTCCAGTCGACACTACACTATATGGAGACTTGGTGTGAAGATATTCCACTAGACACTATATGGGGACTTGGCGTGTGCATCCCAATCGACATTACCTGGTATGGCTTGCACTTTTAAAATATCCCAGTCGACATTAGTAAGGCATGAGACTTGTTAAGGATGTCTCACTCGACATTAGTGTATTGTTTGGCACTAGTTAAGGATGTCTCAGTTGACATTACAATATGTAGTTTGGGATTTGTTGTGGATCTCATGCGTGTATAGCTTGATGCTTGATATTTGTCCCAATCGACATCTACATGTGTAGCTTGGGACTTGTTGTGGACCTTATGCATGTATAGCTTGATGCTTGATATTTGTCCCAATCGACATCTACATGTGTAGCTTGGGACTTGTTGTGGACCTTATGCATGTATAGCTTGATGCTTGATATTTGTCCCAATCGACATCTACATGTGTAGCTTGGGACTTGTTGTGGACCTTATGAATGTATAGCTTGATGCTTGATATTTGTCCCAATCGACATCTACATGTGTAGCTTGGGACTTGTTGTGGACCTTATGCATGTATAGCTTGATGCTTGATATTTGTCCCAATCGACATCTACATGTGTAGCTTGGGACTTGTTGTGGACCTTATGAATGTATAGCTTGATGCTTGATATTTGTCCCAATCGACATCTACATGTGTAGCTTGGGACTTGTTGTGGACCTTATGCATGTATAGCTTGATGCTTGATATTTATCCCAATCGACATCTACATGTGTAGCTTGGGACTTGTTGTGGACCTTATGAATGTATAGCTTGATGCTTGATATTTGTCCCAATCGACATCTACATGTGTAGCTTGGGACTTGTTGTGGACCTTATGCATGTATAGCTTGATGCTTGATATTTGTCCCAATCGACATCTACATGTGTAGCTTGGGACTTGTTGTGGACTTAATGCATGTATAGCTTGATGCTAGATGTCAGTCCCAATAGACATTACAATATGTAGCTTGGGATTTGTAGTGGATCATATGTGTGTTTGGCTTGGTGCTTGGTGTTTGTCCCAATCGACATCTACATGTGTAGCTTGGGACTTGTTGTGAATCTTTTGCATGTATGGCTTGATGCTTGGTGTTTGTCCCAATCGACATCTACATGTGTAGCTTGGGACTTGTTATGAATCTTATGCATTTATGGCTTGATGCTTGGTGTTTGTCCCAATCGACATCTACATGTCTGTAGCTTGGGACTTGTTGTGGATTCTATGCGTGTATGGCTTGATGATTGATGTTTGCCCCAATCGACATCTACATGTCTGTAGCTTGGGACTTGTTGTGGATCATATGCATGTATGGCTTGATGATTGATGTTTGTCCCAATCGACATCTACATGTGTAGCTTGGGACTTAATGTGGATCTTATGCATGTATGACTTGATGATTGATGTTTGTCCCAATCGACATCTACATATGTAGCTTGGGACTTGTTGTGGATCCTATGTGTGTATGGCTTGATGCTTTAAGTTTGTCCCATTCGACATCCACATGTGTGTAGCTTGAGACTTGTTGTGGATCCTATGTATGTATGGCTTGATGCTTTATGTTTGTCCCATTCGACATCCACATGTGTGTAGTATGGGAATTATTATAGTTACAACACTTGCATGTCTTGAGATGTGATATAAATCCCAGTCGACATCATCTAGTACGTAGCTTGGGAATTATTATAGTTACAACACTTGCATGTCTTGAGATGTGATATAAATCCCAGTCGACATCATCTAGTACGTAGCTTGGGAATTATTATAGTTACAACACTTGCATGTCTTGAGATGTGATATAAATCCCAGTCGACATCATCTAGTACGTAGCTTGGGAATTATTATAGTTACAACACTTGCATGTCTTGAGATGTGATATAAATCCCAATCGACATTACCTGGTTCAGTCGACTGGGAACATCCACCATTGGCTCATGTAGAGTCAAGTTGAAGATCTGGCCTTCATCTGGTCAGACGACATTGTAGATTCCCCTGGTCTTTTGACCCGTAGTATGGGGATTATCCTGACCTTCATCTGGTTCAGTCGACTGGGAACATTCCCCATAGCTCATGTAGAGTCAACATATGACCTTCATCTGATCAATAAAAATTTGAAGACTCCACTGGTCCTTGACTAGTAGTATGGAGATTATCCTGAACTTCGTCTGGTTCAGTCGACTAGGAACATCCCCTATGGCTCATGTAGAGTCAACATACGACCTTCATCTGGTCTAGAAAAATTTGAAAACGCCCCTGGTCTTTGACCAGTAGTATGGAGATTGTCCTGACCTTCATCGGGTTCAGTCGACTGGAACATCCCATATGGCTCATGTAGAGTCAACATACGACCTTCATCTTGTCTAGAAAAATTTGAAAACTCCCCTGGTCTTTGACCAGTAGTATGGAGATTATCCTGAACCTTCGTCTGGTTCAGTCGACTGGGAACATCCCCTGTGGCTCATATAGAGTTAACTTATGACCTTCATCTGGTCTAGAAAAATTTGAAGACTCCCCTGGTCTTTGACCAGTAGTATAGAGATTGTCCTGACCTTCATCTGGGAACATCCCCTATGGCTCATGTAGAGTCAACATACGACCTTCATCTGGTCTAGAAAAATTTGAAAACTCCCCTGGTCTTTGACCAGTAGTATGGAGATTGTCCTGACCTTCATCGGGTTCAGTCGACTGGGAACATCCCATATGGCTCATGTAGAGTCAACATACGACCTTCATCTTGTCTAGAAAAATTTGAAAACTCCCCTGGTCTTTGACCAGTAGTATGGAGATTGTCCTGACCTTCATCGGGTTCAGTCGACTGGGAACATCCTCTGTGGCTCATGTAGAGTCAAATGGAAGACCTGAACCTTCATCTGGTTCAGTCAACTGGGAACATTCCCCATTGGCTCATGTAGAGTCAAGTCGTAGATCTAGCCTTCATCTGGTCCAGAAGACATTTTAGAGTTAAGTTGAAGTTTTAAACTTCAGCTACTTCAAAAGACATAGAAGACATCTATTATCAGGATCAAATCTCCGATGATACACTCGACATATTACTCTTCAAGTCAAATGCTCTTTGACTTAAAGAGTAGGGAACAAACTGTACGTGCCAAATTTGGGCCAAGGACAAAACCGTCTTTCACTTCGAACACAATACCAAGTGAGGCCCAAAGCAATAACCCAGCCCATTAAACTCTAAACCCTTTACAAAAATAAAAGGACAAACCATTTGACCGATTCTCTATTTTCCCCAACAAAGAATATATCGCCCACATGCAAAATATTCTCCCTGCCGAAAGCAGAGACAATAAGCATGTTATAGGGACCCATTTCTCATGTGCAGATCAGAGAATTCACCTTTCTCCTCCTATAAAATGAAGCATAATTCATGAAGTGGCGGGGGGGGGGGGGGGGGGGGAGCTTCTGAACTCTGATGCAGGCTTCACTTCTTTCTTACAATCCCCTGCTCTCTGACATTAGCATTCTCAGAGCTCTCCATCCTCTTATACACTTTCCACCGCCCGCACGGCCACCCAGAGAGGTCAAGGTAACTTCAAACCTTACTTTTCACATTTATATATTTACTGTTCATTTCAGACTACTGACTTGAGCGTCGGAGTGCCCCCGGCACCCACCACACCGGTGGGTAGTCTACTCCCGCTTACTCTACCTTTGTCTTGCAGGATCGCTAATGCCCCCAACCTACAAATTCTGATTGAGGACCTCGGTCGAAAACCAGCGTCCACAGTTTTACAAAAGTTTTATTTTTTAGCTTTTACTCACCACACAAATATTAAAAGAATATATTATGATTATTTTTTAACATAAAATAAAATTACAAATAACTTTGTATGAATCACATTTTATCATATTTTTCAATCGCAATATCAAACACAGCCTAAAACGATTTGAGTAAATATGACGTAGATTTTTAAGTGTTCTAATGAGAAATAAGAGTAAAGAGTGTTTTCATCTATTAAATGAGATAAAAAAAAAACCTAAAATACAAAGATAGAAATCAAAAAAAAAAAAACTTACAACCTACCGAAAAAAATATTTTCAATTTGCTTTAATTCGAATTACCTTTAGTTACAAAATTGTGAGATTTTTTTTTTTTTGGAATCATTGGAAACCCGTCGCCAAACCACTCATTCTGAGCTTAATCGGAATATGTAAAACCTCTGATTGTACCAGACTCTTAAAAAAAATACACTCCCAAAATTCGGACTCAGAACCTGAGATTTTGAGGGAAAAAAATTGCGAGAACATGCTACAATAAAATAACAAATAATGCAGTTTGAATATTTGGTCATGAATATGATAAAATATAGGGAAAATTATCTACGAGACAAGAAAATATATATCACCATCAAGATTTTTTTGATAATGATACTGCATCACATAGGTTTTATGTTTAGTATCAACTAATCACTTTTCCGTTAGATGATTATAGGAAAATATTATATACCCTTGATATTATTTAATATTATAGTAGTTCCTTAATACAATATAGAAATACTAGGTGGTATAATGACATTATCATAATTTCTTATTGGTGCATAGATAATTAACATGATTTAGTATCAATAAGATAGTGAAACCATAAATCATCAACTCTCCGGAAAATCTTCACCGAATAAACTATTGATATTCAAGAATACATCTATTCAAATTCATCTTCTAAGTTTATCCTAGATTTGAAATTAAAGTCACTATAGCATTTAAGGACATTTCCATTTTCTCAAGGGAGCGTATTTTAATTTCCACTGTAAAGCAATACGCAAATATTGTTGACAATCTACTAAAAGATAAACGAATGAAGGCATCCTAATGTACATATATGCAAGTTACAATAGCTAGCCAACATACTTAAATTCTGAATTTAATAAAAAACCTAGTAGACGGAGAACCGAATCCTCTGTTATATTATTGTTGAGCTGAGATATATAATAAAACTTGTTATTAGACCAATTCCGATTGTGAATATGAACATATAACTGTAAAAAAGAATGGGTGAGATAAACATCCATGAAATTAACAAAATATATTATAACAAAAAATGATATGAATGCAACTTATCAATAATCTTTCAAAAGGTTAATAATTTATTACATTTGTAGATTTATTTTTAGAGATTACCTATCCATTACCAAAGAATTCTGATAGCCACTATATAAGGCATTTTGATAAAAAAAATATCTTTATAACGTTATTGTGATTTTAACTAGGGATGACAATTTCCAGATTCGGACCCGGAAAATCGCTTCCGGGTCCGGACCCGGGTCTACCCAGGATGGACCCGGGTATACCTGTAATCGGACCCGGGTACTGCAACTCCACTGTGTTTTTTTTTTTTTTTCTTTCTTTTTTTTCAACTCTATTATGTATTAACAAATAACAATATCACAATAAGTTTGAATACATTAGAAATTTGATAAGGGTTGGGTACATGGTACTTGGGTTATATCTTTTTTTTTTTTTTAAATGTACCGGGTCCCGGGTACCCGGGTCCGGAATCAACCAGACCCGGAACTGGACCCGGTACATTGCGGGTCTTTAAAATTTATACCCGGATCTACGAAAAAAAATTTCGGAATCGGGTCTACCCGGACCTGGGTCGTCCGGGTCTATTTGCCATGCCTAATTTTAACAACGTTAATAGAAAAGTGGTTAGTGGATACTAAACATAAAAACTTATATATTGTAGTGTCATTGTGAGAAAACCATGGTGGTTATGTATATTTCCACTAAAATATATGTGTCACGTAGATAATTTTCCTAAAATATAATGCAGTTCAAATATTTGGTCAGGTGATAAGTCAACTCCAATATTTTAAAAATCGAGTCGGTGGTTTCAATCGTCAACTTAAAAGATTCAATATGTCACTAGTTTGACCGATTAAATAGGTCCGGTTAAATCAGATGACGTCATCGTAATGTCATAAATAATTTTAATTAATTAAAAATAATAAAAAAGTATATATATATATATATATATATATATATATATATATATATATATAATCATTAATTCTAATATTTTTAATATAAGAAATATAAATTTGTTTTTTTTTTCTCTTTTTGATTTTAATTTATGATTTAAGATTTTTTAAAAATTTGGTTAATTTTTTTTTAGAGTTAAAAAATCAAATTTTATCAGTTTATCGATTTTTATATGTTTGACCGATTTTTTTGATAATCAATTTCAGAATACACTCGTACCAAACTGAAAATTCGTAATTACCTAAGGTTCTGACCATATATGGAATTAAACACAATAATCAAGTCAAGTCTTGATTACTGTAACTATGGAATTCCAACAGGCAACTACAATGTCAACCAATTTAAAATAAAGAGGAATATTAATTCAATGCAAAATATAAATGCAGAAAATAAATAAACATCGCACAAAATCAACACAATATTTTAGTGACGAAGTGGAAAACTCATGCGAGTAAAAAACCACTCCGGGTATCTCGGCTACCAGCCCAAATCCACTATAAAGAGAAAAACTTACAGTGATGGTAAAAGACCTATGATGACAATTCCACCGACTCTAGTACCTCTAGATTGCAAGAACTCGAAGAACTCCTCGAGCCCGTACCCCACGGTTTTCTTCAGAACCTCTGAAGTCTCTGAGTGGATCAACTCTGCAACTTTAAACGCCGGAACTCCGACTACCAATCTTCTTTCTTGAGAACTATGAAGGTTTAGGAAATTGGGTTTGTTTGTGTTGATGTTAAATCAAAGAAAGAACTTACCAAAACAAAGAAGACAAAAGATTGAAAAGAGTCTTCGAGGTGAGAACAAGAGGTTGAAAAACTATGAAGTTTTTTAGGCTCAAGATATTGTGTTTACAACAATTGTGAAAGTGGCTCAATGTTTGTTTATATAGGTAGGGCAAATGAAAGAGTTTTCTAATGTTATTTTGGCTTAAAAACTTGTCCAAAATATCCTACTTACGCAGCGACGTTCGAACGCACTTCAAACGTAACTCAAACACAAAGTTTATGCATGAAAACGTTCGAACGGAAATACGAACGCCACACGAACGCAGGTCGCAGACTGATTTTCAGGTGCAACTTAAAACGCTTGTAACTTTCTCGTCTCTTGTCTAAATCATGAGTTCTTTATATGTACGCGATTGTTTTCGAGTCCACTTTCCAATGCAATTGACCCCATGTCAACTTGATCTCTAAATCTTCTGGAATATTCAAAATGGTAAACATCGCTCGGATAACTCCATCAGATTTTATCCAAATACTTGTCCAATTGCTCCAAGATCTTCAAGACTTATTACAACTCAATTGAACTTGTTTTGTTATAGACATTGCCAATAAAATGGGACTAATACGAACTAATGATCTGTTCCTGATTCGACCGATCTTGAAACAATGACGAGCTCTACTCCCAATTTTCAAACTATGAAGAGAAATTTATGTACTCAGTTGAAATATTCATCACCCAATAATTAACAAATAACAACAGCATTAAATCAAAGCAGTTGCCCCACTCCGCAAGCAATAGTCAAAGTCAAAGTCAAAGTCAAAGTCAAAGTCGAATGAAACAAGCAAGATTGACTGCAATTCGCTGCTTCTCGCTTAATGAAAGCGATTCCATGCCTAACAGAGAATTATTGGTTGTTTTTAAAATAAATAAATAATTTGGTGATCGAATATATATATATATATATATATATATATATATATATATATATATATATATATATATATATAATTTTTAATATTTAAAAATAGATTAAGTTCGATTTAAATTTTAAACACACAATATGTAAACAAATATTCTTTTGATATTACCTGCAATTTTTTCCTAAGATAGAGCGGTCTCGTCGGTTAAAGAAAATTATTTAAAAATGACTCGATCAAATTTTAATGTCAAAAGATTATAATTGTTAATACATGTGATCCTTTTTTTTTACATATAATTTAGGGGTGTTCGTGGGTTGGGTCAGCGGAAAAAATATATTTTCTAATGTAATAATTATTTTGAAATATAAATATTAGCTATTTTATTTCCCAAAACTTATCATACATATAAATTTTAAGACAATAAAAATAATAAACAACTGAAATAATAGTAAAAAATTTAGAAAAATATATTGTATCGGGTCGAGTAGGTTTGATTTTCAAACACGTGACCCTATCCCGGAAAAATCGGATCGGGTTAACCCGATTATACATTACTTTTAATTTAAACTCGATTGGGTCACGTCAGATTAAGGATTGACTTGAAAAATGTGAACTGATGTTTTTTTTTAATTAACTTACTATACTAAATTTAAATTAGGAGTCAGTGTTCAACATTCGAGATATAAGTGAAATCGGGGCTAAATTAGATAAATTCTGATAATGAATTTAATATTCAGTATAAACTCAACTAAATATTCAATTCCAAGTAACAGAATCTTAAAATTTAATTGAATATTAGGTTTCCAAATCTTAAAAAATTTCAAATTTTAAGTTTATATATATATATATATATATCGGTTGGTGGAGTTGCTTCATCGATGTCGGTAATATTCGGTATGAACTTATCAGACAAGGATCTAAGAATTTTCCTTATTATCTTATTAGTAGAAATAGTCTCGCATAGGTTAAAGCTTGAGTTAACGACATCATTAATCTCAGCGTAGAACTCATCAAAGGTCTCAACATCTTTCATCTAGGCGACCTTAAACGTAATAGCAATATCCCAGAGTCTATTATTTTTAATAGATAGGGTGTCATCATGCACAGTCTGCATGATGTCCCAAGTATCCTTGACTATTTCACGCATGGAAATTCTCCTAAATTCTGTCGAGCAAACAACACCATGAATGACATTAATTGCCTTGCTGTTCCTATTGCTAGCGTCAAAATCATCATTGGTCCAGGTCGGTTTGTCTTTATGGGAAGAGACCCAATCAACTATAACCACGAGAGGTTTCCACCCGTACTCAACTGTCATCCAGATTCTCTTATCTAAGGACTTAAAGAACACTTTCATGCGAACATTCCAATGTAAATATTCAGTCCCATCAAAGAATGAGACACAATTTAAGGGTTAACTACGTTCCACAACAAACGAGTCAAAGATCGAGTTCAGTCTCTAATACCAATTGAAAGTTCGTAATTATCCTAAGTTCTGGCCCTATGCAGAATTTATCACAATTAAATAAGACAAGTCCTAATTAATGTGATTATGGATTAATCAAAGTAACAACCACCTAACCTCATATCTACGCAATTATAGATCAAAGCAAAATATTCAAGCAATAAATAATAATGCAAAAAATAAATATCAACCACACAAAATCAACACAAGTATTTTGGTGACGAAGTGGAAAACTCATGCAAGTAAAAAACAACTCTGGGTATCTTGACTACCAGCCCAAAATCCACTATAACAGAGAAATACTTACAACGATGGTAAAAGACCTATGATGACAACTCCATCGACTCTAGTACCTCTAGACTGCAAGAACTTGAAGAACTCCTCAAGCCCGTACCACGGTTTTCTTCAGAACCTCTGAAGTATCTGAGCGGATCAACTTTGAAACTCTGAACGCCGGAACTCCGATTGCCAAACTTCCTCATTGAGAACTCTGCAGGTTTAGGAAATTTGATTTGTAGTGTTGATTTTATTTACAGCTTTATCCTATTTTATTTATAATGGATGTGATGGCCGAATACATAGAGGATATGGATAAAGAATTTTTGTTATTTCAAAGGTTTGATTTGGTATTTGATGTGTTGAAATCTGAGGTATGAAATGATATAATATGCATTATTAATGTCATGTATGAAATGTTGAGAATTGGAATCTCTAGATCTATGGCCGAAAGTTAGATAATTAGGAGGTTGGTGTGTGATATTTATGATAATGATGTAAGCAATGAATATGTAAGGGTGTTAGAAGTAATGGTGGTGGTGGTAACTTTGTGTTACCTTGAGCTTAATGGAAGTGTGAGTATGTGCATGTAGTGTTTGTGGAAATGTTGTTGTGCTCATGATGATCATATTGTAAGCATTGTAAAATGCTTGGTATGATTGGAAGTGTTGTTGGTAATGAAGTATGCATGGTCACATGTGGATAAAATGATTGATGTAAAAGAAATATGATGTAACATAGTATTTTGGATATTATCTCTATTTAATGATAGGTCATGTTTAAATGATTATTGAAGTCATGTTAACCGGTCGAGACATGTAGAAGTGGTGTTAAGTTTTAGGAGTGGAATATTATCACGATAAGTTAAGTCACCTTAGTAGACTTTCTAACCCGTTTTAGTTACTTACGTGTCAAAGTTTCACATTTTTAGTAGCATGCATTCATACATCATCTACGCATCAAATTAGGATCATAAACATCCTCAAATGTTAACCATGTTTGGAAATCATGCCTTTTAGATTTGATGCAGGATCTCCCACCAAGAATCACAAGGTTCCTCGAGCTATAAGGTGTTAGGATTGGTGCTCGGAGTGCCAATCCAGATCGTATTTATGTCTTATTCATGAATACATGCAATTCCATTTTCCATAAATTACTTTTTAATGGTAGCATTCTCTTGTCTTTTATACACATATTCGATCTAATTACGATTAGATTGAAAAAACTAAATCTGTTTTAGTGATAGTGTATATTAGACAAAAGACCTAGGATTTATAATGTAGTGCGCAGTTACAACGTAGTTTTTAGTTTGTAATTGACATTGGGAAGCGCACTGTTTATGATGTATATCCTTAATAAAGTTTTGGTCAAGATTACTAACACAGGTCGGTTAGTAAAATCCATGAGGCCAGTACATGTCGTATATCGTGACTTGGTCCGATGATTTATCCCCAATTTAAACCATGATGTCTCAGGAGACTCGTCTAGACATGTAGGTTGTGTTTATTTGATAAATACTGAACGTTCTGACTGAAGATTTCCTAAAGATGGTACACAAAAGTCAATAGGGGAATTCTTCTCGGTTGAGCGAGCAATGTCATTTTCTACCTGAGAAACCATGTGGAATATATGATTTTATCTCCACACTTGATGGCAAGTTCACGTCACCGATTGACCGGCGTAAACACACACGTATAACGCAAGCGCACGTATCGTTCAAGTAGTATAAAAATATCGATCCCACGAGGACTTAATATCTAAACTATTAATTTTATGAGGTCAAATGATTACTAATATCTAACAAGTTGATTGATTGATTTGAAATGGTGACGATTCTAAATTTAAAAGCAAGTAAATAAAATTGTCGAAAATAGGTTTTAAGAAAATTCAATATTAAAAACTATCTAGGGTTGTGATTTCTTCCAATATCATTTTAAAGATGAAGTGGTTATCTTAAAGTTGGGTAATATATTGATTTATTAACCTGGAACACTAAATTATGTGTAAGCCTCTGTCGATGGTCAGACACAAATACCCAGTTTAACCCAATTGAACCATATGTCTATGTCAACCAAATTATCTGGATTCATTAAGTTTAAGTTCCAATTATGGCTACCCCCGCCCGACAGGTATATTCCTATCCTGTAAGGAAATCTATTAAAGGGTTATCTATCCTCAAGGAAGATCGTGGGCTATTGAGTCTAAGGCTGAAACCTAAAATCCCTATGTCTAGTTCATTTTAGATTTACCAGATCAATTTTATTAATGGCCAGTTAATGAAAAAGCATTAAGTTTAAGACTCAATAAATAAATCTTTATATTACCCAAGCTATAATCTAACCCTTATAAAACGGTGATATTGGATTTCATCACAACCCCAGATAACTAATTTAGTTACAACACATAACTAGGGCTAGTAAAAACTTGAAAATAAAAGACATAAAGTAAAAATGCGGTAAAGTAAATACTGAAAAGTAAATTACAATAAAATAAAATGCTAAGGTAAAAGGAATTACTTTTACTACTACTAATTTAGATATCTCCCATAAAATAATATATAAACTTGTGATTCTTTTTCCAACCAGCCATATAGGCGGTAACCTGATTAAGTCAAATTAAGTCCAACCAGCCATAAAGGCGGAACCAAAATTAAATTACCAACCGACCATCTGGCGGTATCCTTTATTAGTCAGGTTTAAATCAGATTAAAATGAATTACCAACCGACCAATCTGGCGGTATCCTTTTTAAGTCAATATTTTAAATAGTGAATATATTATTTTTAAGGGAGATTAATCTAAATAGAGTAAAAGAATTACCTTTCACCCTAGCTGGGGGAGTTACCTCCTCATGGTAAATAATAAAAACTGTAAAAAGTAAAAAGTAAAAAGTAAAAAGTAAAATTAAATTACTATATTAACAAAACGTAATTAAAATTAATTACAAAACTAAAAACTAAAAAAAAAACTAAAAATTAAAAGAAAGTAGAGAGAGAAACTCTCTCTTTAGAAAGATTATAAGAGAGAGAGTGGTGCATGAATTCTGAAATCTCGAGCTCATTTATAGGCCTCGGTAGGACAGCGTCGCGACGCCAGGTCCTCAGCGTCGCGACGCCGATTTGTCGACGTGGCACGCTCTGGTTCGCTGGTTTGAAGATTCTGGATAAGCTGATAAGGTGACACGTGGCAGAGTGGTTGGGCTTCAATTATTGTGACACGTGGCGGCTTCTGATTGGTCGCTGAGATTCTTATCCGCCACGTGTCAGATAAGGATAGGATACTCAATTATTGATGCTGACGTGGCGGTGACGTGGCGCGTGACGTGCGACACGTGGGAAAGAGACTGTCGGCACCGTAGAATTGCGACACGTGTCGACACGTGTTCCTGATTGGCTGATGCGACGTGGCAGTTGACTTGGTGACCTTGTGACGTTGCGGATGACGTGCGTGACACATGGCGAAGTTGACTTTTTGACCGATGACATGGCTGATGACGAGGCGACACGTGTCAACTCTGACTGTCGGCAGCTATGATGATGACACGTGGCACGGCGCATGTTAGCAGATCGGCTGTGATGGTGACACGTGGCACGGCGCATTTTAGCAAAGTCAAACTTTTCTCAGATTCTGATTTGTGGACCCGGCGCACGTTAGCACTGTTCGGCGCATTTTAGACGTCGCGACGGGAAGTCTGGGCGTCGCGACGCGCTAAAGACCAAAATATCCATGTTGACGCATTTTTGTCCGTTTTTGCCCCAAATTGCCTCCAATGCTTTCCAAACTTTATTTATCTACAAAATAACACAAAATACATCAAAACGTTCACAAAACTCAAGAAACTATACAAAATATTAGGTTAAATGAGTGGGAAATAGTGATATAAATACCACTCATCACACCCCCAAACCTAACATTTTGCTAGTCCTCGAGCAAAACATAAAATAAAATAAATAAAAATAAAATTAACTAAGCCACTTTCGTAGGGATCACGTTGCATTTAGCGTATGCAACAAGCCTTTAAACCCCTAGGTGTCCCTAGTGGACGAGTTGTAGTCTCGTGAGGGTTTACAGCAATGATACCCACAAACATTTTTACAAAAGTAAAAAGTTAGTTAAAACTAATGCACACAAAAGCAAAAAGACAAGCGAAAAGAGAATAAAGATGTTAGTGACTAATCAGGTGAAACTTCTACTCCAAGTTACTAGTTGTTTTGTTTTATTTAAATTACTGAATAAGTAAATTCTCCGATTATTTTTACCATTCTCCATATACACAGCCAACAAAATATTAATCAACTCATTTTTGCCCACAACAGTCATAACAGTGCAGTTGATAAGAGAGTAATATTTTTGTCCTAAAGTTCTATCAGATTTCACATTTTTTGTAGCAATGGAATAATTTTTCTCATTTTCTGATTTTTTCTTTGATTTTTCTCTATTTTTTTATTTATATACAATATCTTCCATCTATGTAGCGAGTGTTGGGTCGGTGGCTCCCAAACCAGTTGGCTTTAGGGCACCAGGTGTTAAGACACCCCTACGGACTTAATTACTCAGACTTCATATATATATTTTTGCAGCATCTTTGATCCATGTAACGAGCTTTGGGCCAGTGACTCCCAAACCAGTTGGTTTTAGGGCACTAGGTGTTAAAACACCCTTACAGACTTAATAACTCGGATCTCAGACGTTTTTTTTTTTTTTACTCCATTGCTTTTTGAGATGCTTCCTCCAATTAAACTAGAGCACTGAATATTACAAACTTTTCAATTTTAGCTCATGTCCGTATGTTACTATATATGTTGATAATATCTGTCAACTGAGCATATGAAGATTCATTTTAGTCCGTTTTAGGAGAATTCACAAATTAAATAATTCAAAATGAAATAAAAAAAAATTAACTTGTTTCGAAATAGGTTTGAGATACGTCTCAGGAGTGGAAACTCCTTACTCAGCTATCTCTTACCAATTTCACCTTTTTAGTCAAATTAAAAAACCACAAATATTTTTGTAATTTTTGAAAATTTTTCAATTTTTTTGTATTTTTCGAAAAAATTTGGACTAAAAATAAAAACAACATACAAACTAAAAACAAGGTACTAATCAACTAATTTCCTCCCCCAAACCTAAATGAGACATTGTCCCCAATGTCTTAAACAGTAAAAGGAGAGTTAAGAAGGTCGTACCTGGTTAGCTGAAAATCTACAGGAAATTAAAGGTTAAGATCCAGATTAATCGACGCCTCTTACCACGATCGTCCTCGGACCAATTTATCTTTGAAAGGATAGGGTCAACTTGTGGTTCATAGGCTATGAGTTGGTCTATTAGATCCGGAGCAGTTCTGGCAGTAAAGAGGAGTTCTTTCAAGGTTTTGACACGAACCCATTTCTCCGAGCATCATCAAGAAACACACAAAGAAAATCATAAAATCCATCAACGTTAAACAGTCCAAGCGGTTTCTGGTGTATGTTCAGGTTCGCCCAAGATAGTACTATAAAAATTTCCTCCAATGTACCCAAGCCACCTGGCAAAGCGATAAAAGCATCAGCACGGTTAATCATTTCTACCAGTCGTTCAGACATACCTGGCACGATCAGTTCCTCTCCGTTTGATGATCCAATAAGATTTGCCTCTGCCAAGGGTTTTGGGATGATTCCCAAAACATGACTGCCTCCTTCCTGTACAGCCTTTGAAACGATCCCCATAAGTCCAAGATTGCCTCCGCCATATATTAAGTGCATATTCCTTGCAGCTAAGACTCGACCCAATTCCTGTGCTGCTTCTATGTATTGTGGTTTAGTACCAACACTACTACCGCAAAACACACAGATGTTTTCAACTCGTCTTCTTGAAGTGGCTTCCATTTTTTTATGTATTTCTTTCTGAACTCTGGATGCCTTCAAAAGTGCAATGACGGGCTGAATTTATAGTACCTGAAAAGGGTGAGTAAAAATAGCACAAGTATCTTCCAGAGGACGATTAGTAGCGAAATAATATCGTGATAGTCAAAAGGTCTGGATCCTGTCGGAGAAAATAAAAAAGAAAACACAAAACAAATCACAATTATTAAGAAAAGACAAAGAGATATAATATTTACAAGAAAAGTAACGGCTTGATTGACGTCTATGCGTCAGGGACAAGCTTCCCATCCAATTTTCTTATAAATTGGCAAACAGGGTCTTTTTGAGTCAGATTCCCGAGACTTAACAGTTGTCTTTCTTTTTGGAATTGTGTATGTAATTTGCGAATGGCATGTGAACATATCCACTGGGATGCGTCTCAAGAGTTAAAGATATTTCATCTAAAGACTCCTTACTCAAGCCATCCCTAATGAATTTAATTTTGTCTTCGCGATTATCAGACACCATTCCTAAAGAACGACAACGAGTGTTGCAATTAAATCGTGCACATTTGAAACAAACACCCATTGTTTAGCTCTACGTTTCTTTGCATAGGTGCTTCTTCCAAAACCAGGCAGATGTGAAATAAAAGAGTCAGAAGACTCACCTGCCAATCGGACTCGTGCTTCAATTACCCAACGAATATCATTAGGAATACCTTGATCATCAGTAGTCTCATCCGTTCCAAGCGAGCTTTGTAAACTTTCATCAGAGATTTTTGAGGGAGAGAAGGAAATTGCTTGTGAAGATTTGCGAGAGCTTCTTCCATCTTGAAATGACTAAACCTGCAAAAATTAAACACAAAACAAAAATAAAACACACCAAATCACAATATATACACAAATTGCATGGGTTGCCTCCCTGCTAGCGCTAAGTTTAAAGTCGTCAGCCAGACTTGGCTTCTCGAACGTTAAGCTGGATCTGAAAGTGTAACACTTTCTTTTTGTCGCTCAAATGATTCTCCCCAGTAGTGCTTGACACGCTTGTTTTTAACCTTGAAAGTTTTGTTAGCGTCAGGATCATGTATCTCAACGGCTCTATTTGGTAAAACTTTGGTGATCACAAATGGACCTGACCACCGTGATTTTGGCTTCCATGGGAAGAATTTCACCCTTGATTTGTTTAACAGTACCTTCTGCCCTGGTTCCAGTTGTATGCGCACTAACTTCTCATCATGTCTTTTCTTGCCCTTTTCTTTGTACAATTTGGCATCCTCAAAAGGCTGATTGTGAAATTCCTCCAATTCGTTGAGCTGGTGGAACTTTTTCTCTTCTGTTGCTTGTAGTGCAAGAATTGGCTCCTTCAGTACAAAAGACGCTTTATCTTTAGGCTCCACAGGCAATTGACATGTTTTAAGTTTGTCAGTAGAACTTTGCATTGCATCAGAGTTCTGAATGGTACTGTGTATCACATCGAGTTTGAAACATTCCTCCTTCTTTTCATCATCTGGGAAATTCATGGCCTTGAAAACATTGAATGTTACTTCTTGGTCCTGTACCCTCATGGTTAATTCTCCTTTTTGTACATCAATAATGGTTCGACCTGTAGCCAAGAATGGTCTCCCAAGGATGATTGGCACGTCTGCGTCTTCCTCCATATCAAGGACAATAAAATCTGCTGGGAAAATGAATTTGTCAACCTTGACCAGCACATCCTCAACTACGCCTCTTGGAAATACGAGCGTTCTATCAGCAAGTTGTAGTGAGACTGAAGTTGGCATTGTTTCTCTAATCTGTAATTTCCTGAAAATAGAAAAAGACATCAAGTTAACACTCGCACCTAAATCACACAAAGCCTTACCAAAGTTATGTTCTCCTATGACGCAAGGAACAGTGAAACTGCCAGGATCTTTCAATTTGGGGGAAGTTTCCTCTGAATGATGGCACTGCATTCTTCTGTTAATGCTACTGTCTCGTAATCTCCCAATCTCGTTTTCGTGAAAGAATATCTTTCATGAATTTGGCATAGGTGGGCATTTGTTCCAACGCTTCTGCAAATGGAATGTTGATATGCAGCTTTTTGAAGATCTCCAGGAACCGAGAAAACTTCTTGTCCAATTTGTTCTTCTGAAGACGTTGAGGAAAAGGTGGAGGTGGAGTGATCTGTTCTTTTTCCTTTGCTTCTTTTTCCTCCATCTGTTGCTTTGTTTCTTTTGGAACTTCCTCAGCAGTTGTTGACTCCAACATCTTTGTTGATTTCAGTACCGCTTTTTAACATGATGGCATGACATTGCTCCTTCCCCATGTTTTTTGGATTTGGCTCTGTGTTGCTAGGAAGGGTACCTGGCGGTCTGTAACTCTGAGCATTTGCCAGTTGTCCCATTTGATTCTCCAGTGCTTTAATAGAGGCTGAATGGCTTTGAAATATAGGTCATATCTTGCTGCTTGAGAGTCGTGTTTTGCTTCCATCTTTTTCAAGTAGGTCAACACTTCTGTTATTCCTGATTCATTTGCCTGCTCCTGGGCTTTGTTCTGTTGCTGGAATTGGTGGATAGTTCTGCTGTTGGCCTGAATTGTTGCTCCATGATAAATTAGGATGATTCCTCCACCCTGGGTTGTAGGTGTTGGAATATGGATTGTTCCCTTGTCTGTTGAAATTGTTGACATAATTCACCGTCTCTTCATGTTGGTTTGGTTCTGGTGCTCCTCCATATGGTGAACTTGTGGATCCAGTGATGTTCACAACTTGCGTGCTAAGTGTTTCTAGACATTTGCATATCTGATCCAGCCTGGTATTCACTGCTGTGTTTGCTCCAACTTCATAAATTCCTGCAATTCTTTGGATCATGCTCCTTTCTGTTGGCCACAAGGAATTGTTGTTGGCCATTTCTTCGATTAGGTCCCAGGCTTGATCTTCTCCTTTTGCCATCAAAGCTCCTCCAGCAGCAGCATCGATTGTGGTTCTCATTATTCCAGAAAGTCCATTATAGAATGTTTGGACTTGAAGCCATTTTGGAATCTCATGGTGAGGACATTTCCGGAGTAAATCTTTGTACCTTTCCCAAGCTTCGCAGAGGGATTCTGAATCTTGTTGTACAAAGGATGTGATGTCATTCCTCAATTTTCCGGTTCTGGCTGGTGGAAAGTACTTTGCAAGAAATTTGGTGGCTAAAGTGTTCCAAGTTGTGATAGAACCTGCTGGTAGTGAATGTAGCCAAGCTTTAGCTCTGTCCTTCAAGGAATATGGAAAAACTCGCAGTCTCATTGCTTCTTCTGATGCTCTGTTGTAGTTAAAAGTGCCGCAAACTTCCAGGAAGTTGCTGATGTGGGAATTAGGATCTTCAGTTGCATTCCCCCCGAACTGAACTGACTGCTGAATCATCTGAATGCATGTTTTGATGTCACACGCATTTGCTGGTAAGGGAGGAAGTACAATACAGGAAATGAGTCTGTCAACCACCGGAATGGTTCTGTCTCGAATGGGAATTGGTGGTGCAACGTTCAAAGGTTCAGGTTCCATGTTGACTAAAGCTTCTTGGCCTTCTCGCCTTTCCCTTCTCAACTGTCTGATGGTTCTTTCAATTTCTGGGTCAAGCGGTCGGAGTTCAAAGCTTCTGGTTCGTCTCATGTAGTTTCTGAGAACCTGAAACACAAGAAAAACAAAACAATAAGTAAAAAGAAATTAGATACAAGTAACGTATCTAACCCCTAAACTAATAGTAAAAGATAAATAAGTCCCCGGCAACGGCGCCAAAAACTTGACCGGCGTAAACACACACGTATAACGCAAGCGCACGTATCGTTCAAGTAGTATAAAAATATCGATCCCACGAGGACTTAATATCTAAACTATTAATTTTATGAGGTCAAATGATTACTAATATCTAACAAGTTGATTGATTGATTTGAAATGGTGACGATTCTAATTTAAAAGCAAGTAAATAAAATTGTCGAAAATAGGTTTTAAGAAAATTCAATATTAAAAACTATCTAGGGTTGTGATTTCTTCCAATATCATTTTAAAGATGAAGTGGTTATCTTAAAGTTGGGTAATATATTGATTTATTAACCTGGAACACTAAATTATGTGTAAGCCTCTGTCGATGGTCAGACACAAATACCCAGTTTAACCCAATTGAACCATATGTCTATGTCAACCAAATTATCTGGATTCATTAAGTTTAAGTTCCAATTATGGCTACCCCCGCCCGACAGGTATATTCCTATCCTGTAAGGAAATCTATTAAAGGGTTATCTATCCTCAAGGAAGATCGTGGGCTATTGAGTCTAAGGCTGAAACCTAAAATCCCTATGTCTAGTTCATTTTAGATTTACCAGATCAATTTTATTAATGGCCAGTTAATGAAAAAGCATTAAGTTTAAGACTCAATAAATAAATCTTTATATTACCCAAGCTATAATCTAACCCTTATAAAACGGTGATATTGGATTTCATCACAACCCCAGATAACTAATTTAGTTACAACACATAACTAGGGCTAGTAAAAACTTGAAAATAAAAGACATAAAGTAAAAATGCGGTAAAGTAAATACTGAAAAGTAAATTACAATAAAATAAAATGCTAAGGTAAAAGGAATTACTTTTACTACTACTAATTTAGATATCTCCCATAAAATAATATATAAACTTGTGATTCTTTTTCCAACCAGCCATATAGGCGGTAACCTGATTAAGTCAAATTAAGTCCAACCAGCCATAAAGGCGGAACCAAAATTAAATTACCAACCGACCAATCTGGCGGTATCCTTTTTAGTCAGGTTTAAATCAGATTAAAATGAATTACCAACCGACCAATCTGGCGGTATCCTTTTTAAGTCAATATTTTAAATAGTGAATATATTATTTTTAAGGGAGATTAATCTAAATAGTAACAGTAAAAGAATTACCTTTCACCCTAGCTGGGGGAGTTACCTCCTCATGGTAAATAATAAAAACTGTAAAAAGTAAAAAGTAAAAAGTAAAATTAAATTACTATATTAACAAAACGTAATTAAAATTAATTACAAAACTAAAAACTAAAAAACTAAAAATTAAAAGAAAGTAGAGAGAGAAACTCTCTCTTTAGAAAGATTATAAGAGAGAGAGTGGTGCACTGAATTCTGAAATCTCGAGCTCAATTTATAGGCCTCGGTAGGTAGGATCCAGCGTCGCGACGCCAGGTCCTCAGCGTCGCTACGCCGGATTTGTCGACGTGGCACGCTCTGGTTCGCTGGTTTGAAGATTCTGGATAAGATGATAAGGTGACACGTGGCAGAGTGGTTGGGCTTCAATTATTGTGACACGTGGCGGCTTCTGATTGGTCGCTGAGATTCTTATCCGCCACGTGTCAGATAAGGATAGATACTCAATTATTGATGCTGACGTGGCGACACGTGGGAAAGAGACTGTCGGCACCGTAGAATTGCGACACGTGTCGACACGTGTCACGCTGCTGTGATTGGCTGATGCTGACGTGGCAAGTTGATTGGTGACCTTGTGACGTGGCGGATGACGTGGCGTGACATGGGAAGTTGACTTTTTGACCGATGACATGGCTGATGACGAGGCGACACGTGTCAACTCTGACTGTCGGCACATATGATGATGACACGTGGCACGGCGCATGTTAGCAGATCGGCTGTGATGGTGACACGTGGCACGACGCATTTTAGCAAAGTCAAACTTTTCTCAGATTCTGATTTGTGGACCGGCGCACGTTAGCACTGTTCGGCGCATTTTAGACGTCGCGACGCGGAAGTCTGGGCGTCGCGACGCGCTAAAGACCAAAATATCCCTGTTGACGTATTTTTGTCCGTTTTTGCCCCAAATTGCCTCCAATGCTTTCCAAACTTTATTTATCTACAAAATAACACAAAATACATCAAAACGTTCACAAAACTCAAGAAACTATACAAAATATTAGGTCAAATGAGTGGGAAATAGTGATATAAATACCACTCATCACCGATCTATTTATGATCAGACTCCACCTGTTCGTTGGGTTTGGAACTGTAGTTCATGATATCTGTGCGTTATCAAGAAGAGGATCCGTCATTCCTGTGTACAGGGCAATGCATCCTTCACGTGTTACGATTCTAGTAAATCCATGGTCTTGTATAACTTGGACAATCAGTTCCGAGTGTTATTTAGAGATCGTAAATTGAAGTCGACTATCTTATACCGAAGGATTGTTTGACCTTTTTTATCTATATCCAGGTTATAATATGTATAGCCTGTGACGAAGAGATTATCGTATACAATGACCTCGACTTGCATAGTTAGTGAGATTATCTGTTGGTCGTCATAATTCATGAGTGGTGTGAATTATGGACACGAAATGGATTTCTTGACAGATAAACCTAAACTTAGAGTCCCACAATATGAAGTGTACTCGTTAAGACTTGGACAACACATTAGAATAATACAGATTATTCATAATACTTATCGATTAAGTGAGTTAATTCGAGTCGTTTAATTGGTTAAACAAAAACACATGCTTTAGGGGATTTCAGTTAATCGTAATTATTGTGTATTTGTATTTGATACATAATTTGATCAGATACACATTAATTAATCGTTAAATGAGATTTTGACACATGCCATAAATATATGTATTTGTTATTTATTGTAAATAAAAATACATATATAATAATAATAATTAATTATTTAGATATTTAATTGTTAAACATTTGAATAGTTAAATAATATCCATATTTCATAAATGTTATGAAATATGTTTAATTATTATTGAAACACATGGCATGATTTAATTAAGGTAAATGTGTGCAAATTTGATTTGCTACTAAAAAGCTTAATTTCATTTTATTGGATTAAATGTTGAAAATGCCATAATAACCCCAAGAGTCGGTCATGCTTCTTATTTTTATTTGAAAATTTTGTTTCCTTCATTAGAAGGAATCCATGGCCGAAACTTAACCATAAAATAGCTCTCAAATTATCTTTGATGATTCAAGGAGAAAATGAAGGAAAATTCAAGAAAAAGCTTAGGAAATCAAGAGATTAAAGGTAATCTTCTACAACCATAAGCTTGGAAATTAATTTCTTATTTTCTTGAATTGTTAGAATAGTTCTAGGGTTCATTTGTTTGATAAAATTGGGGCTTTTGGTTTTGGTGGATGGATATGGAAGCGGTGATGCATGTGTGAAGTGTTTTGGGTGCTATTATTGTAATATGTATCCAATTTATTAATTTGATGATATGTTGCCATTCTAGAGTGTTATGACCATTCTTGTAATACCTAGAATTGTTCTTGGGTGGTTAATGTGTGGTAACTTTGATTGGTGTTTTGATTAATTGGATTAATCTTGAAAAATTGGATTAAAAGCATGAAAAATTGACATTTTTGGTTTCTGGATCAGATCTGGAAAATATGGGTTTATGTTGATGAAATTGATGTCATATGAATGTATTGTATGTGTTTTGGGTGTTGGAATAATTGCCAGAAATTGTTTCGGAGTTGAAAAAAGCGAAAACGGTGAAAAACGGCGTTATCAGGTGACTTTTGAACCAACCGGGTGACAGCTGTCCAAACAGTGAATTTTTCACTGTTCAGGCAGCCCATGAATTGTCCTAACACTATTGGGGCTGGCCTGGGCAGTCCATATAAGTGTTGGGTGGTCAGTTAGGTCAAAAACGTGTTTTGCGTCATTTTGCGGAAAAATATTTTTCGTAAAAGTTTAGCGAAGTTTCTACCTTATTTATGTCGTTATTTGATATCGAGTAAATGTGTTTAGGTGAAATATGAATAATTTATTCGGTAATTTGAAAAGTTTTAAAATTACGATTTCGCCCGAACAACGCTTCCGCTGCGCCCTTCGCTCGAAACCCCAACATAAGGATCATTCCCAACACTGTGAGTGGATGCTGCTTTGCTTTTTATGTTTTCAAAATAGTATACGTTTATTTAATTAAGTTCTTAAATTGAACTTACATTAGTTTTAAGATTGCGCTTTCAAGACTTACATTACATGCTTTAGGGCACAATTTAGTGTTTTTAGTATAGTACTTGATTCGATGTTGTGAAGTTTACAGTTTTTAGACATGAGTAATTTTATATTGAAAAAGTTTACACATGATTTATATTCTATTACATGATTCAGATTATATTTAGTTTGGATTTATAAAATATTAGAAATATGGTTTTCAAATTGCCAGTTCGTGCCGTCCCTCAGTTTTAGCGTCCTGAGTTTGCTCATATTGCCTCATGGGACACTGATCACCCCCATCAGGCCCAACATCAGTTCAATATTCAGCTTCCCCTACCTACGCGGTGATAGGTCTCGCTAGATAGGTTTCACGCCCCCAGGCCACGACACTGATAAGCTTTTTTATGGCAACATATTTCTCTTATGAGTATTTTACAACACATGTATTTAAGTTCATTAAGTTTTCCATATTTCCATACTTTTTTTTTTATTTTCTCGCAATTAAATGATTTTATAATATTTTTCACTTAGCATTCACTCACCAAGTTTTTTATAAGATCTGACCCCCCACAGTCTCTTTGCATTTGCAGGTCCAGTTCTAGCCCTATGTACCTCAGGTCTCAGATACTGATGATTGGAAGAGATGGACACCAACTACAATCATTAGAGATTCATGTCACAATGTCCATATATCATGTATATAAGTCATGTTATAGACCGTAAGGTCGAATAAATGTCTTGTGTATTTAATTAATGCATGTAATTATAAGATAATATGCATGCATGATCACTCACCGGATAGAATAATATCTTACAAATTCTACCATGTGTATTAGATATAGGGCATGTAGATTTAGTATATCCAGGTCAGTGGCTTAGGGGATGGTCATGCCGTCTCCTGCCTGTCACGTCCTGGATATACTGGGATGTGATAAATGCATGTTGATTAAATACACAATCGTTACCATGAAGCCATCAAAATTCAATTCAGTTACAATTTGAAATTTCAATTAACTTCTTTTTCATTACTCCATTAAATAATTTCCCCCAAATAAGGAGAATGCAAGAATGGTGTGAGGATGAATATAGGAACTTCTTTTACCTCTGTATTATAGTAGATTTATAGAATCACAAAATCACATGGACTTGTATAGAAAACTTCTCTCATGGTATAATAGAGTTGTTATTGTTAATTTGTGATAAAATCATAACAACCAAGAACATTCTTTGTTTTAGAATTTGTGTGATGCAAAATAAATGAAGAAGAAATTCTTTAGAATTGACATGAAATTGCCTTACAACAAGGATATGTATAGAATTGAATATTCACATTCAAGATGCATCTTTTATCATTCAAAAGATGCAGCTTTTCATTTTAAAATTTTAAAATATTTTATGGGAATCACACCTTCGTTTGAACGAGCAGACCTAATGCTATCTCGTTCGTACGACTTGAAAGACAGTTCGAATGAGAACGCCTCTAGATGACTTGTTCGAACAAATTCGTAAGCTGTTCTTTCAAACGACTATAATTTCGTTCGAACGAGTATCCAATGCGAATTACCATATACTTATACATGTCAACCCCCGATGCGTCAATGTAAATCAATATTACAAAAAAAACCATAAATATTTAGAAAAAATCCAAATATTTTAGATCGGCTAGTCGCCTGTATGGATTGTCTCATGCCACTTCTATGTTAGACATATATAGCATTGGACTTCATGATCTTAGGTTATGTTTTGGAATAATACAATGGTGTATGGCCCACAAAGGAGACAATTTGTTACACTCAAATTTATGATAAAATTAGGAGTCCTAAGTATAGTGAATACCAATTATGATAAGAAAATCAAATTTTTTTTTTTAATTTGTGAAGAAAATGTGTATCAACATTTACTTAATTAGAACTTACAAATGAGAGGCCTTTATATAGGCATTATACAACTAACATATTAAATACACAAGTACACAACTATCATATTAAATATACAACTAACATATTAAATACATAACTACACAACTACCATATTAGATACACAACTACCATATTAAATACACAACAACACAACTATCAACTATACACTACACCACTAACATCCCCCCTCAAACTCAAGGTGGTTTAGACGAAACCAAATTGAGTTTGGAAACAAGTGTAGTGTAACGTCCCGAAAGAAAGGATTTGGTGAGGACATTAGCTAATTGATCACAGAGCGTAGATACATCTGTTTGGAGATAAGGACAAGCAGATAAGACCTGTTTAGAGATAGAGACAAACAGATAAGACCTGTTTGGAAACAGGGACAAGAAGATCAGACCTGTTTGGAAACAGGGACAAAGAGATAAGAACTGTTTGGAAATAGAGATAATGAGATAAAACCTGTTTGGAAACAGAGACAAAGAGATAAGACCTGTTTGGAAACAAGGACAAGGACATATCCAGAGATCGGAACTCTGGCTCTGATACCATGTGAGAATTTGTGAAGAAAATGTGTATCCAAATTTACTTAATTAGAACTTACAAATGAGAGGTCTTTATATATGCATTATACAACTAACATATTAACTACACAACTACCATATTAAATATACAACTAATATATTAAATACACAACTACAGAACTACCATATTAAATACACAACAATCATATTAAATACATAACTACACAACTATCATATTAAATACACAACTACCAACTACACAACTAACATATATATATATTTTTTTAATTTTTTTATAAAAGACCATTTTTTTAGAAATTCGTTTACGACCCCAAAATTCAGGGAGGTCCTTGGAATAATACCTCAGGATCCTACGCTTTTCAATGGGTTATACGGACCAGGAAATGGATGAGATTCTTTTATCTACAATTGGTTTGCTTTGCATTTGTGTAGGTTCCGGCAAAGTGTCATCTTCAGGAGAAAGAAAATGGCCTAGACTTAGGTGGTGAGTATTCTAATACCGTATTATTAATACGAACGTGGATTTGGTTTTCATTTAAGAGAAAAAAAATTAACACACCAAATATAAATATTATATTAGACTTTGACAACCTACCTTTTCATGGAAGAATCCACAGCACACAACCAGAGGCACATGCCACATATTTTATGAGAAAAATGAGTGAAACTTACAAATTAAGCACACTTATTATATTTTAAAATTAATTGATATTTCCCACATATTTAAAAATGGGTCATGCTAACGAGTGTCCTAAGGGCACTCTTTAAGGATTAATTTTTAGAAAATTTTCACATCATTTTTATGGAAAATGTTAAAAAATTATCAAAATATTAAATTTTTTTTTTTCATTTTCCCATAAAAACTTTTCTAAAATGAATTCTTAAGGAATGCTCTTGGGGCACTCGTTAACATTTCCCTTTAAAAATATCGAATAAATGTTTGAAATGCGTGTGTGAACTCTGTTAATTGATCCGTTTGAAAAAAAAAAATTTGTTAGTGCAGTTTTCAATTATTTAGACTTTGTGTTATTAAAATAATGTGCATGTCAATCTCACTGCAATATTTTAAAGTGTTTGTGAATCCCGAGTTTGATGGGTTTGAAATAAAACCTCATGTCTCCACCTCTCTTATTGTAATTGTCTTGCTGTCTATAATATTTTCACTTATGCTCCATGGAGAAGAAACAGCTAGCTATAGCTTGAGGCCATTTGAGGTACCATAAATGAACTGCTTATTTTCTTTTTGTACTTGCAATTACTTGAAAGTAATTTCTGACGGGTTGGTTGAGTGTTAATTTATTATCTGTTTGGTCACGGATTTCAATCTTGAAAACGACATTTTTTTAGTAGGAGGCTTGTGCTTTGGATACGACTTTTAACTTGCAATGACTTCAGTTTGTTTCACAAACTATGCATTACAATCCCTTGCTTTGCTCTCTGGAAAATTTTGAATGTATGGAATTTCTGAGTTAGTTTTGGTAAAGTGGGGATTTAGGAATTAGGATAGTCCCCAAGGGGTGTGGCGGGGTGGTGTAGGGTCCAGGATCTCACATTGAGGTTCTGGATTCGAATCCAGGGGGTGCATTTCTTGTACCGCGGCCCAGAATGGGTGGTTTGGTGGCGGAGTTTCCATCGTTTAAAAGAATTAGGATATGTTTGTTGGTTAATTTTGGAAGTAGGGCACATAAACTTTTGTTTCCTAGCTAATGTTTAGTTATTTACCAACCCATTTAGTGATTTCATTTCATAGTATTATATATATATATATATATATATATATGATTCTAGTTGGGTGAGTAACTGAGTATAATAATATTTACGTAGATTTTGGTTTTAATTCAAAAAAAAAATGTATGTCCAGCACACGAAATTTTCCGCACGCTAGGTTTTGGGGAAGATTAAATATGTACGTAGTCATATCCTTTGTTTTTTATTTTTGTAAAGAAATTGTTTCCTCGATTCGAACCTTTGACCTTCTAATTATAATCTAATAACCTTACTATTACATCAACATTCATCCTCAAAATATATATAAGTTTTATGTTTCATATGAACTACCACCTACCTGTTCATTGAAGAATTCAAGACACTCATTTAATGGGAGAAAGGCTTTGGAATTTGTGTGGTGAGGCGTTTCTGGTTTTTGTCTTTAAATAATGTGCATGTATATCTCACAGCAATATTTTAAAGTGCGTGTGAATTCCGGAGTTACAACTTTCTTTTTGGGTTCAAAAAATTAATCCCATGTGTATAATTTTGCTAATGGAGGCTGGTGTTTTAAGTTGAAACTTTCTCAACTTCTTCAGGAATATTTTCACTTAAGCTCCTTGGAGAAGAAGCAACTAGCTTGAGGCCATTTGAGGTACCTTCAACTTCTTATTTTCTTTTTGTTCTTGCAATCACTTCAATTTGCTTCACTAGCTTTGCATTCCCTTGCTTTGCCCTCAATATTTAACTTGATTCTCATCCGCATTTAATGACAAGTACAAGAAAGTTATGAATATATCCTATATGGGATCTCTTAATTGAATTCTTAGTTTTGGTAAAGTGGGGATTTAGGATATGTTTGCTGGTTAATTTTGAAAGTAGGGTACAAAACTTTTATTTCGCAGCTAATGTTTACCAACCCATCTAGTGATTTCATTTCATAGGAGTGTTGATTAAGAGCCACAAGATTTCAATCTTACACATACCTTTGCACTTTCACCACCTTTGTTCAAATCAAATTCCAAATAAATTTTAATGATGAGATCTTTTTGTTTGGATGCTTCAATTGTTAAACAAACAAAGGTTTCGTTTTATATGTATATGTATATGTATATGTATGATTCTAGTTGGTATGCGATACAGGGATTGAAGTTGAAGGGCATCTACAAAAGCAAAAACCAGGATGGAGGATTTTGGGATAATGTTTTGTGGGAAGTCTTGGTGCTCGGATACCCGCGGAAATCCTTGCTATTCATCTATTTTGTGTATCAATCAAGCATTGATCATTTGCTTTGATCTTTTCCTCTTATTTATGCTCTTGTTCATTCTGATTCAGAAATTATCATTGAAATTAATTGACATTCCAACACATTGTAAGCAATTTACACCATTGAAGATAGTGGCTGCAGTTATTAATGGTTGTATTGGATTAGTGTATCTTTGCTTAGGCACTTGGATTTTACACGACAAGCTGAGGAAAACTCAGACTGCTTTACCTTTGAATAGGTGGTTACTAGTATTGTTTCAAGGCATCACATGGTTGCTTGTGAGTTTAACCATAAGCCTTAGAGGAAATCATCTTCCTAAAGCTCCAATGCGGCTACTGTCCGTTCTTAGCTTCTTGTTTGCTGGAATTATCTGTGCTCTGTCCCTCTTTGCTGCGATTTTGAGCAAAGAAGTAACCACAAAGACAATGTTAGATGTTATTTCATTCCCCGGAGCAATATTGTTGCCTTTTTGTGCTTATAAAGGGTATAAACATGAAACCAATGTGAAAATTAGTGGAAGTGACCTCTATGCCCCTTTGAAAGGTGAAGCCAATGGCATTGGCACAGATGATTCTGTTGCCCAAGTGACCGGTTTTGCCAAAGCTGGTTTCTTCAGTAAAATGTCATTTTGGTGGTTGAATCCATTGATGAAAAGGGGCGGAAAGAACACTCTAGGGGATGAAGATATACCCAACTTGCGTGAGGCAGACAAAGCAGAAAGCTGCTATTTGCAATTCCTGGATCAGTTGAATAAGCGGAAGCAAGCCAAACCATCAATATTGAGAACAATAGTAATGTGCCATGGGAGAGAGATTTTCATTTCTGGTTTCTTTGCTTTGTTAAAGGTTCTCACTGTATCTGCCGGTCCTCTGCTTCTTAATTCCTTCATTTTGGTTGCTGAGGGAAAAACAGGTTTCAGCAATGAAGGTTTTCTACTGGCTATGTTACTCTTCTTAGCAAAAAGCTTTGAATCCTTGGCAGAAAGGCAGTGGTATTTCAGAAGCAGACTTGTTGGTCTGAAAGTAAGGTCTTTGCTTACAGCAGCCATTTACAAGAAGCAATTGAGATTGTCCAACGCTGCTAGGCTAATGCACTCTAGTGGCGAGATAATGAATTATGTTTCAGTGGATGCTTACAGGATTGGAGAGTTTCCTTTTTGGTTCCACCAAACTTGGACGACATGTCTCCAGATTTGTATTGCCCTGCTAATTTTGTTCCGTGCAGTGGGGTTAGCAACACTTGCCGCCTTCTTGACTATAATCATCACTGTGCTATGCAATACTCCTATAGCGAAATTGCAACACAAGTTTCAAAGTAATCTCATGCTTGCACAAGATGACAGAATGAAGGCTTGTAATGAGGCACTTGTGAACATGAAGGTTCTGAAACTATATGCCTGGGAAACACATTTCAGGAATGCCATTGAAAATTTAAGGAAAGTGGAGTCCAGATGGTTATCAGCAGTACAGTTTCAGAGAGCATATAATGGTATTCTCTTCTGGTATTCCCCTGTTTTGGTCTCTTCCGCTACCTTTGGTGCATGTTACTTACTTAAGATTCCTCTAAGTGCTAGCAATGTTTTTACTTTTTTAGCAACCTTACGTCTGGTTCAGGACCCTATTTGTTCTGTCCCTGAGGTAATTGGTGTTGTTATTCAAGCAAAGGTTGCATTTTCACGTATTATAAAGTTCCTTGAGGCTCCGGAACTGCCGAATACAAATGTTAGGCATCAAGCCAACATAGAGAACATGAACCAAGCAATTTCCATCAATTCTGCTGACTTTTCATGGGAAGAGAACTCTAACAAACCCACTCTGAGTAATATAAGCTTGGAGGTTAAACTTGGTGGAAAAGTGGCCATTTGTGGAGAAGTTGGTTCAGGAAAATCAACCCTTCTAGCAGCAATTCTTGGAGAAGTTCCAAATACAAAGGGAACTGTAAGTTGCAATTTTCTCTTTTCTGTCTTTTTACAATTGGTCGATACATGGAAATCTTTTGAGAATTGTCTCCTCATATGTGGACCTGCACTTCTACATTTTTCAAGTTCTGCAACTTATAAATAATTTTTACTGATGTTTGATCTGATTGATTTTCATGTTGTATAGATTCAAGTTTATGGGAAGATTGCTTATGTTTCCCAAACAGCTTGGATCCAGTCCGGAAGCATACAGGAGAACATTTTATTTGGATCTCCAATGGATAGCCATCGATACCAAGAAACATTGGAGAGGTGTTCATTGCTAAAGGACCTTGAGTTGCTTCCCTATGGAGATCAAACTGAAATAGGTGAAAGAGGCGTTAATTTGAGTGGTGGTCAGAAACAGCGAATTCAGCTTGCCCGTGCTCTCTATAAGGATGCTGATATATATCTCTTGGATGATCCATTCAGCGCCGTGGATGCTCATACAGCTTCAAGTTTATTTAATGTAACTACTTTTCTTATAACACCATATTCTCTGTTTTATCACTAGGTTTAAGTGAATGAAAGCTAACTTAAGCTCTGGCAGGATTATGTTATGGAAGCGCTTTCAGAGAAGGCAGTCTTACTTGTGACTCATCAAGTTGATTTCCTTCCTGCATTTAATTCTGTTTTGGTCAGTACACAACTAGGAACTTTCTCCATCAATTTTTTTTTACAATTTCTTACCTTTTGTTTGCTTAATTTTGTATTTCCAGCGACTTTAGATTTGTTTGCTCTGTGGGTTTTCATTTTCTTGTTGCCATGTCAATACCATCCAAAGCACTCGAAGCAATATCTGTTCTGTTCTATATCTAATCATTTCCATGTGATAGACTAGCAGTTTGGGATTACACTTGCAGGCTGCAGCAGGATTATTACATGTCATGGTTGCTGTCTAATAAAAACAAGGAATGGATTCTATTAACTTGAATCATTAGAGCACTTTTGGTTTCTAAGCCCTAGCCCAGGTAACACACAGAGCCGGTTCTCAGATTTGGGTGGCCCTAGGCGAGCCCTTGAAAATAGGACACTGAGGTCAAAGTTATTAATTAATAATAGTATCTGAAATGATTTGGTGGCCCCCAATCACAAAATTTTCCCCTAAATTTTTCCCATAAGTGGGACCCTAGGCCATAGCATAGGCCGCCTACCCCTCAGAGTCGGCTCTGCTAACACAAATTGCGACTATGTTTTCCAGTTCTGGTTGTATTAATCTACTCCTTATCCTTACAGAACGAACAATCTTCTGAACTATTTGTTGTTTATGTTTTTTTTAATTAGTCAGTTATTTGAATTAAGCTTGATTTTGCTGGCAGTTAATGTCAGATGGAGAAATCCTACAGGCGGCTCCTTATCATCAATTACTGATGTCAAATCAAGAATTTGTGGACCTTGTCAATGCACACAAAGAAACTGCTGGTTCTGAGAGAATTGCTGAAGTCACCCCTTCCCAGAAAAGTGGAACGCCTTCTAAAGAGATAAAGAGTGGTTATGTAGAGAAACAATCTATAGATTCCAAATGTGATCAGCTGATCAAACAAGAAGAGAGAGAAACAGGAGACACGGGACTTAAGCCATACATACAGTATCTGAATCAGAAAAATGGCTTTTTGTTGTTCTCCATAATCAACCTCTCTCACCTTGCATTTATGATTTGTCAGATATCACAGAACTCTTGGATGGCTGCAAATGTAGAAAATCCTAATATGAACACATTGTGGCTGATTGCAGTTTACATGTTGATTGGAGTTGCCTCAACACCATTTCAGATATGTAGATCTCTCTGTACTGCTGTTTTAGGTCTTGTATCGTCAAGTTCATTATTTTCACAGCTTATAAATTCCCTTTTCCGTGCACCTATGTCTTTTTATGACTCGACACCTCTGGGAAGGATACTTAGTAGGGTAAGCAGCTTGATCACAAACTGTCTGTCTATGAAGGGGATTGGTAAAACTAATATTTCTGTTTCTTATTTGTTCTTGCTCCTAATGCAGGTTTCTTCTGATCTTACTATTGTCGATCTTGATGTTCCCTTCAGTCTAATCTATGCTGTCGGAGCTACCTTAAATGTTTATAGTAGTCTTGGAGTACTTGCTGTTGTCACTTGGCAAGTCCTATTTGTCTCCATTCCAATGATTTGTGTGGCATTTTGCTTGCAGGTATCATGTGAGATTATGTTTTGTCATTTTTTATGAAGGATCTATGTAATTACCACTCGCAGTACAAATATTGTAGCATGAGTACATGATTTGTACCAGCTTCGCCTTGTGCATGTGTTGGAATCTGTTAACACAATATTGCTCTTCTTTTTCTTGTTTTTTCGCAGAGATATTATCTTGCTTCTGAAAGGGAATTGATGCGGGTCAACGGCACAACCAAGTCCTCGGTAGCAAATCATCTAGCTGAGTCTATGGCAGGGGCCATGACAATTAGGGCTTTTGAGGAGGAAGAGCGGTTTTTTGCAAAGAATCTTGACCTCATAGATACCAATGCTAGTCCTTTCTTCCATAGTTTTGCAGCAAACGAATGGTTTATCCAACGGTTAGAAACCCTCTGTGCAATTATTGTTGCTTCTGCAGCACTCTGCATGGTTTTGCTTCCTCCAGGAACATTTTCCCCCGGTGAGTCGTATAACTTCATTGGAAGTCATCACCATTACCTTAACTTCTTATAGATATCCTTCAGCATTTTGAAATAATTATTTAGATAAATTTACCAATGATAATATTAAGCTACTGACTTTAAAGAGGATATTGCAATAACAATAACTTTTGTCATTTACAGGATTTATCGGAATGGCACTTTCTTACGGTCTTTCATTAAACCTGTCCCTGGTTTTCTCAATCCAAAATCAGTGTCTTATATCAAATAACATCATATCTGTAGAAAGAATGAGTCAATATATGCACATACCAAGTGAAGCCCCTGAAGTGATCGAAGACAACTGTCCCCCGGCCAACTGGCCGACTGTGGGTAAAGTGGATATCTGTGATTTGCAGGTATACAACTTATTTGTCTATATACATTTTTATCCTCTATATTTCCTCTACAGTATACTGAGCACATTGATGACCAAACAGATCAGATATAGACCCGAAACACCCCTTGTCCTTCGCGGTGTCAGTTGCACATTTGAAGGTGGGCATAAAATTGGTATTGTTGGCCGAACTGGCAGTGGGAAGACTACTCTCATTAGTTCTCTGTTTCGTCTGGTGGAACCATCCGGAGGGAAGATTATAGTAGACGGTATTGACATCTCCAAGATAGGTCTTCATGATCTTAGGTCACGTTTTGGAATAATTCCTCAGGATCCTACTCTTTTTAATGGGACTGTCAGATATAATTTGGATCCCTTGTCTCAACATACTGATCAGGATATATGGCTGGTAAATTTCAAGACCTTTTTGCTTGTAGTTTCTCTTTGGCCTGGGTGATTCTTTTGCTGATAGTTTCTGCATGTTTGTTATTTCCTCCTGAATTTGCTAAGGTCCTTGGAAAGTGTCAGCTTCGAGAGGCTGTGCAGGAGAAAGAAAATGGACTGGATTCATTAGGCAAGTGTTCTGACATTTATATAAATGTGGTCAGTTACTTTCAACTTTGGTATTAACTGAAAGTCGGGTTTTCCAGTCGTGGGAGATGGATCAAACTGGAGCATGGGACAAAGACAATTGTTCTGTTTGGGCCGCGCTCTTTTGAGAAGAAGCCGGATATTGGTGCTGGATGAAGCAACTGCATCAATTGACAATGCAACTGATACGATTCTGCAGAAAACAATTCGCACTGAATTTGCTGATTGTACTGTGATCACGGTAGCTCACAGGATACCAACAGTGATGGATTGCACCATGGTACTTTCTATTAGCGATGGTGAGTTTCATTTCTTGTAGCTTCATTAAATAACTGCAAATCACACTCCATCTCTTTCATTTTTAATTGTTTTCGTCTACTGAACTCCATTTTCTTTGAGCTTCATGTATTTTAACGAAGTTATCTTCTTACATACAGGTAACCTTGTGGAGTATGATGAGCCAATGAAGTTAATGAAGAGGGAAGGTTCGCTCTTCGGGCAGCTAGTAAAGGAATACTGGTCTCATTTGCACTCTTCAGAATCATATTGAAGCTAAAAATCTCTCTTTTGTTCTTTACTTGCATTGACATCAAAGAGAAATGTAGGAGTGTTGGTAGATGTGCTTGAGAGCCAAAAATAAGAGGAACATTTGTTCCTTCATATTAGGTAGATTCTTCTGACTGTATTTGCACTCTCATGCTTCTCAATTTGCAGAAGCAAATGATTTATGTTGAGCCAATTTCCAATAAAATTCCCACAGCTTGTGCCTTTTTTTTTTTTTTTGGGATAACCGGGTGTTCGGGCCAGCTTACGCGCACCTCGACAGCTCGATTAATCCCCGGGACCTGTACCCCGTGCCCTCAGAAGTTTCACAACACATATCAGGGTAAGTCGCTGGCTATTCACACCAAGGGGCATGACCCCAATAAAATACATCTAGTGAGATTCGAACCTTGAACCTGTGAGGGAGCAAACCACTCAAGCTCAAAGCCTTTACCACTGAGGTAACCCCTTCAGGTTACCACAGTTTGTGACTTACTGCACAACTTTATCCAAAGAGCCACCGTTTCTCCTATTATCATCGAAAATGTGATTAGCTTGATGCTTGAATATGACACAATTGCTTCCGGTTTTCAGGAGGAAGAATCAAAGATAGAGAAGTTAAATATGTTGAACATAAATTATCACCAAAAAACTTTCGTCTCTTTTCAACTTCTCTATCTCTGTACATCAAGAGTCAGAGAAAGAATGAAGAACATTAATGTAACATCTTCGCTAGCGACAGAGTTCCTGGATTAGTTTGGATTAGTTTATAAGTCATGGGCTCTTTTAACGTAGTTAATGCATTTTGTATTGCAAATCCTAATAACAAAATTATGATGATGCTTAATCTTACAAATGGTATTAGAGATGACTCGAGTCCCGATTTGTGGATGGATATGATTTCGTTCGGTTATGTTTCTAATTGCCTCTTATGAGGACACAAGGTCTTTAAGGGAAAGAACGTAATATCCAACATTGCTAGTGATAGCGATTTTGTATAACAAGCAAATGCACATATCATACAAGCAATATAAAAAAGTATCGATCCCAAAAAGGATTTTTATTATTGTCAAATATTAAAATTTTATCAACCCTACCTGACTAGCAATTATGCAAAAAAAAAAAAAAGAAGAGTTACTAACTAAGTAAATTAAAGTAAAAATAAATAAACTTAAACAAGCGAAAGTAATAAGGTGAGAAAAATCTAAGAACACAACTTCCCCACAATCTTCCCTTAAATCTTTTTCCTCTCTTTATAACTTATCAACTATAATGAATTATTAACTTAGAACACAAAGTCATCTACAAGTCTTTCCCGATAGTCAAATAAAAACGCCTAATTTAGTTCAGTTACCTATATTCTTATGATAATTAATCTAAGTTAAATTTATTACGATCAGTTTCTAATTATGGTTATGAATTGCCTGTAAGTATATCATTGTCCTACACAGAAATCAATTTAATGAATACAATCACGCGTTATCAATTTCCAAGATTAAATCGAAATTCCCTTTTTCAAGTTTGTTAGGGTTTACCACAACTATTTGTTCAAGTAATAGAAAATATTAAGCAAATAGAACAATAAACAATCCATATAGAAGGTCACAAATTAATTATAAAAGAGATTTAATAAATCAAAAGTTCATATGGGGTTCTATAGCCTAGAACAAGATCCAGTTCATGATGAAGAAGATAAACAACAACATTATATTTAATATAATAAACAAACAATAATTAATAAAGAATAGATAAAGAAAACAAATCATGAAGGTTGTTAATCTTCCATCCCCAAGTTCTTCAATCTTCTCTTCATAAATCTTGTTTGATCTTTGATGAGTGGTAAATATATCACTATTTCCCACTCATTTAACCTAATATTTTGTATAGTTTCTTGAGTTTTGTGAATATTTTGATGTGTTTTGTGTTATTTTGTAGATAAATAAAGTTTCAGGACATTCTTGAGGTGATTTGGGGCCAAAACAGTGAAAAAGGACAAAAAATGCATTTTGGTAATTTTCAGCGTCGCGACGCCTAAGGTGCGCCGCTCCATGCTAACGTGCGCCAGGTCCACGTGTCAGAATTCGAGAAGTTTGATTTTGCTAACATGCGTCGTGCCACATGTCAACATCACAGCCGATCTGCTAACATGCGACGTGACACGTGTCATCATCCAATGGTGCCGACAATCGCATCGCCACGTGTCACCACGTAGCCCTCCACGTGTTAGTCACGTCATCGTCCACATCAGCAGTAGACCTAGTCAACTCGCCACGTCATCATCAGCCAATCACAAATTGCCACGTGTCGAAATCCAACGGTGCCGATAGTCATTTTCGCCACGTGTCGCCACGTCAGCATAATCATTGAGTTGTAGCCGCCTTGCCACGTGTCACCTTATCACCTTATCCAGAATTGCCACGTGTCATCACCTCAACATTTCACGCCGTCAATCACGCGCGTCGCGACGCTATAGGCTTTGGCGTCGCGACGCTGGAGGCCTACAGAGGTATATAAATTGAGCTCGAGATTTCAGTTTCAGATGTACCTTTCTCTCTGAATTCTCTGATGTAAATAGAGAGTTTTCTACCTAATTTCTTTTAATTTCAGTTTTGTAATTAATTTTAATTACGTTCGGTAATAGTAATTTACTTTTGTAATAGTAATAGTAATTTACTTTTTTTTTAACTTTTACAGTTTTTACTATTCAACCATGAGGAGGTAACTTCCCCCTGCTAGGGTTAAAGGTAATTCTTTTACTATTGCTATTTAGATTAATCTCCCGTAATTATAATATATTCACTATTTAAAATTGGACTTAATGAGGATACTACTATATTGGTCGGTTGGTAATTCATTTTAAACTGGTTTAAACCTGACTAAGTAAAGATACCGCCAGATTGGTCGGTTGGTAATTAAATATTCTTACTGCCTATATGGCAGGTTCATGGATAAATTTTATCGTCTTTATTGCTTGTCGGACTTAATTTGACTTAATCAGGTTACCGCCTATATGGCTGGTTGGTAATATTATCACAAGTTTATATATTATATTTAATCAGGTTACCGCCTATATGGCTGGTTGGTAATATTATCACAAGTTTATATATTATATTATGAGAGATATCTAAATTAGTAGTAGTAAAAGTATATCATTTTACCTTAGCATTTTATTTTACTATAATTTTACTTTTCAACATTTACTTTACCGCATTTTACTTTATGTCTTTTACTTTTAAATTTTTACCAGCCCTAGTTCTATGTCGTAACTAAGTTAGTTATCTGGGGTTGTGATGAATTCCAATATCACCGGTTTATAAGGGGTTAGATTATAGTTTGAGTAATTTAAAGGTTTATTTATTAAGTCTTAAGCTTAATGCGTTTTGTTAACTGGCCATTAATAAGATTGATCTGGTAAATTTAAAATAAACTTGACAAATGAATTTTAGGTTTCAGCCTTAGACTTAATAGCCCACGATCTTCCTTGAGGATAGATAACCCTTTAATAGATTTCCTTACAGGATAGACATATATCTGTCGGGTGGGAGTAGCCATAATTGAAACTTAAACTTAATGAATCCAGGTAATTTGGTTGGCATATACATATGGTTCAATTGGGTTATACTGGGTATTTACGTCTGACCATCGACAGAGGCTTTCGCATAATTTAGTGTTACAGGTTAGTAAACCGATAAATTACACAAACATGAAATAACCGCTTCATCTTTAAAATGATATTGGAAGGAATCACAACCCTGAATATTTTTATAAATTTGAATTTTTCTCAACCTACTTTTGCGCAATTTTATTTACTTGTTTTTAAATTTAGAATTGTAGGCACTGCATTTTTACGCATAAGTCCCTATGATGAGTCTCATTTTGGAGACACTACCTTTTAAGTCACGGAGGTCACGGGAAACGGACATCGAAAGGGGAAATTCAGAATAAATAAGGTTCACTGTTTTCGTTAGTGCTGCGTTCGTGTTTACGTTCGAACGTCAAACGGATTGCGGGCGTTCGTGCCGCGTTCGAGAGGAAGCGTTCGAACGGTGTCGGTAATTCTGGTTTTGCTGCTAGCCTCACATCCAGCCCAATTAGCCCCCCAAAGCCCATAAAACACATCCCAATTTAAAAAATAAATATTAATTAAAACATTAACTAATAATATAATAATTAAATTATTAAATTAATTAAATGATTAAATAAAACATATACCAAACATAAAATAAACAATTACCAACTTAAACTAAAATCATGCCTAAATTAAACAAATCACATACTAAATCAAAATATAATCATGCCTAATTAAAATCAATCAACCAATTATATTCCCAATCTAATAAGATTATTCCCAAACTTAAAATATTGTATTCCTAATCCAAGCCAATCAAATATTCAACCTTCCCTATCTAGCCAAGATTTGTCCCCCCTCAATCTCTTACTTCCCTTATCCAACACCAAATCAAATCCCTCTTTAATTAGCCAAATCTCTTTCCTTGTCAAGCCTAACCCTTTGCCTATAAAAAGAACCCTTCACCAACCTTCTCAACCCTAGCTAGCTAGTCTCTAACTCATACACAACACACATAAAAACTACAGGAAGAAGACACCCAAAAACAGTAAGCAAAAGATAAAGAGGAAATAGGAGCAGAACGGAGTTGGAGCCGCAAGCAAATCAGTAAAGACAACGAACGAGAACAGTGAACCAGTGAACCGGGAGAGTTGCGGAGCATCCACCCTTCCGACGATCGTGTACCATACATCCGAGAGGTGATTTAAAAGGTTAGACCTGAGGGTACCTTTTCATTAGTTTATATTCATTGTTTATTGAATTCTATTCGCATGAGAGTCGTCTATGAATGCATGTTGTGGTCTTTGAGTAGGTAAATATGCATGAATTATGAGATGTAATATGTTGTGGGTATTGGATGAATGAGAGATGTGTCAACTCTCGCGGTATATCGGATGGAAACCCGGACATAAATTTCATAGCCGATTCCGAATGGACGGTAATATGATCTGTACTCGGGCCACAACTCCACGTACCACTTGAGTAAACGGCACATTCTCTTGTTTTGTGTTGCTTTCATTTATTTATTCCTCGTCATTTAAATTATGTATGTCGTTAGTTATGCATGATTCAACCAAGCGCATGGGCTTAGTGAGTTAGTCCAAAGGTCCTTCATTTAGGAGAAAGAGCGAAAACGAAAAGGCCACCTTCGTGACACTACTTCGCCGCGCCGGTTGATGTATGTTCGGTTGGACGCGAGATACGTTCAATCGGGCATACTTAGTTTGATATTGTTATCTTTATTTTCGTATGTATAAGTCAATCGAGCGCATGGGCTTAGTAAGTGTGTTGTGAGATCCCCTATGGGGAGGGGCTAAAAGCCCTTACCACGATGCTTTGCCGCGCCGGTTGATGTGTGTTCGGATTGGATGTAAGATGTGTTCAATCGGGCATACTTGGTTGATATGATTGGTTCTATTCTTGTATGTGTGATGTGACGCTCATGGGCTTAGCATGTTGGTCTAAAGGTCCTCTCTTTGAGAGATCAAGAGCCCCAAAAGGTCACCTTTACGGCAGTGCTTCGCTGCGCCCTTTTATTTTCTGTTTATGTATTGCATCCTATTTCATGCATCAGGTCTGTGTCCGTTCGAACGCGTTCACGAACGCAACTCGAACGCGCATGTGTTTTTGCCTTATTATGTGTCAGGTCTCGTATCCGTTCGAATGCGTTAACAAACGCCATACGAACGTGAGTTCTGTCTCATCCCCGTTCGAACGCGTTTACGAACGCTACTCGAACGTGAGCATTCTGTCTCATTTCCGTTCGAACGCGTTTACGAACGCTACTCGAACGTGAGCATTCTGTTTCATTTCCGTTCGAACGCGTTTACGAACGCTACTCGAACGTGAGCATTCTGTTTCATTTCCGTTCGAACGCGTTTACGAACGCTACTCAAACGTGAGCATTCTGTTTCATTTCCGTGCGAACGCGTTTACGAACGCTACACGAACGTGCACACACTGAACTGAGTCTGTCTTATTATATTCATGCATAATTGCCTATTGGTTGATCTTTCTTATGCAAATGTGTCAATGTATTACAATTCGTATGCTTATGTCATGATAACATTTTAGTATTATTTCTTGCGGTATATCGGATGGAAACCCAGACGTAAACTCCGTAGCCGATTCCGAATGGACGGTAGTGCGGTCTGTACTTGGGCTACAATTCCACGTACCGCTTGGAAAAGTGTCCATATGTGTGCTTGTATGGTCAATATGTGTGCTTGTATTTTCCTGAATGTGATATGTAAAGTTGTATGTTCGTTGCTATCTTGATATATGTTAAGCATGCAATTTTAAATATGAGATATACGTAAAAATGTACACATAAGTTTTATTTTGCATATGAGAATTTAGAAGCATGATACTCTTGGAAATAAGTGTTACTTAAGCTTAGTTAAATTATTACATGAATCCTTTCATTACAAGTGACATAAGTAAGGGACCATTCCGAACCCAACGGTTTGAGGTCTTCCCTTGCGAGGGGTGAGTGCGGCCTTAAATCTCATTTTCCCGGTTCACACCGGGTGGCGACTCCATGTTATGTAATCCTTCCCAACTAGGCCGTGAGCCTAGGAACGGCGTCGCTCAGGTCCTGTGTCCCACAGTCTGGCGACTCCACTGGGGATAGAGAATCGGCCCCGAATATTGTCTTGTAATGTTTGGATTTGTGTTTTAATTGACCGTGTCTATAGTGGATAAAATGAGGGTTTAATCAAAGGCATTTTAAGGCTAGGTAATGGTTTGGTGTCTTCCTTCATTCACTACATTTCTAGAAGGAAAAGCTGTGAAGGCACCTAGATAGCCATCTACTTGTAGCCTATTGTGATGGACTAATTTGGAGGACTCGTTGTTTATTCCTGACAACAAGCGATAAGAGCCTAAGAGGCTTGGGTATTTAAGTGAGCCTCGCTCTACCTTCCCTCTGGGGGATCTACAACGGGAAATCCATTTGACAGTCCGTCACACACCATAGCTCATTGGCAACCTTAGTGTATAAAAAGGGGTGCGCTCACTTGGTTGCTCGAACCCTTGAGTGAGGAGACCTAGTTGTGGGCCATCCTTCGCCGGTGAGAGCCTTTGTCTATACTCTTACTAACCCACCCATAGACCGGGTTGGCTAAAGTAGCAATTATTTCCTTGAATATGTGCTTGTGGACCATCCTCATTTGGATGCAGTTGGACTATTGTCAGAAATGCGGGCTTGTTGGGCCATTTAAACTGGGGCAAGTTCGTACCTTATGACTATTAGGCCAAAAGCTTCTGAAATGTTGATGAGCCATTGTAGAAATTATTGTTGTATGTTTGCATTATCTTTCTTTGTGCTTGTGTTCGGAACATTACCATTTGGATTTAGTTGGACTCCTTGTCATGAGATGTGAACTCGTTGGGCCATTTAAACTGGGACGAGTCCACTCCTATGGCAGTTAGCCCAAAAAAACTTCTAAAATGATGATGGGCCGATTTGTGTGCAAATTTTAAAGAGTTGATATATTTCTTGTATCACATGCATCACATGTATCACATGCACCTCATGCATACATGCACCATGTTAACTCCTTTTGATTTAAAAGCCATCATAGATGCATGTTGGTTAGGGAAGATGACAGACTTGTCAAAAGACCAAGCAGCCACCAAGAATACTGGCAGAAGACCTAGCTCAATGGGATAGGAAACCCAATCATGCATGCATGCATACACGTAACACATTTTGCATCCCTTTTGTGTTAGTTCTGTTTTGTAATAACAGGTTTCAGAAGAGAAAAAGAGAAAGCGGCAAAGACAAGACAACCAGAATCAGTAACATATGAGTAGTAGTTTTGGGGATGAGTCCCAGGGTCGAGGCCCACATCGTCAGAGTGTTGGAATGAATCCCGGGGTTGAGGCCCATGTCAGCAATTTCAGAAATGAGTCACAGGGGCGAGGCCCGTATCTGTATCAGTCTGGGGACGAGGCCCATATCAATATCAGTTTAGGGCCGAGGCCCACATCGGCAGAATTTTGGAATGAATCCAGGGAATGAATCCCAGGGCCGAGGCCCACATCAGCAGAATTTTGGAATGAATCCCAGGGTCGAGGCCCACATCAGCAGAATTTTGGAATGGATCCAGGGAATGAATCCCAGGGCCGAAGCCCGTATCAGCAAAATTTTGGAATGAATCCGAGGGTCGAGGCCCACATCAGCATCAATCTGGGGGCGAGGCCCATGACAGTAGCAGTTGAGGCCGAGGCCCACTTCAGCAATCAGTTTTGGGGATGAGTCCCAAGGGTCGAGGCCCACATCAGCATCAATCTGGGGGCGAGGCCCATGTCAGTAGCAGTTGGGGCCGAGGCCCACTTCAGCAATCAGTTTTGGGGATGAGTCCCAAGGGTCGAGGCCCACATCAGCATCAATCTGGGGGTGAGGCCCATGTCAGTAGCAGTTGGGGCCGAGGCCCACTTCAACATCAGTTTTGGGGATGAGTCCCAGGGTCGAGGCCCACATCAAACACAGTTTGGGAATGAGTCCCATGGTCGAGGCCCACATTACATCAGTATCAGTCTTGCCGGGTATGGCATTCTGGGGGCGAGGCCCACATTACATCAGATCAGTTCTGCCAAGAATGGCACTCCGAGAATGGAGATATAGTCCGGGAATGGACAGCTCGAGAATGAACAAGCCGAGAATGGCAATCCAAGAATGGAATAGAGTTCAAGAATGAACAAGTCGGAAATGACACTCCGAGAATGGAGATATGGTCCGGGAATGGACAGTTCAAGAATGAACAAGCCGAGAATGGCAATCCAAGAATGGAGCAGAGTTCAAGAATGAACAAGTCGGAAATGACACTCTGAGAATGGAGATATGGTCCGGGAATGGATAGTTCAAGAGAATGAACAAGCCGAGAATGGCAATCCAAGAATGGAGCAGAGTTCAAGAATGAACAAGTCGGAAATGACACTCCGAGAATAGAGATATAGTCCGGGAATGGACAGTTCAAGAATGAACAAGCCGGGAATGACACTCCAAGAATGGAAGCACGGTTCGGGAATGAACCACCTCACAGTAACGGTTCGGGAATGAACCACCTCACAGTAACGGTTCGGGAATGAACCACCTTACAGTAACTGTCCGGGAATGGACCACCTTACAGTAACAGTTCAGGAATAAAGCCTGCATCTAGTTCGGTTCAGGAAGAAAGCCTGCATTCAGCTCAATACGGGAATAAAGCCCACATTCAGTACAGTTCAGGAAGAAAGCCTACAAACTCGGGAATAAAGCCCACATTCAATACAGTTCGGGGACAAAGCCCACAGTTAACACAGTCAGGGAACAAGCCCAGGGGAAGAAAGCCTCATATCAGTATAAGTTCGAGAACAAAGCTCGGGAGGAATAAAGCCTCATCTCAACAGTTCGGGAATAAAGCTCGGGAGGAATAAAGCCTCATCTCAACACAGTTCGAGAACAAAGCTCGGAGGAATAAAACCTCATGTCAGTACAGTTCGAGAATAAAGCTCAAGGGGAAGAAAGCCTCATGACAGTATAGTTTGAGAACAAAGCTCAAGGGGAAGAAAGCCTCATGACAGTATAGTTTGAGAACAAAGCTCAAGGGGAAGAAAGCCTCATGTCAGTATAATTTGAGAACAAAGCTCAATGGGAAGAAAGCCTCATGCCAGTTCAGTTCGGGAATAAAGCCCACACTCAGTGCAGGTCAGGAAGAAAGCCTACATTCAGTTCAGTTCAGGAAGAAGGCCTGCATTCAATACAGTTCAGGAAGAAAGCCTACAGTCAGCTCAGATCAGAGAATAAAGCTCAAGAGGAAGAAAGCCTCATATCAGTATAAGTTTGAGAACAAAGCTCAAGGGGAAGAAAGCCTCACGTCAGTATAGTTTGAGAACAAAGCTCAAGGGGAAGAAAGCCTCATATCAGTATAGTTTGGGAACAAAGCTCAAGGGGAAGAAAGCCTCATGTCAGTACAGTTCGGGAATAAAGCTCGGGAGGAATAAAGCCTCATCTCAACAGTTCGGGAATAAAGCTCGGGAGGAATAAAGCCTCATCTCAACAGTTCGAGAATAAAGCTCGGGAGGAATAAAGCCTCATCGCAACAGTTCGGGAACAAACAAGCAGTTCGGGAATAAAGCTCGGAGGAATAAAGCCTCATCTCAACAGTTCGGGAATAAAGCTCGGGAGGAATAAGAATAAAGCCTCATCTCAATTCAATTCAGGAAGGAACAAGCCGAGAATGACACTCTAAAAATGGAGCACGGTTCGGGAATGAACCAGGGGTCGCAGCACCTCACCACCAAATCAACGCAACTCAACACATGGTAAGTCAAGTGGCAGCTGGCAAGCCAGGTAAGTAGAAATGCATTGCATAACTTTGATAGGATTGTCACTGTTGCACATTACACAAGTCCCATCAAAGTGGGGGCGACTGTAGGCACTGCATTTTTACGCATAAGTCCCTATGATGAGTCTCATTTTGGAGACACTACCTTTTAAGTCACGGAGGTCACGGGAAACGGACATCGGAAGGGGAAATTCAGAATAAACAAGGTTCACTGTTTTCGTTAGTGCTGCGTTCGTGTTTACGTTCGAACGTCAAACGGATTGCGGGCGTTCGTGCCGCGTTCGAGGAAGCGTTCGAACGGTGTCGGTAATTTGGTTTTGCTGCTAGCCTCACATCCAGCCCAATTAGCCCCCCAAAGCCCATAAAACACCATCCCAATTTAAATAAATAAATATTAATTAAAACATTAACTAAATAATAATAATTAAATTAATTAAATGATTAAATAAAACATATACCAAACATAAAATAAACAATTACCAACTGTGGGACACAAGAACTGGGCGACGCCGTTCCTAGGCTCGCGGCCTAGTTGGGAAGGATTACATAACATGGAGTCGCCACCCGGTGTGAACCGGGACAAAGATTTAAGGCCGCACTCACCCCTCGCAAGGGAAGACCTCAAACCGTTGGGTTCGGAATGGTCCCTTACTTATGTCACTTGTAATAAAAGGATTTATGTGATAATTTAACCAGGCTTAAATAACATTTATTTCCAAAGATATCATGCTTCTAAATTCATATGCATACATCAACAAGTTCATCACAACATGCAACATCACATGGCAATCTCATGAACATATTTCAATCCTATGATATGGAAAACTAATAACAACATGATCATGCTTGAGTACTATCTCATAAACCTATTAACCAAATAACATGCTAACAGCCTAATCATGCTTGAATACAAATAATACAATTGGCTATATAACACGAGAAAGATCAACCAAGAGGCAATTATGCATGAATATGATAAGACAAACTCAGTTCACAGTGTGTTCACGTTCATGTAGCGTTCGTAAACGCGTTCGAACGGAAATGAAACAAAATGCTCACATTCGAGTAGCGTTCGTAAACGCGTTCGAACGGAAATGAAACAGAATGCTCACGTTCGTATGGCGTTTTTAACGCGTTCGAACGGAATGAGACCTGATGCATGATAAGGCAAAATCTATGCGCGTTCGAGTTGCGTTTGTTAACGCATTCGAATGGACACGGACCTGATGCATGATAAGGCAAAATGTATGGGCGTTCGAGTTGCGTTTGTGAACGCGTTCGAACGGACACGGACCTGATGCATGATAAGGCAAAATGTATGCGCGTTCGAGTTGCGTTTGTGAACGCGTTCGAACGGACACGGACCTGATGCATGAAATGGAATGCAATACATAAACAGAAAATAAAGGGGCGCGGCGAAGTACTGCCGTAAAGGTGGCCTTTTGGGGCTCTTGATCTCTCAAAGAGAGGACCTTTAGACCAACATACTAAGCCCATGCGCTCGACTGAATCATGCATACAAAGAATTAAAAGCAATGATATTAAACATAGTGTGCCCGATTGAACGTATCTTGTATCCAACCGGGCACACATCAACCGGCGCGGCAAAGTAGTGTCACAAAGGTGGCCTTTTCGGCTCTGGTCTCCCAAATGGAGGACCTTTGGACTAACTCACTAAGCCCATGCGCTCGATTGAATCATACATAAATAAGCAACATATTGAATTCAAGTAAAGAAAACTAAATAAACAAAAAGCAACACAACGAGAGAGAGATGGTGCCGTTTACTCAAGCGGTACGTGGAGTTGTGGCCCGAGTACAGATCATATTACCATCCATTCGGAATCGGCTATGAAATTTATGTCCGGGTTTCCATCCGATATACCGCGAGAGTTGACACATCTCTCATTCATCCAATACCCACAACATGCATCCATAAACGACTCTCATGCGGATAGAATTCAATAATAATAATAAAAAGAACGAATATAAGCTAATAAAAATGTACCCTCAGGTCTAACCTTTTAAATCACCTCTCGGATGTACGGTACACGATCGTCGGAAGGGTGGATGCTCCGCAACTCTCCCGGTTCACTGGTTCACTGTTCTCGTTCGTTGTCTTTACTGTTTTGAGTCTGTTTTGCTACTGTTTCCTTGTGGTTTCGCTGCCGTTTCCTCTTTATCTTTTGCTTACTCTTTTTAGGTGTCTTCTTCCTGTAATTTTTATGTATGTTGTGTGTGAGTTAGGGACTAGCTAGTAGCTAAGGTTGAGAAGGTTGGTGAAGGCTTCTTTTTATAGGCAAAGGGTTGGGCTTGACAAGGAAAGAGATTTGGCTAATTAAAGAGGGATTTGATTTGGTTTGGTTAAGGGAAGTCAAAGATTGAGGGGGGACAAATCTTGGCTAGATAGGGAAGGTTGAATATTTGATTGGCTTGGATTAGGAATACCATATTTTAAGTTTGGGAATAATCTTATTAGATTGGAATATAATTGGTTGATTGATTTTAATTAGGCATGATTATATTTTGATTTAGTGTGTGATTTGTTTAATTTAGGCATGATTTTAGTTTAAGTTGGTAATTATTTATTTTATGTTTGGTATATGTTTATTTAATTATTTAATTAATTTAATTATTATCTATTTAGTTAATGTTTTAATTAATATTTATTTATTTAAATTGGGATGTGTTTTATGGGCTTTGGGGGGCTAATTGGGCTGGATGTGAGGCTAGCAGCAAAACCAGAATTACCGACACCGTTCGAACGCTCCCTCGAACGCTACACGAACGCCCGCAATCTGTTTCCCGTTCGAACGAAGCAACGAACGCAGCACCAACGAAGACAGTGAGCTTGTTTATTCTGAATTCCCCCTTCCGATATCCGTTTCCCGCGGCTTTCATGACTCAAAAGGTAGTGCCTCCAAATGAGACTCATCATCGGGTTTCACATGCGAAAATGCAATGCCTACAATCGCCCTCACTTTGATGGGACTTGTGCAGTGTGTGACTTTGAACAATCCTATCAAAGTTATGCAATGCATTTTACTTACCTGGCTCGCCAGCTGCCACTTGACTTACCATGTTTGAGTTGATGGGGGCCTCGACCCTTGGATTCATTCCCAGATTTCTTATTCATTCTTCAGGATTTGTTCCGAACTCTGAGATTATTCTTATGGATTCCTTCCGTATTCTGAGATTCATTCTCTGGGTTCCTTCCAAATTCTGAGATTCATTCTCTGGATTCCTTCCAAATTCTGAGATTCATTCCCTGGATTCCTTCCACATCTGAGATTCATTCCCGGATTCGTTCCAAACTCTGATGATGTGGGCCTTGGCCCTAGGATTCATTCCTAGATTCATTTCATAACTCTGACGACATGGGCCTCGGCCCTAGGATCCATTCCTGGATTCATTCCACAATTCTGACGACGTGGGCCTCGGCCCTAGGATTCATTCCTGGATTCATTCCATAATTCTGACGACGTGGGCCTCGGCCCTAGGATTCATTCCTGGATTCATTCCACAATTCTGACGACGTGGGCCTCGGCCCTAAGATTCATTCCATAATTCTGACGACGTGGGCCTCGGCCCTAGGATTCATTCCTGGATTCATTCCATAATTCTGACGACGTGGGCCTCGGCCCTAGGATTCATTCCTGGGTTGTACTGACATGAGGCTTTCTTCCCCTTGAGCTTTGTTCTCAAACTATACTGGTATGAGGCTTTCTTCCTCCAGACTGATACTGATATGGGCCTCGCCCCCAGACTGATACTGATATGGGTCTCGCCCCCATGCTGATACTGATGCTAATATCGATGCTTCAGACCGGCTTTCATTTGCCGCTTTCTCTCCTCAAAACCTGTGAACACAAAACAAACACAAAACACAAAAAGGAATGCAAAATAGGTTACGTGTGTGCATGCGTGAATGAGTTTCCTATCCCGTTGGGTTAGGTCTTCTGTCAATTCCATTGATGACCATTCTTCTCTTGGGGAAAGTACCATTTCCACCTGTCTTCACTGATTTGTTCTAGGAACCCGTTTCTTTCCAAGTCTAACAGTCCCACTGTCTCCATTTCCCAATTCCTGAATGGCTAACTTATCTTTTCTGCTTGCTTCTTTTGAGGATTCCCTACTTTCTGAGTATCTTAATACCAAGATTGAATGCTTTTGTCATATGCACTCATGTTGCAAGTTGAGAAATGGAGATTCAGGCAAGTAAGCGAAATGAACTTCTTTATTATTGTTGAGAAAAAGGTCCGAACAAGCAAACAAAATCAATGTCTTTATTAAAAAAAGATAAACTTGGAGAAACAGCAGTGCCTCCTTCCTCGGCCTATGGTTCTCCATCATTGTCATCCCTTATCCCAATGAATGAAGCTGAGTGGTTGAGAGCCTGGAGGACAAGGGTTTCGGGTAGGCCAGAGTTGATCATGTAGTTGGGTAGGGGATTTCTGTGTGCATTCGGTTGTTCTCTTTCTGGGTCAGGTATTTTGTGGGTGTCAATGAGGTCTTGGATCTCATGCCTAAGGCGGGGGCAATTGTCAGTTTCGTGACCCTTTTGTTGGTGGAAGTAACAAAATAAGTTTAAGTCAAGGTAGTGGGGTACATGGCTTGGAAGTGGTTTAGGTTCCAAGGGTTCAGGAGTCCTTGCATCTTCAACTTTTCAAACACCTTCGATAGAGGCCTGCCAAGGTTGGAAAATCGCCTATTTCTGATGGCGGCAACCTCGGCAGTAGTGGGCCTTGTCTCAGAATGCCCCCCAAAATTCCTCTTATTCTGGCCATAAAACTTTCTGTTTTCAGCCTCCTCTTCCTCAATATCCATGACAGTTTCCCTCAACTGTCGAAAATCGGAAATCATCGAAGTCATCCTCCTCAACTTGCCATAGATCGAGGGCTTGGTGCCCTTAATGATCATTTTAATCTGGTCCTTCTCAGAGGGCCGAGTCTGCATCTTCAGAAGCTGGCTTCTCCAGCGGTCTACATACTCTTTGAAGCTCTCCTCCGGCTTCTGCTTAGTGTTCTCCAAATCTCGGAGTGATAAATCAATCTCCAAGTCTGTAACATACTGCTTCAGAAAAGCATCAGCTAGTTCCTTCCAATCTTCCTTAACCTTATTCTCAAGGCTATGATACCAAACCACAGGTGCCCCCTCGAGTGACATCCCAAACATCTTTTGGACTTGGCGCTGAGACAGGCCAACTGAACTCATAACAGACACATACTGACGGAGATGCACCCTCGGATCTCCATTCCCATTGAACTTAGCCAAATCCGGCATCTTAAACTGCGCTGGCAACTGCTCCTCAAACTTCATTGTCTCATAGTCTAGCAAATCTTCGTTCTTACCCCTTATCTTGCGGGTAACAGATTCAACCTGATCCCTGAGCTTCTGTATCTCGGCCTGAGACCCAATCACTCTGTCTGTTGCATACTCTGCATTATCATCATCAAGAGCGGGGATATCATCCCCCAACCCATTCGGAGGCTTCTCGCGCCTTACATTCTCAGAATCTTCCCCAGCACGGGGCACAGCCATATTTGTCATGGCAGCAGTCAAGGCTTGCAACTGTTCAGTAATCTTGGCCAAGCCACTTTCCAACTGATCTATCCGGGATACCTCAGTATCTGATTCACTCATGTCTGTTCTCGGTATTTTGGTGAGTCTTCCTTTTTTCCTAACCCAACGGGAATCTATGATGGCTTTCAGAACACGAGGGTTAACATGATGTATGCATGCATGATGTGCATAAGAAGTATATAACATATATTAAGTCAAACAAAATTCTCAAACAAATCGGCCTATCATCATTTTAGAAGCTTTTGGGACAACTGTCATAGGAGTGAACTCATCCCAGTTTAAATGGCCCAACAAGTTCACGTCTCATGGCAAGGAGCCCAACTAAATCCAAATGGTAACATTCCGAACACAAGCACAAGGTGGCTCATCAACACTTAGAAGCCTTCGGCCCAATTGTCATAAAATACATTCTTGTCCCAGTTTACATGGCCCAACAAGCCCATATCTTATGACAAATAGTCCAAATGAATCCAAACGATGATGTTCCCAAACACAAGCATAAAAGAGAGATAATGCAAACATAACATAACAATTTTTACATAATGGCCCATCAACATTTCAGAAGCTTTGGGCCTAGTAGTCATACGGTACGAACTTGCCCCAGTTTAAATGGCCCAGCAAGCCCGTATTTCTGCCAATAGTCCAACTGCATCCAAATGAGGATGGTCCACAAGCACATATTCAAAGAAATAATTGTTACTTTAGCCAACCCGGTCTATGGGTGGGTTAGTAAGAGTATAGACAAAGGCTCTCACCGGCGAAGGATGGCCCACAACTAGGTCTCCCCACTCAAGGGTTCGAGCAACCAAGTGAGCGCACCCTTTTTTATACACTAAGGTACGTGCCAATGAGCTATGGTGTGTGACGGACTGTCAAATGGATTTCCCGTTGTAGATCCCCCAGAGGGAAGGTGGAGCGAGGCTCACTTAAATACCCAAGCCTCTTAGGCTCTTATCGCTTGTTGTCAGGAATAAACAACGAGTCATCCAAATTAGTCTATCACAATAGGCTACGAGTAGATGGCTATCTAGGTGCCTTCACAGCTTTTCCTTCTAGAAAGGTAGTGAATGAAGGAGGACACCAAACCATTACCTAGCCTAAAAATGCCTTTGATTAAACCCTCACTTTATCCACTATAGACACGGTCAATTAAATAATAAATCCAAACATCACAAGTCAATATTTCGGGGCCAATTCTCTATCCCCAGTGGAGTCGCCAGACTGTGGGACACAGAAACTGGGCGACGCCGTTCCTAGGCTCGCGGCCTAGTTGGGAAGGATTACATAACATGGAGTCGCCACCCGGTGTGAACCGGGACAAAGATTTAAGGCCGCACTCACCCCTCGCAAGGGAAGACCTCAAACCGTTGGGTTCGGAATGGTCCCTTACTTATGTCACTTGTAATAAAATGATTTATGTGATAATTTAACCAGGCTTAAATAACATTTATTTCCAAAGATATCATGCTTCTAAATTCATATGCATACATCAACAAGTTCATCACAACATGCAACATCACATGGCAATCTCATGAACATATTTCAATCCTATGATATGGAAAACTAATAACAACATGATCATGCTTGAGTACTATCTCATAAACCTATTAACCAAATAACATGCTAACAGCCTAATCATGCTTGAATACAAATAATACAATTGGCTATATAACACGAGAAAGATCAACCAAGAGGCAATTATGCATGAATATGATAAGACAAACTCAGTTCAGTGTGTTCACGTTCGTGTAGCGTTCGTAAACGCGTTCGAACGGAAATGAAACAAAATGCTCACGTTCGAGTAGCGTTCGTAAACGCGTTCGAACGGAAATGAAACAGAATGCTCACGTTCGTATGGCGTTTGTTAACGCGTTCGAACGGAAATGAGAGCTGATGCATGATAAGGCAAAATCTATGCGCGTTCGAGTTGCGTTTGTTAACGCGTTCGAATGGACACGGACCTGATGCATGATAAGGCAAAATGTATGGGCGTTCGAGTTGCGTTTGTGAACGCGTTCGAACGGACACGGACCTGATGCATGATAAGGCAAAATGTATGCGCGTTCGAGTTGCGTTTGTGAACGCGTTCGAACGGACACGGACCTGATGCATGAAATGGAATGCAATACATAAACAGAAAATAAAGGGGCGCGGCGAAGTACTGCCGTAAAGGTGGCCTTTTGGGGCTCTTGATCTCTCAAAGAGAGGACCTTTAGACCAACATACTAAGCCCATGCGCTCGACTGAATCATGCATACAAAGAATTAAAAGCAATGATATTAAACATAGTGTGCCCGATTGAACGTATCTTGTATCCAACCGGGCACACATCAACCGGCGCGGCAAAGTAGTGTCACAAAGGTGGCCTTTTCGGCTCTTGGTCTCCCAAATGGAGGACCTTTGGACTAACTCACTAAGCTCATGCGCTCGATTGAATCATACATAAATAAGCAACATATTGAATTCAAGTAAAGAAAACTAAATAAACAAAAGCAACACAACGAGAGAGATATGGTGCCGTTTACTCAAGCGGTACGTGGAGTTGTGGCCCGAGTACAGATCATATTACCGTCCATTCGGAATCGGCTATGAAATTTATGTCCGGGTTTCCATCCGATATACCGCGAGAGTTGACACATCTCTCATTCATCCAATACCCACAACATGCATCCATAAACGACTCTCATGCGGATAGAATTCAATAATAATAATAAAAAGAACGAATATAAGCTAATAAAAATGTACCCTCAGGTCTAACCTTTTAAATCACCTCTCGGATGTACGGTACACGATCGTCGGAAGGGTGGATGCTCCGCAACTCTCCCGGTTCACTGGTTCACTGTTCTCGTTCGTTGTCTTTACTGTTTTGAGTCCGTTTTGCTACTGTTTCCTTGTGGTTTCGCTGCCGTTTCCTCTTTATCTTTTGCTTACTCTTTTTAGGTGTCTTCTTCCTGTAATTTTTATGTATGTTGTGTGTGAGTTAGGGACTAGCTAGTAGCTAAGGTTGAGAAGGTTGGTGAAGGCTTCTTTTTATAGGCAAAGGGTTGGGCTTGACAAGGAAAGAGATTTGGCTAATTAAAGAGGGATTTGATTTGGTTTGGTTAAGGGAAGTCAAAGATTGAGGGGGGACAAATCTTGGCTAGATAGGGAAGGTTGAATATTTGATTGGCTTGGATTAGGAATACCATATTTTAAGTTTGGGAATAATCTTATTAGATTGGGAATATAATTGGTTGATTGATTTTAATTAGGCATGATTATATTTTGATTTAGTGTGTGATTTGTTTAATTTAGGCATGATTTTAGTTTAAGTTGGTAATTGTTTATTTTATGTTTGGTATATGTTTTTATTTAATTATTTAATAATTTAATTATTATCTTATTTAGTTAATGTTTTAATTAATATTTATTTATTTAAATTGGGATGTGTTTTATGGGCTTTGGGGGGCTAATTGGGCTGGATGTGAGGCTAGCAGCAAAACCAGAATTAACGACCCGTTCGAACGCTCCCTCGAACGCTACACGAACGCCCGCAATCTGTTTCCCGTTCGAACGAAGCAACGAACGCGCAGCACCAACGAAGACAGTGAGCTTGTTTATTCTGAATTCCCCCTTCCGATATCCGTTTCCCGCGGCTTTCATGACTCAAAAGGTAGTGCCTCCAAATGAGACTCATCATCGGGTTCACATGCGAAAATGCAATGCCTACACCAACTTAAACTAAAATCATGCCTAAATTAAACAAATCACATACTAAATCAAAATATAATCATGCCTAATTAAAATCAATCAACCAATTATATTCCCAATCTAATAAGACTATTCCCAAACTTAAAATATTTTATTCCTAATCCAAGCCAATCAAATATTCAACCTTCCCTATCTAGCCAAGATTTGTCCCCCCTCAATCTCTTACTTCCTTATCCAACACCAAATCAAATCCCTCTTTAATTAGCCAAATCTCTTTCCTTGTCAAGCCTAACCCTTTGCCTATAAAAAGAACCCTTCACCAACCTTCTCAACCCTAGCTAGCTAGTCTCTAACTCATACACAACACACATAAAAACTACAGGAAGAAGACACCCAAAAACAGTAAGCAAAAGATAAAGAGGAAATAGGAGCAGAACGGAGTTGGAGCCGCAAGCAAATCAGTAAAGACAACGAACGAGAACAGTGAACCAGTGAACCAGGAGAGTTGCGGAGCATCCACCCTTCCGACGATCGTGTACCATACATCCGAGAGGTGATTTAAAAGGTTAGACCTGAGGGTACCTTTTCATTAGTTTATATTCATTGTTTATTGAATTCTATTCGCATGAGAGTCGTCTATGAATGCATGTTGTGGTCTTTGAGTAGGTAAATATGCATGAATTATGAGATGTAATATGTTGTGGGTATTGGATGAATGAGAGATGTGTCAACTCTCGCGGTATATCGGATGGAAACCCGGACATAAATTTCATAGCCGATTCCGAATGGACGGTAATATGATCTGTACTCGGGCCACAACTCCACGTACCACTTGAGTAAACGGCACATTCTCTTGTTTTGTGTTGCTTTCATTTATTTATTCCTCGTCATTTAAATTATGTATGTCGTTAGTTATGCATGATTCAACCAAGCGCATGGGCTTAGTGAGTTAGTCCAAAGGTCCTTCATTTAGGAGATAAAGAGCCGAAAAGGCCACCTTCGTGACACTACTTCGCCGCGCCGGTTGATGTATGTTCGGTTGGACGCGAGATACGTTCAATCGGGCATACTTAGTTTGATATTGTTATCTTTATTTTCGTATGTATAAGTCAATCGAGCGCATGGGCTTAGTAAGTGTGTTGTGAGATCCCCTATGGGGAGGGGCTAAAAGCCCCTTACCACGATGCTTTGCCGCGCCGGTTGATGTGTGTTCGGATTGGATGTAAGATGTGTTCAATCGGGCATACTTGGTTGATATGATTGGTTCTATTCTTGTATGTGTGATGTGACGCGCATGGGCTTAGCATGTTGGTCTAAAGGTCCTCTCTTTGAGAGATCAAGAGCCCCAAAAGGTCACCTTTACGGCAGTGCTTCGCTGCGCCCTTTTATTTTCTGTTTATGTATTGCATCCTATTTCATGCATCAGGTCCGTGTCCGTTCGAACGCGTTCACGAACGCAACTCGAACGCGCATGTGTTTTTGCCTTATTATGTGTCAGGTCTCGTATCCGTTCGAACGCGTTAACAAACGCCATACGAACGTGAGCTTTCTGTCTCATCCCCGTTCGAACGCGTTTACGAACGCTACTCGAACGTGAGCATTCTGTCTCATTTCCGTTCGAACGCGTTTACGAACGCTACTCGAATGTGAGCATTCTGTTTCATTTCCGTTCGAACGCGTTTACGAACGCTACTCGAACGTGAGCATTCTGTTTCATTTCCGTTCGAACGCGTTTACGAACGCTACTCAAACGTGAGCATTCTGTTTCATTTCCGTGCGAACGCGTTTACGAACGCTACACGAACGTGCACACACTGAACTGAGTCTGTCTTATTATATTCATGCATAATTGCCTATTGGTTGATCTTTCTTATGCAAATGTGTCAATGTATTACAATTCGTATGCTTATGTCATGATAACATTTTAGTATTATTTCTTGCGGTATATCGGATGGAAACCCAGACGTAAACTCCGTAGCCGATTCCGAATGGACGGTAGTGCGGTCTGTACTTGGGCTACAATTCCACGTACCGCTTGGAAAAGTGTCCATATGTGTGCTTGTATGGTCAATATGTGTGCTTGTATTTTCCTGAATGTGATATGTAAAGTTGTATGTTCGTTGCTATCTTGATATATGTTAAGCATGCAATTTTAAATATGAGATATACGTAAAAATGTACACATAAGTTTTATTTTGCATATGAGAATTTAGAAGCATGATACTCTTGGAAATAAGTGTTACTTAAGCTTAGTTAAATTATTACATGAATCCTTTCATTACAAGTGACATAAGTAAGGGACCATTCCGAACCCAACGGTTTGAGGTCTTCCCTTGCGAGGGGGAGTGCGGCCTTAAATCTCATTTTCCCGGTTCACACCGGGTGGCGACTCCATGTTATGTAATCCTTCCCAACTAGGCCGCGAGCCTAGGAACGGCGTCGCTCAGGTCCTGTGTCCCACAAGAATCATCACCATTTCAAATCAATCAAACAACCTGTTAGATACTAGTAATCACTTGACCTCATAAGATTAATAGATTAGGTATTAAGTCCTCGTGTGATCGATATTTTGCTTTGAGGATTTAAAATCGGTGGGCCCATGTCAAAAACCTAAAAGAATTAGATTTTACCTATAGTAGCCATGGAATTGTTATAAAAAGAGAAGAATTGCCGCAAGACTAGAGGAGAAAAAAAAGCCTCGTAACAAATTTTGGAGCCTCCAAAGCAAAGAAGAACGCCTATAGTCAGACAAGAACAAGTGCATAAACCAGAGTTGGAGTTTGAAGCCAAAAACTGCAAACATTAGTTTCTTTAAAAAAAATTTCTCTCTAACTTTATGTTTTATGAGTTCTTGGCTTGTTGATGAATACTAAAAAGTGCACATTTATTAAAAGAAAATTAATCATTTTACACTTATAGTTTCATTAATCCATTAATTTAGCATATTTGTAAAATAATAATTAAATTTATGTTTTACATATTTTTATTGTGATTTTTTATTTATTGTGTAGGTTAAATACTACTTCGGATGCTCAACAGGAAAATGGACATGAAATATGAATTCCAAGACCCAGAAACCTAAAAGAGCGTGACAACTAGATTCAAACCAGACTTGGAGAATATTCACCATGTTTAGATTGGCAACAAAATGAGATTATGATGTATTTAACTATACATGTATTATATATAAATATATAAAAACAAAAACAAAAAAAAAAAGCAAAAAACAAAAAACAAAAAAAAAACAAAAAAAGAAAAAACAAATAGAAAATGAAAAAAATAGAATTTTTTTTTTAAATTGATTGCATTTGCTTTCCACCTTTCGGTGAAAAGCATTTGCAAGATTTTCTTGCAAATTGCAAGCTCATAAGAGGTGTTTCCTCAGCAAATTTCCATAGGTCTCTTTGAGACTTTGTAGGATAAGATCTTGAATGTATTTTTTCTTTTGTAATTTATTTTTATTTTATTAATAAAATTATGAGTGTTCTTATTTATATATTATTCTGCTAATTTTTATCATGCTGGGATAAAGAGTGAAGCTAGTTGTATGAAAATATATGTGATTTTTATTTATATTACATTTTATAAATTGTAATAATTTCCCAAATAAAATTTATACTCTTTCTAGTTTATTTAGAACATTTGACTAGTTGTAGACAGTCCCAGATAGACATAGATAATATTGAATCCCATAAATGAGAGAGAGTGGACTATTAAAGATCTGAATTAATTATAGACAATATGGTACCGCCTATATGGCTGATTTTATATATTTGGTATAATTGAGTATCTAACTGGACTTGTTATAGACAAATGTTATCACCGTCTTTATAACTGATTTTATATGTTTTGGCATATTTAGTACCTTGACATGACTAATTATCGACAGGACGGATCACATGTGTTGACATAATTAATACTGGTAATTATGAAATAAATTGATTGGGAAATAATTATAATTTATATTTTATAAAAAATAAAAATTATTTTATATTTAAAATATCAAGAGTGGATCCTTTAACCATACTATTTTATTTTATTAGTTGAATTATTATTTTATCTTATTAAATTTATTCATTGTGGATCGACCCCGGACTTACCGAGTTATTTTATTACTTCGACACTCTTATAATTGGGAGTAAATAACCATTTTTTGAGCGTGTCACTTGTTATAATGATTAGCTTATTTTTATTGAATATTATGTGTAGATAATTCATTAAATTTAGGGTTGTAACAAATATGAAGTATGTTTATTAACATAGACATATAGTTAACTAGTTTAAATTGAATATTTTCACCTAATCATCGAAAGAGGCTTGTGAATAATTTAGTGGTCTGGGTTAATAATTAATAACAACCCAATTGAATGAAAAATGTATGATCTTATTGACTGCATGCTTAAGTGAAATTACAACCATAATTTCTTTTATCTATAAGGTTTTCAAAGTTTGTTATTTGCGTTTTATTTAATTTCAATTTAATTTCGATAAGTCAATTTTCCTTCTCAATAGTTTGGTTCAAATTAAGTAGGTTAATATTGATATCAATAAGATAAATATTAAGTCCATTTGGCTTCGACATCTAACTATCGAGCACTATATTACTTGAACGATACGTGCGCTTGCATGCTAGATCACAGGATACCAACAATGATGGATTGCACCACAGTACTTTCTATTAGCAATGGTGAGTTTCATTTCTCTTAGCTTCATTAAATAGCTACAAATCACATATAGATTTCTAGGTACGCTGCATCTTTTTCATTTTTAATCGTTTTCGTCTACTGAACTCCATTTTCTTTGAGCTCCATGTATTTTAACAAAGTTATCTTCTTATGCATTCTTCAGAATCATGTTCCTTCATTAGGTAGAGTTTGCTGAATGTATTTGCACTCTCCTGCTTCTCTATTTGCAGAAGCAAATGATTTATGTTTAGCCATTTTCGAATATAATTCCCAGAGCTTGTGCCTTACTGCACAACTTTGTCCAAAGAGCCCCCGTTTATTCAATTATCATAAAAAAATAATAATAGTTTGATGCTTGAATATATCACTATTGCTGCCGGCTTTCAGAAGGAAGAATCAAGGGTAAGAAGTTAAATATGTTACATATAAATCAATCAAAATCATTGACTTTATTCAACTTCTCTATCTCTGTACATGAAGGGACAAAGAGAAAGAATGAAAAAATAAAAAATAAAGATAATCAGTGGCTCTCTCTTCATTGAAGAATTCAACCAGAGCCAGAGGCACATGTCTCACATTTTTTTTTTGGACAAGACATGTCACACATTTAATGGGAGGAAACTTTGTGTTTTGTCTGATTCCTGTTGCTGATTCTTTTTCTTTCTTTATTTGAAAAACAAATGTTATATTATGGTGCAGTTTTCAACTGTTCAGAAATATTTCTCCGTTTTTCTTGCTGATTCTAAAAAGACCAGCTTATATATATATATATATATATATATATGAGAGGAATGTTGAGGAAAATATCTCATATCGATTACGATGAATAATTAAACTCAAAATATAAATATTGGACAACCCGACTCTTTGAGTTTGAAAAATATATTAACCTGATGTGTTGTAGTCTCCCATTGCGCTTTTCTTGCTGTTCAGAGTTTTGTTTATGGAAGCTTGTTTTTTAGGTTGAATTTTTCTCAACTTCTTCAGGAATATTTTCACTTAAGCTCCCTTGAAGCTTATTACTTGTTGAGAGAAGAAGCTAACTTCAGGGCATTTGAGGTACCATGAACTTCTCATATTCTTTTTGTACATGCAATTACTTAAATTTGCTTCACTAGCTATGCATCAATAGTTATGAAACTATTGGTGTGATTCTGATTCCATTTCAGAGCAACTGTGGTTTGAAAGAACTAACGATTCTATCTCAAACATACACTTAAACTATAATTTTTATGATGATTTCTTTTTCTTTCTTTTTTTTGGATGCTTTGACATTTACTGGACAGAGCTTTCTTATTATAGGTATGCAACTCAGGGATTGAAGTTGAAGGTCAAGGGATACAAGGATGGGGGATTTATGGAAAATGTTTTGTGGGGAGTCTTGGTGTTCAGAGACCCTTGGAAAGCCATGCAATTCTTTTGTTTTGCTCTTGAGTCATCCAGAATCGTGTGTCAATCACGCAATGATCATTTGCTTTGATGTTTTTCTCTTAGTTTTGCTCTTATTCAATATGATTAAGAAATTATCATTGAATTCGCTTCATATTCCTGCACGCTTTCAAAGTTTTACGCCATTGCAGATAGTGGCTGCAGTTGTTAATGGTTGTCTTGGATTACTGTATTTGTGCTTAGGCACTTGGATTTTAGAAGAGAAGCTAAGGAAAACTCACACGGCTTTGCCTTTAAATTTGTGGTTATTAATATTGTTTCAAGGTGTCACATGGTTGCTTGTGAGTTTAACCGTAAGCCTTAGGCGAAATCATCTACCAAGAGGACCAATGCTGCTATTGTCCATTCTTAGCTTCTTCTTTGCTGGGATTGTCTGTGCGCTTTCCATATTCGTCCTGATTTTAAGCAATGAAGTGACAATGAAGACAGCTTTAGATGTCATCTCTTTCCCAGGAGCAATATTGTTACTGTTTTGTGTGTATAAGGGGTATACACATGAAGAAGCTAATGTGCAAATCGGCGAAAGTAGCCTCTATGCCTCTTTGAATTGCAGCAGAAAAGTTGATTCTGACAAAGTTAATAGATTTGCAAAAGCTGGCTTCTTCAGTAAAATGACATTTTGGTGGTTGAATCCATTGATGAAAAGGGGTGGAGAGAAAACACTAGGGGATGAAGATATACCCAATTTGCGCGAGACGGACCAAGCAGAAAGCTGCTACTTGCAATTCATGGATCAGTTGAACAAGCAAAAGCAAGCCGAACCAGTATCTCAACCCTCAGTATTGAGCACAATATTAATGTGCCACAGGAGAGAGATTTTCATTTCTGGTTTCTTTGCTTTGTTAAAGGTTCTCACTCTATCAGCCGGTCCTTTGCTCCTTAATGCCTTCATTTTGGTTGCTGAGGGAAAACCAGGCTTCAAATATGAAGGTTTTGTATTGGCGATATCACTTTTCTTAGCAAAGATCTTAGAATCCTTATCGCAAAGGCAGTGGTATTTCAGAAGCAGACTTATTGGTATGAAAGTGAAGTCATTGCTCACATCAGCCATTTACAAGAAGCAACTGAGATTGTCCAATGCTTCTAGGCTGGTGCATTCAGGGGGTGAGATAATGAACTACATTACAGTCGATACGTATAGGATCGGAGAGTTCCCTTTCTGGTTCCACCAAACATGGACAACATGCCTCCAGCTTTGTGTTGCTCTGTTAATTTTGTTCCGCGCCATGGGGCTAGCATCAATTGCAACCTTAGTGACTATATTTATCACTGTGCTATGTAACACTCCACTTGGAAAGTTACAACACAAATTTCAAAGTAAGCTGATGGTTGCACAAGACGAGAGACTGAAGGCTTGTAATGAGGCACTTGTGAACATGAAGGTTCTGAAACTATATGCCTGGGAAACCCATTTCAAGAATGCCATTGAAAATTTAAGGAAAGTGGAGTACGGATGGTTATCAGCAGCGCAGTCATGGAGAGCATATAATAACTTTCTCTTTTGGTCTACCCCTGCTCTGGTCTCTGCTGCGACCTTTGGTGCATGTTATTTCCTCAAGGTTCCTCTAGATGCTAGTAATGTTTTTACCTTCATAGCAACCTTACGTTTAGTTCAGGACCCTATAAGATCTATCCCTGAGGTAATCGGAGTTGTGATTCAGGCAAAGGTTGCATTTTCACGTATTGTAAAGTTCCTTGAGGCACCAGAACTCCAGAATGCAAATGTTAGGCAAAAGGGCAATGTGAATCATGCAATTTCCATCCAATCAGCCAATTTTTCATGGGAAGAGAACTCTTTCAAGCCCACGCTGAAGAATATAAGTTTGGATATTAGACCTGGGAAGAAGGTGGCCATATGTGGAGAAGTTGGTTCAGGAAAATCAACTCTTTTAGCGGCAATCCTTGGAGAAGTTCCATGTACACTAGGAACTGTAAGTTTCCATTGTTTGTTTTCTCTCTTTTGTAATTTTTGAATGCATGAAGACCTAGTTGGAATTGTTCCTCATATGTTGTCCAAGACTTTTAAGTTTTTCAAATCCCACAACTAAATTTATAAGTAAAATATACTAATTTATAACATAGTCGGTTTCTTTAATATTTAGGTTCAGGTGTGGGGGAAGATTGCTTATATTTCTCAAACAGCTTGGATACAGACTGGAAGCATACAGGATAATATTTTATTTGGGTCTCCCATGGATAGACATCGATACCAAGACACACTTGAGAGGTGTTCATTGGTAAAGGACCTTGAGTTGCTTCCCTATGGGGATAAAACTGAAATAGGAGAAAGAGGGGTTAATTTGAGTGGTGGTCAGAAGCAGCGAATTCAGCTTGCCCGTGCTCTCTATCAGGATGCTGATATATACCTCTTGGATGATCCATTTAGTGCTGTGGATGCTCATACAGCTTCAAGTTTATTTAATGTAGCCACTTTCCTTATTGCTCTCTATTGTATAATTAGTTTTTTTTTTTTTTTTTTGGAAAGCTAACTTGAACTCTGCAGGATTATGTCATGGAAGCACTTTCAGCCAAGGCAGTCTTACTCGTGACTCATCAAGTTGATTTCCTTCCTGCTTTCGATTCTGTTTTGGTCAGTATTCTCTCAGCCTCAAGAACTTTCTCCATTATTCTTTAATAGTTTCTTGATACTCTTTTCATGTATTTCCAGTGACTTGAAATTTGTTCTTCTCTTGGTTTTCATTTTCTTGTTGCCATTCAAAGCACTTCCTGCATTATAGGTTATATTGGGGAAAAGACTTGTAGCAAGATTAATACAACTGCAAGGATGATTTTTAGTTCCATGCATTTTTGGCTTTTGTACGTTGTTAGATATTTGTTGAAAAGTTCAAATTTCACAAAACATTTTACATATAGTTTTTTAAGTTCATATTAGATTTTGAATTATATCGACACTAGTTCCCTTTAGTTCTAAGCACCATTGGGATAAGAGAAAATATGCAACCATATCTTTCCAGTTCTGCACATTGTTTTACAGATATTCAAATTAAGCTTGATTTTTTTGGCAGTTAATGTCAGATGGGAAAATCCTGAGGGCAGAGCCTTATCATCATTTATTGGCATCAAGCAAAGAATTTCTGGACCTTGTCAATGCACACAAAGACACTGCTGGTTCTGAGAGACTCGCGGAGGTTACTACTTCTCGCAAAGGTGGAATGTATGCTAAAGAGATCAAGAACAGTTATGTAGAGAATCAATTTATAGGATCCAAAGGGGATCAGCTGATCAAACAAGAAGAGAGAGAAACCGGTGACACAGGGTTTAAGCCATATATACAGTATTTGAATCAGAACAAATGCCTTTTGTTCTTCTTCATAGCCATCCTCTCTCACCTTACATTTGCGATTTGTCAGATATCTCAGAACTCTTGGATGGCTACCAATGTTGAAAATCCTAACATCACCACTTTGCGGTTGATAGTAGTGTACTTGTTGATTGGATTTTCCTCAACACTAGTCCTTCTGATTAGATCTCCCTCTACTGTTGCTTTAGGTCTTAGATCATCAAAATCTTCATTCTCACAGCTTCTGAATTCCCTTTTCCGTGCACCTATGTCGTTTTATGACTCGACACCTCTTGGAAGGATACTTAGTCGGGTAAGAATCTAATTCATAATATAATTGTGTTGGAAAGGAAATGATAAACTAATATCATTACTATTATTATTATTATAATTTCACTTTTATCCTTGTACAGGTTTCTTCTGATCTGAGTATCATTGACCTTGATGTCCCGTTCTTTCTAATCTTTACTGCTGGGGCTACTACAAATACTTATTTTAGTCTTGGAGTACTTGCTGTTATTACCTGGCAAGTGCTTTTCGTCTCCATTCCAGTTATTTATTTGACAATTCGCTTGCAGGTAATATTATGTAAGGTTACCTTTTTTGTGTGTGTGTATTAAAGGAGTTATTGTAGCATCAATACATGATACTAACTTTGGCTTGGGAGTATGTTGGAATTTGAAGTATGGGTGGAGTGTGAGTGTGGAATCATGGATAGTTTAGAACAATATTCATTTTTTTCCTTCTTTTTCACAGAGATATTATTTATCTGCGGCGAAAGAATTGATGAGGTTAAATGGCACCACCAAGTCCTTGGTAGCAAATCATCTAGCAGAGTCAATAGCAGGAGCCATGACAATAAGGGCTTTTGAGGAGGAAGAGAGATTTTTTGCAAAGAACCTTGACCTCATCGATACCAATGCTAGCCCTTTCTTCCACAGCTTTGCAGCAAATGAATGGTTAATCCAACGGTTAGAAACACTCAGTGCAACTGTTATTTCCTCTGCAGCACTCTGCATGGTTTTGCTTCCTTCAGGAACTTTCACCCCTGGTGAGCCAATGAATTTTCATTTTTGGACAGTCATAGTGATTTCAAGAATCTAATTTAGATTCTTGTGTTATTTTCAGGGTTTATTGGAATGGCCCTTTCTTATGGTCTTTCACTAAACTCGTCCCTCGTTATTTCAATCCAAAACCAGTGTACTATATCAAATTATATCATATCTGTAGAAAGACTAAATCAATACATGCACATACCAAGTGAAGCCCCTGAAGTGATTCAAGACAACCGCCCCCCACCCAACTGGCCGACTGTGGGTAAAGTCGATATCTGTGATTTGCAGGTATTAAATTTAGTTCTTTGTAAACATTTTTATCTTCTTATGCTTTGCATACAGTATACTGAGAAAAGTGATGACCAAACAGATCAGATATAGGCCGGATGCACCACTTGTCCTTCATGGTATCAGTTGCACATTTGAAGGAGGACACAAAATTGGCGTTGTTGGCCGAACTGGTAGTGGGAAGACTACTCTCATCGGTGCTCTATTTCGCTTGGTTGAACCTGCTGGAGGAAAGATTATAGTAGATGGTATTGACATCTCTAAGATTGGACTTCATGATCTAAGGTCACGCTTTGGAATAATACCGCAGGATCCTACTCTATTTAACGGGACTGTTAGATATAATTTGGATCCCTTGTCTCAACATACTGATCAGGAAATATGGGAGGTAAATTTCAACACCTTTTTACATGTAGTTGCTTGTTGGTTCACTTGGCTATTGTTAAGATACAGTTGCCAATTATAATTGATTGTAACTAGTGCAATTGATTATAGTTGATTGTTACCATGATTTTGTAACGGATATATTCCCGAAATATCCGACTTTGTAAGCTTATATAAAGGCAACATCTATTCTCTTTTTAGTCAAGAAAGCAGTATAACTTTCTTCATCCCTCTGTTTGTTTCCTACAGTTTCTAACAGCTATGAGATTCTTATATCTAGAAGTACTTTTGCTGATTTTTTCTGCATGTTTACTATTTCCTCTGGATTTGGGAAGATTCTCGAAAAATGTCAGCTTCGAGAGGCTGTCCAGGAGAAAGAGCATGGCCTAGACTCCTTAGGTAAGTATTATGACATTTATGTACATGTGATCGTTTGCTTTCAATTTTGTTATCAACTGAAAACCGGGGTTTTCAGTCATGGAAGATGGATCAAACTGGAGCATGGGGCAAAGGCAACTCTTCTGTTTAGGGCGTGCGCTTTTGAGGAGAAGCCGAATATTGGTGCTTGATGAAGCAACCGCGTCAATTGACAATGCAACTGACATGATTCTGCAGAAAACTATTCGTACTGAATTTGCGGATTGCACTGTGATCACTGTGGCTCACAGGATACCAACTGTGATGGATTGCACTATGGTACTTGCCATTAGCGATGGTGAGTTTCATTTCTTTAGCTTATTTTTCTCCTTAGTCCATTTCTTTGAGCTTCACTTGTCCTAATGAAGTGCTTATAATTTCCTACGTTTAGGTAAACTTGTGGAGTTTGACGAGCCAATGAAGTTAATGAAGAGGGAAGATTCTTTATTTGGGCAACTTGTGAAGGAATACTGGTCTCATTTGCACTCTGCAGAATCACACTGAAGGAAAGTAGCTAATAATTATTTCTATTGCAGTTCTTTTAATATTTCTTGCTTTGAAAGCAAAGAAAAAACAGATGTGTGTGTAGGGCTTTTAATTGGAAGTGTTATCAGTGACGGAATCACTAAGGAGAGCGAGGGCAACTGAAAATATGTTAAATATGTTCTATTAATTAATGAAGAGTATGATTTGTTAATGAGATAGTTTTATTTTATCCACTCTAAAATGATGAGTACCTATTAATGTAAAAATCAATTTTTGCTCAATAGGATAATTGGTCATTTAATCATCTCACTATGATTCATGAGATCAGACAAGGATGTCAATATCCATATTCGGTTCATTCAATTAATGGGTACGGAAATTTCACCCATATCTGGCCTAAAATACTGTTGTCATTCTCTGATCACTGAAAAGTGTTTATGAAGAAAAATTTCTTACTATTACTACTTGAATAGACTTTACAAAGATTACAAACTTTGTTACAAAAAACCTCATATTTTTCTCTCTAAGCTCTCTTGACATGGAACTTAATATTTTGGGATGCTTGAACTCACAAATGAGAGCTCAATTTATAGCCAAAAGAATGACTATAATGTCAACAAATTTTAATGTAGTAGTTGGTGGTTACACCAAAACCTTGACAATGGTGGATGTGGTTTTGACCTGGGTGAATGTGGTTGTTGCACCACATTCACAAGAGCTTGCTAGATTCTTTCAATTCTCCCCCTCCAGCTGCATCCGAAAATATTTGTCATCTGACAGCTATCTCGGCTATGTCTCTGCACAACTCTAACTTGTCCCGAGTAACCACATTTGTTAACATGCCGGCTGGATTATCATTTATATGGATCTTCATTAGTCTCAAAAGTTTTTGATCCATCACCCCGCGTATCCAATGATAGCGAATATCGATGTGCTTGGTTCGGGAATGATATATTGAGTTCTTGCTCAAGTCCAAAGCACTTTGACTGTCACAATGTATCTTGTATTCTACATGTTTGATCCCTAATTCGTGGAGAAAACGATTTAACCACAACATTTCTTTTCCAGCTTCCGTTGCTGCAATATACTCAGCTTCTGTTGTGGATAATGCAATACACCTCTGCAATCTTGACTGTCATGACACAACTCCCTCTGCAAAAGTGTAGATGAAACCTGATGTAGATTTCTCACCATCAAGATCTCCTGCAATATCTGAATCTATATAGTCTTCCAAGATTGGATGAGCTCCCTCGTAGCACAGACATAACTTCGATGTACCCTTGAGGTATCTAAGAATCCATTTGACTGCCTCCCGGTATTTCCTGGGTTAGAGAGAAAATGGCTCACTACACCCACTACATGAGCAATATCTGGCCTGTTACATACCATAGCATACATTAGGCTTCCAACTACTAAAGAATATGACACTGATGACATCTCTTTTATCTCTTTCTTGGATGAGGGCTACGAACTCTTGCTCAATTTAATGTGGTGTGCTAGCAGAATGCTGACAGATTTGGAATTATGTATATCGAATCTCCTGATTATCTGTTCAATATAACTCTTCTGTGAAGGCACAACCTCTTGTTTGTCTGTCTCGAACTATTTGCATTCCCAAAATCTGTTGAGCTGGTCCTAAGTCTTTTATGTCGAAAGACTTAGAGAGTTCCTTCTTCAACTGGCTGATCTTCTCTGCATCTTGTCAACGATCAACATGTCATCTACGTATAGTAGAAGAGTAACGAAATTTCCATATGGAAACTTTTGAATATAGACACACTGGTCCGCTGGAGTTCTTTTGTAGCCTTGACTCACCATGACCGAGTCAAACTTCTTGTACTACTGTCTTGGTGTTTGCTTGAGACCGTACAAGCTCTTCTTCAGCTTGCAAACAATGTTCTCTTTTCCAGAAACCTTGAAACCTTCTGGCTGCTCCATATAGATTTCTTCATTTAGATCACCATGAAAAAATGATGTCTTAACATCCATCTGTTCAAGCTCTAAGTTCAAACTAGCTATCAATCCTAGGATAACTCGGATTGAAGCCATTTTTACAACCGGTGAAAAAATTTCATCAAAGTAGATTCTCTTTTTCTATAGGAATCCTTTGACTACTAATTGAGCTTTATGTTTTACCAAATTTCCGCTGCCATCTTTCTTTAGCTTGAACACCCATTTATTCTTCAGTGCCTTCATGCCTTGCGGAAGCTTGACTATCTCATAAATATGATTCTTCTACATAGATTCCATTTCATCCTACATTGCGTGCAACCATTTTTCTTTGTCTTTATGAGATACAGTTTCGTTGAAAGTTTCTGGCTCCCCCTCTTCAATAAGCAGAATATAGTTAGATCATAAGTATTTGTTTGATGGAATCGGCCTTACTCAGATCTTCGTACGGGAGGTTCACTGGTTTCTGGCGGTCTGTTATCATCCAGATTTATGGATGACCCCGTAGTCTCTGATGGAGCGAGTTGCAACTCCCTCTGTTCAACATCATCTTCCTCATCTGGTTCTGCTTCTGACATCATATATGTGGCCACTGGTGTTGGTGCTGGGGTTGTGTCTGGATTTACATTGGTTTTGTTGGCACTAGAATTAGAAGACATCTTGGGCTTTTCAATATCTTCTATTATCTAGTCTTCAAGAAACACTACATCCCTGCTTCTGATGACCTTCTTTTCCTTTGGGTCCCATAACCTGTATCCAAATTCCTCTTTTCCATAGCCTATGAAGATGCATGGAGTAGTCCTTGCATCGAGCTTCTGCCTGAGCTCTTTGGATACGTGTGCAAAGGCTAAACATTTGAATGTTCTAAGATGAGAATATGAGGTATTCTTACCAGACCACAATTTCTCCGGAATCTCAAAATTCAACGGTACATATGGTGATTAATTGATCAGGTAGGAGGCGGCACAAACAGTTTCTGCCCAGAATGGCTTTGGCAGCTTAGCCATACTGATCATGCTTTTGACTTTCTCCATAATGGTGTTGTTCATCCTTTCAGAAACACCATTATGTTGTGGAGTGCGTGGAATAATCCTTTCATGTCGAATGTCGTGGCTTCCATAGTAGACATCGAACTCTCTGGAAATGTACTCGTCTTCATTATCTGTGCGGAGGAACTTCAGTTTCTTCTCTGTTTCACGCTCGACCATGGCATGAAACAATTTGAAATAGTTCATGACCTGATCCTTTGTTTTTAGAAAATATACCCACACCTTTCGAGAAGTATCGTCAATGAAAGTCAGAAAGTATTTGTTACCGCCAAGTGAATTAACCTCCAAGGGATCACAAACATCAGAGTGCACCAGACTGAGCAACTCTGATCTTCTTGTAGAAGAGTATTTAAATGAGACTCTATGTTGCTTACCGAATAGACAGTGATTGTAAGGATCTATGGCAGCATTATTAGAGACAATGATTAGATCCTTCTTTGTCAAGGTAGACAATCTTCTTTCACTCATGTGACTGAGTCTCTGGTGCCACAGATTTTGAAAAGCCTTCTCTTCAGCTACCTTGAGGCTTTCTGCATATATCTTCATATGAGTCTTGTATAAAGTACCACAAATATGTCATCGGGCGACGTCCGTAGCACCTTTTATCATCCTCCAAGTGTCATTGCTAAAGTGGCTAGCATAACCCTATTTTTCAAGGGCTACCCCCGATAGTAGATTGAGTCTAAGTTCTGGAACATGTCTCACCTCCTTCAAGGTTATTGTATACCCTGCATTTGTCCGCATCTGAATATCACCAATTCCCACTATCTGAGAGGAACTGGTATTTCCCATCTTCACTGCTCCAAAGTCTCATGCTTTGTATGTTGTGAAGAAGTCTCTGTGAGGGGTGACGTAATAGGATGCTGCAGTATCTACCACCCACTCAACATCTTGAGTTGCGGTGTGAGGGCATGTCTCTTTCTGGATGGAACATATAGCTACATCTCCTGAGGCAACTACTAGAGTCTCTGCATCGTTGTTCTTCGGCTGGGAATTGCCTTGACCCTGCTCTCGTTGCGGCTTTTGGTAATTCTTCTTTAAGTGGCCTTCTATTCCACAATGGTAGCACTTGTAGGTAGGCTTTCTTCCATTTGTGGATTTTCCTCTGCTTTTGCTTCTACCTTTCCCTCTACCTCGATTTTTATCTTGTTGTCTTCCTCGATTCTCCGTGACAAAGGCTTGTGTCTGATCTGTGCCCACGTCTTTTCTTTTGGCCTCCTTATTTGACAAGGCGTCTTTTACCATATGCATGGTAAGTTTGCCTCCTGGAGCGGAATTACTGAGAGTAACCACCAATGTTTTCCAGCTATCAGGAAGAGAACTGAGTAGTAAGAATCTCTCAGTTGTATATCTACTGCAGACAACTGGTTCACCAGGCTCTTGAACTTATTGGTGTGTTCTGCAACGGAAGTTCCACTCTGTAGCTTCAGGTTCACCAAACGCCTAATTATTAAGGCTTTATTCCTAGCTGTCTTGGCCTGAAACATGTCTTTCAATTTTATCCATATTTCATAAGCACTTGTATCATGTGCTACATGGCGGAAGACGCTGTGGCTGATCCACTGTCTAATCTGACCCAGAGTTCTATTATTGATTTTATTCCAGTCACTATCTTTAACAAATTATGGTCTCACTCCTTTCACCTCGATTATATCAAATAAATCTTTGCAGTGCAAAAAATCTATCATCCGAGGTCTCCAGATGGAGTAATTGGTTGCTGTCAGCTTGATCATTGCACCAAAAGATGAATCTTCCATTTCCATTTTAAGTTTTAAAGATTAAAATGAAAATACAATAAATTTGGGGCTGATAAATCTGACCCAGAGTTCTATTATTGATTTTATCTCTGTCACTATCTTAACAAATTATGGTCTCACTCCCTTCACACCTCGATTATATCAAATAAATCTTTGCAGTGCAAAAAATCTATCATCAGAGGTCTCCAGATGGAGTAATTGGTTGCTGTCAGCTTGATCATTGCACCAAAAGAGGAATCTTCCATTTCCATTTTAAGTTTTAAAGATTAAAATGAAAATACAATAAATTTGGGGCTGATTTTCACAAATTGGAGGTCACCGTTGCGTCCGGAACGGTCGAAAATTGTGGATTAGACACTTCGTTGTTCCAAATCTGACTCAGTGGCTGATTTGTAAATTTCTTAAACTTCTGGGGCTAAAATATAAATTTCAAAGACTTCAGGGGGCTTGTGAAATTTACCAGTGTTGCTGACATGGCAAAGTGGGATCGGCTTGCTAACGTGTCGGACACATGGCACTGACGTGTCAGGTGACGTGGCGCTGACTGTGCGCTGACGTGGTTGATGACTCGGCACTAACTGTGCGATGATGCAGTGCTGGCGTGGCATTGACATGGTCGTCTTCAACCTCCACATGCGCGTGGCGACGTCTCTGGACTAGGGGTGGCAAAACGAATCAACGAATTGAATTTGTATCGAATCATAAACGAATCGAATCAAAATGTGATGGATTCGTATTCGATTTATTTATTAAACGAATCCTAATATCAGGATTCGTATTCGATTCGTTTATTAAACAAATCGAATACGAATATTCGTTTATTTCGTTTAGTCATGATATTATTTAATAAAATAATTTACCACACTTGATTTACATTAATTCTCATAAATATATACATATGAAATATGTAATTATTATATTTACTAAAAATATCTCATCAAATATCGAAAATATTACGTTTTCTATGATAATTAGCTATAATTTCTCGAATCTTAATTGAAAATTAACATGAACTAGTAAATAAAAATAATAAAACGAATCATAAACGAATAAACGAATAAACGAATCAATAAGCTTAAATTTGTATATTCGATTCATTTAATAAACGAATCGAATCGAATTGACCCATTTATTAAACGAATCCATTTTTTAAAATCTGTATTCGCTTTAAAACGAATCGAATCGAACGAATAAATGAATCCTGACCCAAATTGCCACCCCTACACCTGGACCTCTCGTTCGGTCGTCGTCGAAAATACCACTGTGTTCGTCTCGACGTGAGCTAGCTGATGGTATGCTCAAAATTAATTTTTGACAACTTTCCTGAAACTCGAATTTTCCGAACCGAGTTCCGTTTTTCGATTTTACGACCCCAATGTATAACCAAATCTCTTGTTACCACTTGTTGTGATTTTCTTATCACTGAAGAGTGTTTATGAGGAAAAATTTCTTACTATTTCTACTTGAATATACTTTACAAAGATTACAAACTTTGTTACAAAAACCTCACACTTTTCTTTCTAAGCTCTCTTGACATGGAACTTTATATTTTGGGATGCTTGAACTCATAAATGAGAGCTCAATTTATAGCCAAAGAAATGACTATAATGTCAACGAATTTTAATGTAGTAGTTGGTGGTTACACTAAAACCTTGACAATGGTAGATGTGGTTGTTGCACCACATTCACAAGAGCTTGTTGGATTCTTTCAAATACTGGGCTCTCGTTCGGATCCCCATTCATAGGGGATTTTCTTTGTATTAGTACAGAATTATCAATACATGTACCCGACTAGTAAAAGACATAACCTGATAATCAAATTCTAAGTCATTTGATGTCGCTCACCATAATAATCGGTCAGTAATATCATCCACTAGAATGAATGTGACCATGAATGGAGGAACCTTTGAGTTTCATGGCTATTACGAAAACCCAGTTTGTTGTTTTAAAGTTTCATAAAAAATATAAAAAATACCCATTTATTATTAACTAAGCTTTTCAGCAGAGAATTCAACCACTCTCTCTGGTATACAAAGAGGCACATGGCCCCATACATTCTTTAGTTCAAAAAAATTTTGGGTTTCATGTGATTCCTGCTTACTGATTAGCCTTTTTGTTTCTTTCAAATCAAAAGAATGTCATCTTATTGTTTATTTTTTTTACTTTTGTTTCTTTATAATATAATGGACATGGGCATCTCATTCTAATTTTCTTTCTGGGATTAATGTACTTGTATATTGTCACTTAGCTTCTATTTACTTTTTCTTTTTGCAGCTTAGCTGTCAAAGCTCAGCTGATCAATTGTACTGTGTAGCTTGGCTTCGGCAGTATAAGAAATCATTTTCTACAATAGTTAGTGGACAATGTTTTGTGGGGAGCCTGAGTGTTCAGACACTGATGGAAAGCCATGCAATCTCATTTTTCTGCTTTTGAGTCTTCCAAATTCATCTGTCAACCTTGTTTTGATCATTTGCTTTGACTTTTTACTCTTGCTTACACTCTTATGCAATATGATCCTCAAGTCATCATCGAACTGGGTTCAAATTCCCGCACGTTTTCAACAATTTACTCCATTACAGTTAGTGTCTGTAGTTACTAATGGTTGTCTTGGATTAGTGTACTTGTGTTTAGGCACTTGGATTTTAGAAGAGCAGCTCAGGGAAATTCAGACTGCTTTACCTTTGAATTGGGGGGCAGTAGCGTTGGTTCAAGGTCTCACTTGGTTGTTAGTGAGTTTAACCGTAAGTCTAAGGGGGTATCATCTTCCTAGAGCACCAATGCAGCTATTGTCCATTCTTACCTTCTTGTTTGCTGCAATTGCTGTGCTTTATCCATCTTTGCCGCGATTTTAACCAAAGAAGTAACCATAAAGACAGTTTTAGATGTTATGTGTTTCCCTGGAGCAATATTGCTGCTTTTATGTACTTATAAAGGACAAGCACAAGCAGAATCTGATGTTATAACTGATGGAAGTGGCCTATATGTCCCTTTGGCTGGCGAAGCCAATGGCATCGGCAAAGATGATTCTGTTGGCCAAATTACTGCATTTGCCAAAGCTGGTTTCTTAAGTAAAATGACATTTTGGTGGCTGAATCCATTGATGAAAAGGGGTAGAGATAAGACTCTAGGAGAGGAAGATGTACCCAAATTGCGCGAGGCAGACCAAGCAGAAAGCTGTTACCTTCGATTCCTAGATCAGTTGTGTGAGTTCCATTTTTATTGGCATGTGTCCGTGACAAAATAAGTTCAATTGAGTTGTAATATGTCGTGAAGATCTTTGTGCAATTGGACTGGGTTTTGGCTGCTGTGCATCAGACATGCGTTCGTGGTGCGTTCGTTGCAGTGTTCGAACGAGTGGCGTTGGTGCTGCGTTCGTAATTGGGTTCGAACGTGTGGAGTTAGTGGCACGTTCTTTATTGGGTTCGAACGGGAATTCCAGAGAGCAAATGTTCGAGTCTCGTTCTTGTTGGGTTCGAACGAGATCATTCCAGAGAGTTCACGTTCGTTGTACGTTCGATTGACGTTCGAACGAGTCTTCACAGAAAGGGCGCGTTCGTGTAGCGTTCTAGTAAGCGTTCGAACGCGACTTGCGATCTAACGCGTTTTTGGCCTGCAAAACCCTAGGTTTTCACCCTACCCTATAAATATAACACTTAGCCGCCGCCATTCTCATTAGTTGAAGCATATTTCTCTTGAGCCAAATACTCTCAAAGCTTTCAACTCTCTTTGATTCACCCTGAAGACTCTTTGAATCTTATGTCTTCTTTGTTAATGGTGAAATCCATTCTTTGATAAACTTTCAACACAACATAACCCAAAATTCATAATCCTTTAGAGTTCTATAGGAGGAGTTTTGGTAGTCGGAGTTCCGCATTCAAAGGTGATACAATCTACTCAGAGACTTCAGAGGTTCTGAAGAAAACCGTGGGTCGCGGGCTTGAGGAGTTGCCTTGAGTTCTTGCAGTCTAGAGGTACTTGAGTCGATGGAGTTGCCACCATAGGTCTTGACCATCGCTGTAAGTTTTTTCTCGATATAGTGGATTGGGCTGGTAGCCGATATAACCGGAGTGGTTTTTTACTCGGAAGAGTTTTCCACTTCGTCACCAAAATTACTTGTGTTGATTTTGTGTGGTTTGATTATATTTGCTGCTTTATTATTGTGTTATTGTTTTTAACATTGGCAGCTTATTATTTTAGTTGGTTTATTTGTTATATTGCCTGTTGCAATTCCATAGTAAGCAGTAACAGGACTTGTCCTGCTTATTGTTTGTAATTCCGCATAGGGTCAGAACTAAGGATAACCTCGAATTTTCAATTGGTTCAGAGCCTGAACTCGATCCTTGACCCATTTGCTATGGAGCGTAGTCAACCCTTAAATTGTCCGCCATTTTTTGATGGCACGGAATATTTGCATTGGAAGGTTCGCATGAGAGCGTTCCTTAAGTCCTTAGATGAGAGGGTCTGGATGACTGTTGAATACGGGTGGAAACCTCCCCCGTTGTTGTTGTTGATGGGGTATCTTCCCCTAAAAGATAAATTGACCTGGACCAAGGATGAATTTGATGCTAAGCAGCATAGGAACAGCAAAGCTGTTAATGCCATACATGGTGCTGTCTGTTCTGGCTGGATTTTTTAGGAGAATCTCAATGTGTGAGATAGCCAAGGATGCTTGGGACATCCTGCAGACTGTGCATGAGGGCACATTGTCTGTTAAAAAATAGACTCCAGGATTTAGCCACTAGTTTTGAGGTCGCCAAAATGAAAGATGATGAGACCTTTGATGAATTTTTGCTGAGATTAACGATATCGTTAAACTCAAGCTTTTAACCTAGGTGAGACTATTCCTACCAATATATAGTTAGGAAAATCCTGAGATCCCTACCTGATAAGTTCTACCCAAATCACCGCCACATCGAGGAAAGCAATGACCTCGATCAGCTTAATTTAGATGAACTCGTAGGAAAGCTGCAGGTTTATGAGAAAAAGCTTCCTGGTTTTAGAGAGCCAAAAACGTTTGCGATGAAAATCGCTAAGGAAGTTGTGCATGATTCGCTTAGTGATGATGATACCATCAAGGATCATGATTTGGCCTTGTTTGCAAAGAAGTTTAAGAAATTTCTTAAACTTAAGAAGAGTGGTCATAGCAGTAATAGAGATAGGGAGGTTATGCCTAAAGAGAGTAGGCATAGCAGAAAATAGTCTAGAGAGGATAGGGGTAGTAGATCCCGTGATGTCCAATGCCATGAGTGTGAAGGCTATGGGCATATTCGACCATAGTGCCCTACATACCTTAGGGCTAAAGGGAAGAAAGCCATGGCAGCATCTCCTAGTGATTCAGAAGGTGGTTATTCTTCTGATGAGTCTCCTAAAGGCAAGAAAAATTTTATTGCCTTTACTGCTAGTGTGACTGGTGAGAGAGAGATTGTGTTAATGATGATATTCTGAAGTCTCTCTTGATGAGTCTGTAGATGAGGAAAGTCTTCAAGTAGCTTATGTTGAACTGTTTAATGAGAGTTTAGCTATTAAGAAGACTAATATAGAGGTCAGTCAAAGGCTGAAAACTGTTGAGCTAGAAAAGAATGAAGCTCAAGCTAAATTTGAGCAAAGCCTTTTGATGGTTGATGATCTAGAGGAGAGGAAAAAAGCCTAGTTAAAAGAGTCCAAATATTAGAGACGAACTTGAAAATGCTAGAACCCAATTGTCCGTATTTTCTAGTGAGAATAAAAATGTGGACCGTATGTTAGGTATTATTCCTGAGCCTAACTTCAATAAGGCTTCTTCTTCAAAGCTGTGCCTGTAGCAGCTAAACGTGACTTAGGTAAGAAACATGTTGTGTGTAGTCATGTTTTTCCTCCTGTTATTCCTCATCCTGTTTCCCAACCTCAATCTAGAGGTGTTGTGGTAAACCTCGCTCTCATCCGAGGTTTGTGCCTGTGTGCCATCATTGTGGCAAGGCTGGACACATTAGGCCTAAGTGCTTCATGCTTCACAAGCAAAAGAAGAGGCCTAAAAGGGTCACCTAGATTTGACTCTTCAAATCTAGCTTCTCAAGTTTCTGCACTAACAAAACAGACAAAATTTCTTAGTGAGAAACTTAATTTGTTGACTAGGAACTCTCAAGTGGATGAGATTCCTAGAAAGTTTTGGGTGGAAGAAGCAAGATGTATTCCCATCTTCTTCTGTGTGTCCTGATGGACATGATGAGAGTGCACCTCGGTGTAACTCTGCTTAAAAGATGCTTTTATTTTCCCATTGCATGTGTGTGTGCGTGTGTTTATTTTTTGCACGTTTATTTTGTTTTCACAGCATATGGGTGTGTGTGTGTGTCTTGTTTTTGTTATATATCCCTTGGTATATAGGATGGAAACCCGGACATAAATTTCATAGCCGATTCCGAATGGACGGTAGTATGATCTGCACTCGGGATACAACTCCACGTATCATTGGATGTTTTACAAGCTGTTTTGTGTCTTTATTTTTTTTTGTTTTTTTTGTGCTTAAAACTGAAAAATCAAAAAATTATATATTTTAAAAAGACCAAAAATATTTTTATGGCTTGTTAGAGTATAGAAGACATGGTAATGTGATGTGATCCTGGTATGTAGGATATATGATTATGCATGTATGATATGCTTTTATTTTTCTTGATGCTCTATATACATGAGTGTGTGTGATAAAAACCTTTGGTATATCTTGTGCTTGCACTTTCACATACACGTTTTTATTTTGTCAAGGCTTGGTCGCATGTATGAGTTTTGGAATAGCAATCTAATTTCTATCATATCTTGTTTGCTCATAGTGTGACCTTTGACTAGTTGACCTTGCTATCCCCTTTTCAAAAGTAAAAAGAAAAATGAGACTCAAGTGCAAAAGAGCCAAATGGCCAAATTCAAAAGATAAGGGCAAAAACCCTTCACTCGAAAGAGTTATTAAATATGAGCTCATGATATTTCTGGGGTAAATAATATAGCATGCAACCAATTGCTTATTTTCAGGTCCTAGTGGTGCTGGGTTTGAACACCTATTTTGTGGACTTGGTTTGTTTAGAGATGGATTTCTTTGGCTGTGTACAGCTCATAAAATAAGGTCTTAAGCCTTGATTTGTTGTGCACTTTATTTTTCACGCAAGTGCTTTATATGCTTTGGTGTTTATGTCATATGCATAAGTGTTGTATTTAGCCTCTTTTAAAACATGCATTGTTTCATGTCATAAACAGCTGAATACTGACTGGTATCATTGTCTCAGCTTGAAATGCTGTTCAGTCAGTTAGTCATTTTTGACAGGATTTTTATTTATCTCAGTATGTGCTTGTGTGTGCTTCATGTTATTGCATACCATTTTTTCTTTCCTGTGCACTTTTCTGAGTTTTGATTTACTTCCCGTGTGTTTTTTTGCTAACTTTATGTGCTGTTAGTAAGGGGGAGAGTAATTCCTGTCTGTTTATGCTCTTGCATGTGTTGTCTCCTGTTTCCTGTTATTTTCCTATTTCTTTTACCCTTTGTCATTTCGTGCCAAAAAGGGGGGGAGGGAGAGTGATATATTAAGGGGGGGAGAGCCTTAATATATAGGAGGGAGCGTAGAATATCCTTTAGATATCTCCTTTTTATGGGAGTTAAGATTAAAGGGGGAGGGGATTTCTACTTGTACATGCATGAGATTTTTACATGTTTTACTGTTACTTGATAATCCCAATGCTTTTCACGGTATCTTGTTGTTTGTGGATGTTTCAGGAAACAGCAGGTGTTGCTGCGGGTGGCATTAATTCCAAGACTACTTTGTCAGGTGTTAGATCGAGTCCATTTGTAATAAGTCACTGTTTTGATGGTTGACAGTTGACTATTTGCTTTTTGGGTCTATTACCGTAGTCTTTGTTTTAGGTAGTAGTTTTGTCACGGAATGCCAAAGGGGGAGGAGATTGTGAGTTCCATTTTTATTGGCATGTGTCCGTGACAAAATAAGTTCAATTGAGTTGTAATATGTCGTGAAGATCTTTGTGCAATTGGACTGGGTTTTGGCTGATGTGCATCAGACATGCGTTCGTGGTGCGTTCGTTGCAGTGTTCGAACGAGTGGCGTTGGTGCTGCGTTCGTAATGGGTTCGAACGTGTGGAGTTAGTGGCACGTTCTTTATGGGTTCGAACGGGAATTCCAGAGAGCAAATGTTCGAGTCTCGTTCTTGTTGGGTTCGAACGAGATCATTCCAGAGAGTTCACATTCGTTGTGCGTTCGATTGACGTTCGAACGAGTCTTCACAGAAAGGGCGCGTTCGTGTAGCGTTCTAGTAAGCGTTCGAACGCGACTGCGATCTGAACGCGTTTTTGGCCTGCAAAACCCTAGGTTTTCACCCTACCTATAAATATAACACTTAGCCGCCATTCTCATTAGTTGAAGCATATTTCTCTTGAGCCAAATACTCTCAAAGCTTTCAACTCTCTTTGATTTCACCTTGAAGACTCTTTGAATCTTATGTCTTCTTTGTAATGGTGAAATCCATTCTTTGATAAACCTTCAACACAACATACCCAAAATCCATAATCCTTTAGAGTTCTATAGGAGGAGTTTTGGTAGTCGGAGTTCCGGCATTCAAGGTGATACAATCTACTCAGAGACTTCAGAGGTTCTGAAGAAAACCGTGGGGCGCGGGCTTGAGGAGTTGCCTTGAGTTCTTGCAGTCTAGAGGTACTTGAGTCGGTGGAGTTGCCACCATAGGTCTTGACCATCGCTGTAAGTTTTTCTCGATATAGTGGATTGGGCTGGTAGCCGATATACCCGGAGTGTTTTTTACTCGGAAGAGTTTTCCACTTCGTCACCAAAATTACTTGGTTGATTTTGTGTGGTTTGATTATATTTGCTGCTTTAATTATTGTTATTGTTTTTACATTTGCAGCTATTTATTTTAGTTGGTTGATTTGTTATATTGCCTGTTGCAATTCCATAGTAGCAGTAGTACAAAGGACTTGTCCTGCTTATTGTTGTAATTCCGCATAGGGTCAGAACTAAGGATAACCTCGAATTTTCAAGTTGAATAATAAAACACAAGCTAAACCATCATCTCGGCCTTCAATATTGAGGATAATAGTAATATGCTATTGGAGAGAAATTTTCATGTCCGGTTTCTTTGCTTTGCTAAAGATTCTCAATCTATCTGCCGGTCCTCTGCTCCTCAATGCCTTCATTTTGGTTGTTGAGGGAAAATCAGGTTTCAAATATGAAGGTTATGGATTGGCCATATCACTTTTCTTTGGTAAGATCTTAGAATCATTAGCGCAAAGACAGTGGAATTTCAGAAGCAGATTTATTGGTCTGAAAGTGAGGTCTTTACTCACAGCAGCCATTTACAAGAAGCAACTGAGATTGTCTAATTCTGCTAGACTAATGCACCCAGGTGGTGAAATAATGAATTATGTTACAGTGGATGCTTACAGGATTGGAGAGTTTCCTTTCTGGTTCCACCAAACTTGGACAACAAGTCTCCAGCTTTGTATTCTCCTGGTAATTTTGTTCCGTGCAGTGGGGTTAGCAACGGTCGCAGCCTTGCTGGTTATAATAATAACTAGGGGTGGGCGCGGTTCGGTTTGGTTCGGTTTTTGCTAAAAACCGAACCAAACCATATTTCACGGTTCGGATTTTTTACTTCTCAAACCAAACCATTAAATAACGGTTTGGTTCGGATTGAAAATTTTTTTAAACCAGCGGTTTACGGATTGGTTCGGTTCGGTTTACGGATTATTATATTTAAAATAATTTTCATCCACTTAAGTGAAAAAAAAAAACTAATCTATCCAACAAATAATATGAAGTGCTAGGGTGTAAGATGTGACTTCAGGGAACACATGCACTCCATAAATGATTGAAAAATGAGGTACAATTAATTCTTTTATTTTTTAAAAATTACCTTGAATAATGATGCTACCATAATTCTAATTAAGAGACAAATCTAACATCTTACTTTCAAGAATAATAATGCTACCATAAAATAAAAATTTAAGAATAAAAGTATTAACAAATAAATTGAAGAATAAAAGTATTAACAAATAAATATATTAATAAAAAATTTAATAATAAAAGTATTAACATACTAATAAAAAGAAAATATAGAATAAAATTAAAAGAAAAATACAATTTTTTTTATAAAAATATATAATTTTTTTAATTATAACGGTTCGGTTCGGTTTAACAGGTGCGGTTCGGATTGGCTCCTGAACCGAACCGTAAACCGTTTGGGGTGGGCCAATCCGAACCGCAAACCAAACCGTGTTAAAAAAAAACCGTAAATTCGGTCCGGTTTGGTTCGGTGCGGTTGGTTTGGTTCGGTCGGTCGGTTTTTTTGCCCACCCATAATAATAACTGTGCTTTGTAATACTCCATGTTAGTGAATTTTAAAAAAATCAGTTTTAATTTTGAGGAGTTACAAGAATTTAATTGTTGGAGAAGTTTTTTAAAAAAAAATTAAATACAATAATTCCAATAACTGAATTTAATTACAAAATTAACTTGTCTACTAATTATAATTTATTATTTAAGTTACAATTAGGGTCTGTTTGGTTCAACGGAGGGGAGGGGAGGGGAGGGATTTAATAGAGGGGAGAGGATGTGAGGGAAGAGGAGGGAAGATATTTTAATTAAATATGTGTTTGGTTCAAAGGAGGGAGGGGAGGGGAGGGGAGATGAGAGTTTTTAATTAGATATATGTTTGGTTCAAGAAGTGAGGGGAGAGATTTTAAAACTAATTTACTATTTTATCCTTGTAGCCTTTTATAAATAAAATTAAAACAATATAGGCTTATATTATCTTTAAATTAAACAAAGAATAAAATTAAAAGCTCTACATAATACGTATTATTAAAAATAAAATTAAAACAAATATAAGAAAAGAGAATAGGAAGAATTTGATGAGTGGTAAATCTATCACTATTTCCCACTCATTTATCCTAATATTTTGTATAGTTTCTTGAGTCTTGTGAATATTTTTGATGTGTTTTGTGTTATTTTGTAGATAAATAAAGTTTCAGGACATTCTGGAGGTGATTTGGAGCAAAACAGTGAAAATTGACAAAAATGGCATTTTTGTAATTTGGCCGGGTCGCGACGCGCAAACCCTTGGCGTCGCGACGCCTAACGTGCACCAAATCTGCTAACGTGCGACGGGTCAACGGGTCAGAATTTGAGAAGTTTGACTTTGCTAACGTGCGCCGTGCCACGTGTCACCATCACAGCCGATCTGCTAAAATGCGCCGTGACACGTGTCATCATCCTACGGTGCCGACAATCACAATTGCCACATGTGCCACGTGTCATCCTACGTGTTGCCATGTCATCCGGTCAACGAGTCAACTTTGCCACGCGTCATGCCATGTCATCATCCACGTCACTTGTTCTTATCAAGTATGATATCCTATCAACAATTACTTCTGTTAATTATTTGCAGGATTGATTGGAATGGCACTTTCTTATTGTCTATCATTAAACGCGTCACTTGTTCTGTCAATCCAAAACCAGTGCACTATATCAAATTATATCATATCTGTACATACCGAGTCAATCACCTGAAGTGATAGCAGAGAACAGTCCCCCTCCCAACTGGCCGGCTGCGGGTAAAGTGGACATCTGTGAGTTGCAGGTATTTTATTTTGTTTTACATTTTTCGATCAAATGTCCAGATCCACTTATGTCAGTACACTGATGAAATTGATGTCCACACAGATCAGATATAAGCCTGATGCACCACTTGTCATTCGGGGTTCAGTTGCACATTTGAAGGAGGCAACAAAATTGGTATTGTTGGCAGAACTGGCAGTAGGAAGACTACTCTCATAAGTGCTCTATTCCGTTTGGTGGAGCCAGCCAGAGGAAAGATTTTAGTAGACGGAATGACATCTCTAAGATTGGACTTCATGATCTGAGGTCACGTTTTGGAATAATACCACAGGATCCAACTCTTTTCACTGGGTCTGTGAGATATAATTTTGATCCCTTGTCTCAGCATACTGATCAGGAAATATGGGAGGTAAGTTTCAAGAACTTTTCACTTGTAGTTGCTTTTTGGCTGGGAGATTCTTTTGCTGGTTGTATCTGCATGTTTATTATTTCCTATGCATTTGTCAAGGTTCTTGGGAAGTGTCAGCTTCGAGAGGCTGTCCAGGAGAAGGAACATGGTGAAAGTACCTACAAGCAATAGCGACAAAAAAACTCTATACCCAAGAGGGGGGTGAATTGGGTTATCGCTACAAATGCGGAATTATAAAATCTTTGCCGATTTTAAGCTCTTATTACCAAGTGGGAGTTTTAGGCAATTTTCTCTATTCCAATTAATAGCCTATATGCAAGTTTCTAATCAATATTAAATGTAATCAAACTTGCAAATAAGTAAAAGTTAAGGGAAAGAGAAATACGACACCGCGATTTATAGTGGTTCGGCCAAACGTGCCTACGTCCACTCCCCCAAGCCTCGCTTGAAGATTTCCACTAGAATCGAGTTTTCCGTGGTTCACTCGTAACCAAGAGTTTTCCGCCAAGGCACACTCCGAACCTTTTACAAGATTGAGTTTTCTACGTAGGAGCACTCACAACTTTTACAACTTTTGAGTTTTGTTCGTAGGCTTACTCACAAACTTTTACAACTTTTGAGTTTTGTTCGTAGGCTTACTCACAAACCTTTACAACTACCCAATCTAATGGGATTTCACAACCACAAGTGTTTTGTATAAGAAGATTGTAAAACACACTTGGGCATTCACAAATATAATGAAGATTGTGTGAGATGCAAACCCAAGTGATCTAAGCTCACTAAATGTAATGAAGATGTGTGTGAGCTTGTATGAGTGTTTAAGTGTATGAAGGTTTAAGACACTCTTGTATTTGCTTTAGAGAATATGTATGAAGGTTTTCTAAGTCTCTAACTTGAAGCAAATGAGTTGGGGTTCTATTTATAATAAAATGCAAAGCTTTCCCCAACTTACAGCGAAACCGGCGAGCAAACCGGCGGAGAGGAAACCGTCATGCCGGTCTAGGGTTCCAACGGCTCCTAACGGCTATATAACGTTCAAAAAACTAGCCGTTAGACCGGTATGGAAACCGGTATGGGGACCGGTATGGTCCGTGCCGGTTCCAGTAGCTTTGTAACATGAAGAGCTAGACCGGTATAGAAACCGGCATGGAGACCGGTATGGATCTCCCTAGTTTCAGTGACTGCACAATAAAGCCTAGACCGGCGAGCAAACCGGTATGGAGACCGGCGAGGAGCTCCCTGGTTCCAGAGAGCATGTATTTTGTGCCCAAAACCGGCATGGAGACCGGCGAGAAAACCGGTATGGATACCGGCGAGGAGCTCCCTGGTTTCAGTTCAGATGACCAGTCAAGACTGACGACACATGGTATTTTGGCCATAACTTCCTCTAGAAAATTCCAAATCGTGATTTGTAAATTTCTACATAAACTAGACACATAGATATAGCTTCTGTAAAAAATTCAACGCCAAAAACATTAAGATGAATTTTATGGAAATTTTCTAATGTGACGTGTATGCAGAAAACGTACATCTGAACATGTTGTAGTAAAATGGCTTTAGAAAACTTTCTATGCATCGGAATTGTGTTACGTTTGAACCGTATCAAACTAGAGACACATATCTATCTAACGGTATATCATTTGAAGTTTAATTAAACCGTTTGCTAGTTTTTAGAAGATCATTTACCGATGCATTTGTGCATGAAGTTCATTTTGGTGTGCAAATAAAATGCAAATGATTCTTTTAGCATTTTAAGCCATTTTAAATGCAAGTGATGCAAAATGTATGATTCCTAAGAGCTTTAGATCACTTGATTAAACTCACTTACAATAAAATTTAGCTCTTAATCATTATCTTCGATTTGCCGCTAGTCTTCATATTCTCGCTCTTCACCCCATATGCTTCGACACTTTTTGTAATGCTTCGTGTTTGTACGTCGAAGTCTTCATTCACGTTGACGTCATCAAAATCCTTTTATGTGATCAAGTCGCCAACAATCTCCCCTTTTTGATGATGGCAACCCCTTAAAACTTGTTGCAACTTGTGAGCTTCTTGGAGTCCAAATTTGACAATTTTGCTCCCCCTCAATGTAAGCTCCCCCTCAATGTGTGATTGTCTTCAAATAAGCTTTATCAAAACTTAACAAACACATTAGTACAATTACTCCCCCTTAAACCAAGGGTGAGGGTTAAACAAGTTTTAATCTCATTTCTAATGATTTCTCCCCCTTTGACATTATCAAAAAGTGGAGAAGTAAAAATTAAAATTAAAATCAAAATCAAAATGAGATACCAATTACATATGTGCTATAAAGATACCAAAATTTTAAAAAATATGCACATTTTGGCAATTTAGAGGAAACGGTACCAATGTTTCCGTGAGTACGGAGTTTTACCTTTACCGTTGCGAATCCTCATCTCTTTGAGCATTTGGGATCAATTTTGCAATTCTCTTTAAAGATCCATTCCCAAAGCTCCCCCTATAAATTTATCAATTACACTTTGGTACCCAAACTTTCTTGGGTCCATTGGGGTTAATTTTGATTCCTTGAGGAATCCATGCATTCTTAATCACATTATTGTTCATGCATTCAAAAATTTTATGTCCATTTTTATTACATGCATGACATGTGACATCTTCATTGATGGCATTTTTATCATGGGAGTCGGATGCCTTAACAAAATAATTTTTCAAAAATTTTCTCTTAATGTAAGGCCTATATCCTAATCCTTCTCTTTTAAATGCACATTTTTGGGATCCAATTAGCATATTAAAATTTTTATGTCCCAATGTGAATTTACTAAGTATGGTTTGCAAATCTATCACCTTAGTGTTTAATAACACATTTTCATTCAATATAAATTCGCAATCGCATGTCTTAGAGCTAGATGGCATATTTGATATGGCATTTTCAAGTTCTAGCATTTTAATCTTTAAACATGCATTTTCATCATTCAAGCATGCAATTTCTTTTTCATGTTTAGCTTTTAAGCATATCACATCATTATCTAAAACATGAATTTTATCGATACTAGTTGCATGTTCAATTTTAAGTGTAGCATGCTCATTTTTGACCAATTTTAATTTCTTTTTAAGCATATCACATAATTCTTTTAAACCATTAAAAGCATCAAGTAATTCAGAATTGTGTACCTCTTCTCCTTCGCTTTCTTCTTCAATTTCAAATCGGATGTCTTCATCCGTGATAGCCATAAATGCTATTGATTTATCTTTGACTTCAACTTCTTCCTCCTCGGATGAGCTTGAATCGCTATCGCTCCAAGTTGAAGTTGCTTTCATTGCCTTTTTCTTTGATTTTCCTTTCATTTTCCTCAATGGGCAATCGGTAGCTATGTGACCCGGTTTGTTGCATTCATAACACACAATTTTCTTGTTCTTCCGCGGCCATTTTTTTTTTTTCTTTCTTTTCGTTTGCCTTTGATTTTCCCTTGAGTTTTGCGGATTTGAGAAGCTCCTTTACTTTATTGGTGATGCTTGCCAATTCATCATCACTATCATCTTCTTCACTTGAGCTTGACTCGTCTCTTTTTCTTGCTTTTAAGGCCAAGGACTTTCTTGTCCTTTTCTCATCTTCCTCATTTTTATCCATTTTGATCTCCATTTCATACTCAAGCAATTTGCCGACCAAATCATCCATCTTCAAAGTGTTTATGTCGTTTGCTTCTTTAATGGAGGAGGTGTAGCTTCTAAACTCTTTCGGGAGAGATCTTAAAATTTTCTTCACTTGATCCGATGTCCCGATGACTTTTCCCAATGCTCCCAAATGATTGATGATGACCGTAAACCTAGAAATCATGTGATCGATTTCTTCCCCGGATTCCATCTTGAAATTGTCCAATTCGCACATGAACCGGTTGATCTTCGATTCTTTCACTTGACTTGTGCCTTCATTGACCATTTCCAAAGACTTCCATAAATCATATGCATTTCCACATTCCGGAAGCTTGCTAACTTGATCCCGATCAATGGCACATAGGAGTTGGTTGAGTGCCTTAGCATTTTGTGAGGCTAGTTTCACATCCTCACTATCCCATTCTAAACTCGGTTTTGGAATATCAACCCCGTTGCTATCCTTCTTTGTTGGCCTTTTACACCTCGTGTGATAACCAAATAGGATGGCGGATCATTGGCTAGGAGATACGTCAACATTTTGACTTCCAATAGTTGTAGTCGGTTCCGGTGTAAAACGGAGGTCTAGTTGTTGAATATCCCTCGGCAAAATTTGACGGTTTGCTTGTAGAAGCCATGATCTATTCTCGGACGGTTAAGTCTTGTAGAGAATACCTCGCTCTGATACCAACTGAAAGTACCTACAAGCAATAGCGACAAAAAAAAACTCTATACCCAAGAGGGGGGGGTGAATTGGGTTATCGCTACAAATGCGGAATTATAAAATCTTTGCCGATTTTAAGCTCTTATTACCAAGTGGGAGTTTTAGGCAATTTTCTCTATTCAATAATAGCCTATATGCAAGTTTCTAATCAATATTATAAATGTAATCAAACTTGCAAATAAGTAAAAGTTAAGGGAAAGAGAAATACGACACCGCGATATAGTGGTTCGGCCAAACGTGCCTACGTCCACTCCCCCAAGCCTCGCTTGAAGATTTCCACTAGAATCGAGTTTTCCGTGGTTCACTCGTAACCAAGAGTTTTCCGCCAAGGCACACTCCGAACTTTTACAAGATTGAGTTTTCTACGTAGGAGCACTCACAACCTTTTACAACTTTTGAGTTTTGTTCGTAGGCTTACTCACAAACTTTTACAACTTTTGAGTTTTGTTCGTAGGCTTACTCAAAACCTTTACAACTACCCAATCTAATGGGATTTCACAACCACAAGTGTTTTGTATAAGAAGATTGTAAAACACACTTGGGCATTCACAAATATAATGAAGATTGTGTGAGATGCAAACCCAAGTGATCTAAGCTCACTAAATGTAATGAAGATGTGTGTGAGCTTGTATGAGTGTTTAAGTGTATGAAGGTTTAAGACACTCTTGTATTTGCTTTAGAGAATATGTATGAAGGTTTTCTAAGTCTCTAACTTGAAGCAAATGAGTTGGGGTTCTATTTATAATAAAATGCAAAGCTTTCCCCAACTTACAGCGAAACGGCGAGCAAACCGGCGAGGAGGAACCGTCATGCCGGTCTAGGGTTCCAACGGCTCCTAACGGCTATATAACGTTCAAAAAACTAGCCGTTAGACCGGTATGGAAACCGGTATGGGGACCGGTATGGTCCGTGCCGGTTCCAGTAGCTTTGTAACATGAAGAGCTAGACCGGTATAGAAACCGGCATGGAGACCGGTATGGATCTCCCTAGTTTCAGTGACTGCACAATAAAGCCTAGACCGGCGAGCAACCGGTATGGAGACCGGCGAGGAGCTCCCTGGTTCCAGAGAGCATGTATTTTGTGCCCAAAACCGGCATGGAGACCGGCGAGAAAACCGGTATGGATACCGGCGAGGAGCTCCCTGGTTTCAGTTCAGATGACCAGTCAAGACTGACGACACATGGTATTTTGGCCATAACTTCCTCTAGAAAATTCCAAATCGTGATTTGTAAATTTCTACATAAACTAGACACATAGATATAGCTTCTGTAAAAAATTCAACGCCAAAAACATTAAGATGAATTTTATGGAAATTTTCTAATGTGACGTGTATGCAGAAAGAAAACGTACATCTGAACATGTTGTAGTAAAATGGCTTTAGAAAACTTTCTATGCATCGGAATTGTGTTACGTTTGAACCGTATCAAACTAGAGACACATATCTATCTAACGGTATATCATTTGAAGTTTAATTAAACCGTTTGCTAGTTTTTAGAAGATCATTTACCGATGCATTTGTGCATGAAGTGAAAGTTCATTTTGGTGCAAATAAAATGCAAATGATTCTTTTAGCATTTTAAGCCATTTTAAATGCAAGTGATGCAAAATGTATGATTCCTAAGAGCTTTAGATCACTTGATTAAACTCACTTACAATAAAATTTAGCTCTTAATCATTATCTTCGATTTGCCGCTAGTCTTCATATTCTCGCTCTTCACCCCATATGCTTCGACACTTTTTGTAATGCTTCGTGTTTGTACGTCGAAGTCTTCATTCACATTGACGTCATCAAAATCCTTTTATGTGATCAAGTCGCCAACACATGGCCTAGACTCCTTAGGTAAGAATCCTAACGTTTATGTACATTTTGCGGATTTATTTTCAATGTCGATTATAACTGGAAAACGGAGTTTTCAGTCGTGGAAGATGGATCAAACTGGAGCATGGGACAAAAACAACTATTCTGTTTGGGTCGTGCTCTTTTGAGGAGAAGCCGGATATTGGTACAATTGACAATGCAACTGACATGGTTCTGCAGAAAACCATTCACACTGAATTCGCGGATTGCACTGTGATCACAGTAGCTCATAGGACACCAACTGTGATGGATTGTAACATGGTACTTGCCATTAGCAATGGTGAGCTCCATTTCTTTAGCTTTTTATCCAAATCCATTTCTTTGAGCTTCAGTTATCCTAATGAAATTGTGTAACTTCCTATGTTTAGGTAAACTTGTGGAGTATGATGAGCCAATGAAGCTAATGAAGAGGGAAAGTTCTCTCTTTGGGCAGCTTGTGAAGGAATACTGGTCTCAATTGCACTCTGCAGAATCACATTGAAGCTAACAATTATTTCTTTGTTGTTCTTTAAATGTCTCTTGCTTTGACAACAAAAGAGATGAAAGAAGTGTAAGTTGGAACATTATTATCTGCACTTCAAATCATATGATGGATCATTTGAAATAACACTTTTTTTTTTATAACTTTCAAATAATTTTTAGTCACTTTCTCTTCATATTCTTATTTTATAGTAGTATCAAAGATCCAGTCTCTCGGAATTTTATTTTTTTTCAGATTTCTAAGAAAAGTATTAAAAATATATCAACTTGTGAAATAAAAGAGGATAATGCTTACTGGGTTTTGCTGACTTTCTATACTTGGATTATGCACAGAAACCTGAACCAAACAATCAAAAACCTTAAAATTTGGAAAAGCAAAAACAAAAATGTCAGCAATTTCAGTTTCTAAATTTACAAACACAGATATGATCTTATCTTCATCACCCTCCAACACTCCAAATTTCTCTCTTTTTTCCTCCTCATGCCGCCAATTCTCTTCAACCCCATCACTCACTCTCTCAAAAAAACCCTAAATTTGGCTTGCTCAAAGTCATTTAAAGCAAAAGAAGAGCTGCCCATTGAAGATGAGTGGCTCAAGAAACTCCCAGAAAAGAATAAGCCTTTGTACTCTCATAGCTTGCCTTGTATCCAGGCTTAGTTGAAGAATTTAGGGTTTCATTAGAGAATTGATGACAGAGCTGTTTGATTTATTGAAAAACATGATTGGTATGCTCAGGTGTTCCTTGATATCACTGATCTTTATACAAGGTAAAGTTTGCATTTATCTTGTTAATTTTTGTGTTTTTGTATCTGTTATTTATTTATTTATTTAGAATTATGTGTAATCTATATGGGCATGGTTTTTGATGTTCAGAGCTTTGGTTTAGTGATTTTGTATCTGGGTTTTTGCTGGTGTGTAGTAATCTTACATTTGTGAATTATCCATCAAATGGATAATTGATCAGATGAGAACAGTTAAAATTATTATTGAAAGCTTTGGAATCAAAAAGCTGCAATTAGAGTTAGTGAAACCGTACTCCTGAATCCCTGACAGTGGCTGATTTCATTGTTTTGGATTACAAATTTAGTAAAGAGGCAAATGGATGCGGATATTATCTGGAGAATTGGTGTTGAATTGATAGAGTTCACTGTGGCTGTTTGTAAAAGCAGTTGAGAAAAATTTCTGGAGATTTGTAATTGGTTTTCTTTGTCACATTGAGATCAAACATTATATGAAATGTGGCCATAAAGTGATCTTAATTGCAGTAGGAATGTTGAAATGGTTGAACTGTTACTAGAGGAAAAAGTTTGATTGGCCGTGAATAACAATTGTGAGAAATCTGAGGTGGTATTGATTGAGTTTATCAGAGAGTTAACTGAGGAAAGTTCGAAGTTCGAAGGTGTCCCACAAGTACCATGATTACTGGCTTCCTGGAACTATGGTGCAAAGACGCAGCCTCGCTTCTGTGATAAGATTTATCAAAACTTTTAGATTGCCTGGAAGATATAGAATGCAACTTTCAAAGTCATGCCCTGTTTCTTGGAAAGTATGATTTCAGTTTCTAGGTCACTTTATTTTGCCTCAACCCTTTTTTTCTTTATCTTGCTAAGTAGCCTTCTCTTAATCTTTGCCTGTTACAAATCAGTGATCTATTGTACTTAAACATGCTGATTGCCGAGTGTCTGTGACAACGGCGCTATTAGTTAGACAGCAAATCTATCCACAAAGTTTCACCTGTTAGGCTGAGAGCTAAAGAGTACCAGAATGTTATCTTTTTTCTTTTTCTTTTTTTGCAGCTCTCATTTTAGTGAGGGACAAAGATATTGTCCCAACATTCTTCACATAATTTCTATTGACAGTAACCACCGCGGTTATGCTAAAATGACGGTAAATGCAGGTACTTGAAGAGTGAACCTGGGAATCTGGAAAAAGATATTGAGATTGAGTAGATAAGATATTGAAAATGCCATTCTTGGAGGACCATAATCTATAACTCTATGTTCCAGCATTCTTGTAAAGTCTATTTAGCTACATTTCTGAGGATATCTTGCTCTACAAGGCAAACATATCCAATGCATAGTATATTTATACTATATAAGTCGATTGCTTTATCCTCCTGTTGTTGAAACTAGAAAGAAAATTTAATATATATTTGGTTTGAGCTCACATGAGCATTTAAAAATCCTTTTACCATGTGTCTGATTATATTCGGTTGAGATTAACTTTATTTTATATTTGGATAGAGTACAATTAGGTTCAAAAATTCATGTAATCGATTCTCTCTAATCAGGGCTGGTCCTGAGTTTTTGGGTGCCCGGTGCGAAAGCTCAAAATGTGCATTTTTGATAATTTGTTTCCAAAAATTACATACACATGATATAACAAAAATTTCCGATCAAAATTATCATTCCAACATATATTATATATTGTCGGCCAAGGCATAAACTCATTTTCAAGTTTGACATAGCAACTAAGTTTATTGCATAACTCAATGACTCATGGCAACTCATCACCTAAAGCATAAATACCTACAATGCTTAATCTAATTAGTAATCATACAAAATAATACAATTTCAACCAAAACTTCATGAATTTTCGAAAATTGGCATAAAAGTTACATGCTTAGAAGTTAGAAAACTCAAATTAATCTAAGGAAATGAGAAAGAAACTTATTAACTTATTAGGGCTGAAGAGAGCATGAAGAATCAATAAATCTCACTCTTTATTGGACAAAAATTTGCAAGAGAAAAATGAGCTAGAGAGCGAGAGTCATGTAAGGAAATTTCATGAGTTTTTTTTTTAAGAAAGATGAATTTAAATATTTGGTGCCCCTAATGACTGTTGGGCCCTGGACAGTTGCCCTTGTGGCACTGTGCCAGGGCCTGCTGTGTCTCTAATGGAAAATGACTTTATTTGATTGTTTGGAGATTTAATAACTCAGTCGAAATTTGAATTTTGCTCACGAATAGTATAGAATACAAGCTGAAAAAATGAGTTTTCAAATTATTTTTTGAAAATTATAAGAACATTTTGATTTTAAAAAAAAAAAAAACCCAAAGCAATCAAAATAAAGGAATATACATATATACTCAGCAAACTCCTAAATTATGCCATAATTGTATGTTTCTGTTATTTAATTGGTTAAACATTTTATATAGTTAAAAACGTCGTCGTTTTGTTAAAGTGATTTTACTTTAAACCAAAACGTATTCAGATTCACATTTTGCCGCCCATTTCCTTCCCGCCAAAGGCCGGCACGCACACGCTCTTTCTTTCTCATTCATCATCTTTGCTCCAAAACGGCACCGTTTCTCCCCTTCTCCTCTGCAAATTTCACTCAGATCTAAACACAAACCCACTTGAAAATTTCCTCTCTTCATCCTCGCAATGGCCACAGCCTACGCCAAAACGCAGCGCATAGTCCTCTTAATCGACCTGAATCCTCTCCTTCATCTCCAAGACCCAGAGCCCTACTTAATTACTCTTTTAGCCTCAGCAAAAACCCTAACCTCATTCCCGCCTCTTCGTTCATCCCTGTTCTCTTTCAAGCCCTTCTTCTCCTCTCTCTCCCCTCTTCTCTCCTCGTCAAAGCTCCCCTTCCCTTCCATTTCTCTCTCCTTTGACCGCCCTGACCCCACCTTCCAATCCCTCAAATCTCTCCTCCTCAACCCAGCTCTAAAACAAAATTGTTCCAAGACGACGTCGTTTCGTTCGCGGGGTTTGAATGTTGCGGCGTCGATGCGTCAGCTGGTTCACGACTACTCGTGGGACCCGGAGATTTGTTGTGATCCGGTTAATGACGGTAAGATTCTTGATGGTTCTGCCTCTATAAGGTCTAATTTGGTGGTTTTGTTTTCTCCAATTGTTGGGTCTTTAAAGTTTTTGAGTGAGTTTATGGATGTTGATGCAAGCGATGAGTGTTTGAGCGATGTGGGATTGTTTAAGAGTAAGTTTAGAGCTTTGTTTGATAGTGTAAACGATGCGTTTAATAGTAGGGATATTCATTTTAGTTGGGTTAATGTTAAGTGTGATTTAGGATTAGAATCAGAGTCTAATAGTGATGCTAATGCTAATGAATTTGAAGTGAAATGTGGGTTTTTTGAGATTGGTATTAGGGATTTGAGTTGGGGTTTTTGCTCTAGTGATTCGGTTGTTTTGGGTTCTTCTCTTGTTCATTTCGGGTTGATTTATCCGAGAATTGGGGTTTCTTCACATTTGTTTGATAGTAATAATGATTATTGTAAAGCAACTTTGAATCTTGAGATATTAGACGTTAGTGGAAGCCTTTAGAATGCAAGTGTTGTGATCTTAAATTGGTCAATGTGGAGAAGAATAGATTTCGGGGACTATTTGGTGGTGGAATCATTAAACTTAGTGTTAAGGCAGTTTACAGATACGAGGAAGCTGTAAAATTTGAGGGGAAGTTAATGGATCCCATTCTTGTTCAAGAGTATTTTGGAGAGTCTGGGAAAGATGAAAATGAGAACTTTAGTGATTTTTTTGCATTTAGGGTTCTCAAGATTCTAGCTATGGAAATCGGCGAGTCTGTGAGGAGGAAAGGCACACCCATTTGGCAAATTTTGTTGAGTTTTCTTTACCGGAAAGGCTACTGGGCTTTGATATCTTTCTTAGATAGCAACAATGATTCACATATGGGAATCCTCAAGCCTTTCACAGTTTTTTCGGCTCTATTATCTATTATAGATGATGAGTCCTATGCTCCAAGCAATGTCTATGAATTTGGTGGAAAGAATTTGTCTCCATTTGTCAAGAATATGGCTTATGATATTTGCAAATCCAATATGCCTGCTACAGTTGGGGGAGTTAAAAGAAAAAAGAATAAAAGGGGTTCGCATTTGCTCCAGGATCTCACATGGAATGATTTCCGTAAGGCAGCTTCTGAAAGCACGGTGATAGAATTGGAAGAAGTCTACTTTTCCAGGGAATGCAATAGCTCAAAGAAGTTGAAGTTTTTGAAGTGCTGGGTGAAACAGATTGAGAAATCTAGCAGTTGCAGCTTGATGATAAAGGACAGATCCAAGCCAAACGAGGATATCCCAAAAGAAATAGAAAATAGACTAGCTGAGTTGCCTCAAGAAAGTGAACAGCCAATCCCTTCATCTGTTTCAGTGGGAGACGAATCTTTGACTGGTGTTTCTATAATACAGGATGATGCAGCCCATGCTATCCGCTCAGAAACTTCTGAATGTTTCTTCAGAGATCTTGCCAACAAAATACAGCAAGGACTTGAATCTGAAGGAGTGGACTTGGCCACTTTGGCAGAGCGCCTTGTGAACTCATCAATGTATTGGTTGTATCAAAAGCATGAAATGGAAGGCAATTTGGAGAGCCAAACTCCAGGGGTAAAAAGTGATGTTGCCTGTGCCAACCGAATTGCTGTTGAAGAACTAACAAAGCTTTTGCTTAGGGAGCCTAAGGACTTGATTGCAATGCTAAAAAACAATAATCCACCCACTGTGGCACCTAATCCATCGGCAACAGGATTGGCATCGGAAAATATACTTCGGGAGTATCCTTTTTAAATATCTTTATTCGTGGATATTTGCTTTGATTCTTTTATTTATCTGCATATAAATTATTTTTGTTTTTTATTGTTGTTAAAAGGATAACAATTTTTGCCCCATTTACTGCAAAACTTTTCCTTAATGGTAACAAGGTATGAATTGCAAATTTTATTTCGCATGGAGATTTTACATTCAGAGGCTGGGGCAAGTATTGAGGAGCCTATGAAGCAGAAATTCGTAAAGCAAATTTGCTTGCTTTTAGAGGCCATCCAATGCCATCTGGAAGGTGGCTTCTTTGGTGATTGGAGCCTTGATAATTATGTGGGAAAGATCATTAAAAGTAGGTATGTGAATTTACATATGCAAAGTCTAAAAGAATATTTTCTTGTGAAACTATTATGTTTGCACTCTGAAGACATGGTTTCATAGGTGGAGAGAAATGGAGCTTGATTCATAACTATATAGATGCTGGTTTGCACTTTGCAGCATGTAGGCTATTACTGATTTCTTCAGTCTCTTATTTGAACTACAATAAACATTTCATGATTCATCAAAACCATCCTAAAAATCATTGGAGTGTAAACTTTGTCCACAGTGGATATGAAGTACTTTCAAAATGATTTGTGCATCCATTTATTTTTAGGAGATTGCCACTTTCTCCCTCAATGAATTCACTATCACCCACTTTTCCTCCTGTTATCATAATACCCCATTACTCCCTCAGGTCAAAAAATCAAAGAATTGATTAATATTTTTACATATTTATTAATTCATGAAAAACATATCAATATAATATTTTTATAGAAAATTATCCTAAATCTAATATTTATATAGAAAATTATTCTATTGGATTATCTTAATAAATTTATTCTTGTTACACTTTAAACTAATTCAATTTTAAATGCTTCCATATTTTATTTTATACTTAATAATATAATGAATGAATAAAATAAAACTAATAATATAATTGGTTAATTATTAATTTATTAATAGATCAATAAATTGACACTCAAAAAATTAATTTAAAAATAACTCAAAAATTTATAATGAATATATGAGATGTGTCATTTAATGTTATTTTCTTTTCGCCATTTTATTTTTTATTTTTATATTTGAGTAATTATTTTATTTATATTAATTTTATTTGTGTATTTTTAATTATTCTAATGAATTAATGATAATATAAAAAAAAAAAAAAAGTAATTGTTTTATTACAAAGGTAAATATATAAAAGTATTAATCAATTCTTTGACTTTTTGACCTCAGGGGGTAATCGGGTATTATGAAAACTATAGAGGGAAAGTAGGTAATTGTGAATTTATTAAGGGGGAAAGTGGCAATCTCCCTTTATTTTTCCACATTAACATGCTAGTGTCCCTTTATTGCTGGACATGGAAGACTAAGCAAATAAAACAACAAACATTTTTTTGAGCATACAATAACTAATATTTGAATGTGCATTATTTCAGGTATAGTGACACTCTTGAAGATGTGGTTCATAGAATATATACCAAAATGGACTTGTTGCTGTTTGCAGATGAGGATGAACCTTCTAATCACTTGCTCAATAGTGAGGATAGTAATCAATCCTGGATAGACAAGCAGCAGAGAGACAAGATTGGTGAAAAAACTAGAGTAAATGAATCAGTCTCAATAGAAGATGAGTCGCACTGGCCACAGGAAGATGATAATGAGAGCCCTCAAGGGATTAAAAAGGAGGAGCAGGCTCGCAAAGTAATTGAAGCTCAAGAGAGGAGAGAGAGGGCTCGTAGATTTGCATCTTTACAAGTTGGGTGCCGGATTTACAGAGAGTTTGGGCTCCAAAGCAGCCAAAAGCTTTAAAACCAAATTCAAATCGGAAGCTTTCAAGAAGGAAGGACCGTAAGAGGACAACTTATGACAAAGTATGTGAAACGCCAATGACAGGAATTAAACGGTCTTGCTCACAAGGATATAGTACTGATGACGAAGCCCTCCATGGCTCTGGGACTCTCTTGTCTGGTTCTGTTTCTAAGGCTTTGTTTCAAGATGACCAGTAGTGCAACATTGCCCTGGAGAGTGGCATTTACGCAGAAAAACCAGATGTGAAAGGAATAAAGAACTGAATAAAAACTAACTGCTGTTCATGCACAAATGTACATTGCAAGTTCAAGTGAAGCCTTAACCAGATTGGTACTTTTTTCTTTTCAACTTTAGTTTTTCTTTTAATTATTTATTAAATGGCTTTAGCAGAATCTCATGTATAATTGAAGGAACAACTTTGCTCAAGTGAATTCCATATATCTGAGAATTTCTGATAATATAATCATATATTAAGAGAGAATTGTATTAGTCATTCTGCAGTCTTTTTATTCTTTCTTCTATAATTCTTTTTCATTATTTGGCATGTGAAGGTCTTACCTAATGTAATCTTCAAGTATTAATTTATTATCCGTTTGGTTATGGATTTGAACTTCGAAAACAAGTCTTGTGCTCTAAAAACGGCTTTTTATTTGGCATGTCAAGACAAGACTTCATTCCTTCCAACAGCATATATAGCCAATCACATAATTTTCTAATGAGGGATTGTGCTAGCTTATATGTTTTGTATTATAAATGCTTTTCTTTTGTAAAACAAGTACTATAGAGTAAATAATATTTCAATTCATGAAAGCCGTTGCTCCTCTTTCCCGCCACTTTTCAACTGCTAAACAACTACAAGTCCTAGTTTCATCAAACCTGCAAATTCACACTTCTCAGTGGACACTCAAGTAATGATATATTGGACAAATACCCAGATATCAAAACATTGAAAAAACTCCATGGCAAGATGATCATTAGCCAGCAACTTCAATCAAACTCATCACTCGGCCTCAAATTGATGACGGCTTATGCTGCTTGCGCACAAACGAGAGACACACGCCACATATTCGATAAAATTACCCATAAGAATGTTGTTTTCTTTAATGTCATGATTAGAAGCTATGTGAACAACCACTTGTATTATGATGCTCTTCTTGTTTATAAAACTATGTCTGTCCATGGATTTGACCCTGATCATTATACATACCCTTGTGTCTTAAAAGCATGTTCTGGGTCGAATAATTTGCGGGTTGGTTTGCAAATTCATTGTGCTGCTATGAAAGTAGGACTAGACTTCGATCTATTTATTGGAAATGGGCTGGTTTCCATGTATGGAAAATGTGATTGTTTGATAGAGGCTCGGCGAGCTCTTGATGAGATGCCAAGTAAAGATGTGGTTTCTTGGAATTCAATGGTTGTTGGGTATGCAAAAAATGGGATGTTTGATGATGCATTGGAGGTTTGTAGAGAAATGGAGTCGTTAAGACTAAAACCAGATGCTAATACTATGGCTAGCCTATTGCCGTCTGTGACTAGCACATCTTCTGAGAATATTTTGTATGTCAATGAGATGTTCTTGAAATTAGAGAATAGGAATTTGGTTTCTTGGAATGTGATGATTGCAGTGTATGTGAATAACTCAATGCCTGCTGAAGCAGTTGATCTGTATTCGCAGATGGAGGTGCACGGGATTGAACCTGATGCAATCTCTGTTGCTAGTGTTCTTCCAGCTTGCGGGGATCTTTCAGCCTTACTGCTAGGAAGGAAGATTCATCAATATGCAGAGAGAAAAAAACTTCGGCCAAATATTCGGTTGGAGAATGCATTGATTGACATGTATGGAAAGTGTGGAAGTTTAACAGAAGCCAGGGCAGTGTTTGATCAGATGAGATACAGGGATGTCGCGTCATGGACTTCTATGATCTCTGCTTACGGAGTGAGTGGCCATGGTTGTAATGCTGTTGCGCTTTTCTCAAAAATGCTAATGTCAGGTGTATGTCCAGATTCCATCGCCTTTGTTTCAGTTCTCTCAGCTTGCAGTCATTCCGGGTTGCTAGAGGAGGGACGACACTACTTCAAGCTAATGACTGAACATTACAAGATAGTTCCAAGGATTGAACACTTTGCTTGCTTGGTTGATCTCTTAGGACGAGCAGGGAGAGTAGAGGAGGCATATGTTCTAATCAAACAGATGCAACTGGAACCTAACGACAGAATTTGGGGATCCCTATTGGCTGCTTGTCGCGTATACTCAAACATGGACATTGGTCTTCTTGCCGCGGATCACCTATTTCAATTATCTCCTGAGCAGTCCGGTTACCATGTCCTGTTATCAAACATTTACGCGAAAGCTGGTAGATGGGAAGATGTAACAACTGTAAGAACACTCATGAAGAGCAAAGGAATCAAGAAAACACCTGGCGCAAGCAATGTCGAGATCAATGATCAAGTGTACGCGTTTCTTGCTGGCGATCAATCTCATGCGCAGAGTAAGGAGATATACGAGGAGCTGGATGTGTTAGTAGGGAAGATGAAAGAGGCAGGGTATGTACCGGAGACTGGTTCAGCCCTCCATGATGTGGAGGAAGAAGATAAGGAATTTCATCTGGCCGTGCATAGTGAGAAGCTGGCCATTGTCTTTGCCATTTTGAACACAGAGCCTGGAACTGCCATTAGAGTTACCAAGAACCTCAGGATTTGTGGTGATTGCCATATTGCAGCCAAGCTCATATCCATGATTGCTCAACGTGATATAAGTATCAGGGACTCTAATCGGTTTCACCATTTCAAGAATGGTGTTTGCTCATGTGGAGATTATTGGTGACTCGCGGGCAATGACGGGAAAATAGCGAAACTCTAATGTTTTAAAACTAAGTGAAACATCTTAATGTTTTAAAATTAATCAGAAACTTCTTCCTATATGAAGTACATGTCTAATTTTATAGGAATCTTTTGACATTGGCATATTTTTATTTATGTTCGTTCAAAATGTTATTTCTTTTTTCAAAAGATTGTATCACGATTCAGAGAGAATATAAAAAAAATATCGAATTTCAATTGAAATTTGAGATTTCATATTAATCGGTATAGAATTTAAGATGATTTTTTTATTTCAAGTAAAAAATCGAATCTAGATTTGAAATAATTTTCCCTCTCGATTCAAAAACCGATATAAATTTTTTAATGATTTTTCATCCCAAATCTATAATCAATATGTGTCCAAAGGAAAAATGAATAATCTACATATACTATTACAAAACAAAACCTAATAGAACTCTCACATTGATTTAAGGGGAATGATGAGTTCTCATTGGTTTATTAAATTATGAATTACTAAATTTATTAATTACTAATTCTTAATTTATTATTTATTAATTGCTAATGAACTATTAATAAAATTTGAAAATTCAATGAATTTAATGATACATTGTTTCATATAAATTATTAATTATTAATTTATTATTTATTAATCTATATACTATTAATAAAACTTGAAAATTTAATGATACAATTATTAAATTTATCATTATTAATAATTTCTAATTAATTAACTATTGATAACACTTGAAAATTCAATGAATTTAATGATATACTTGAAAATTTAATGAATTTAGTGATATAATTATTAAATTTATCAGTATTAATAATTGCTAATTACTTGAAAATTCACATTTCATATTAACTAGTAAATAACCTTATAAGATTATTTATTTATTTTCGTAAGTTTTTTACTGAATTTACAAATTAAGTATATTTTCCATTGTTTAATTGGAAAAAAACACAAGATCTTACATTTTATTATTGAATTTGTTTGTAATGTCAGTATTTGATAAGATTGATGTGTCATGCAGAGATCATGTCAAGCTCTTTGGTATAGAAGAACTTTATCCGAGATTATTAATGAAATGAATTATCTATACAAATTTTTTGACTTTGTTTTTTTATCTTATGGAGGTTTATCTTCTTTTTGAGATTGTGGCTCAGCCGCAGTGATGGTTATAAGGTGATAAACATAGTGTTATTTAGACCATAGTCTTAATGTCTGACCATTTTTATCTGTCTGTGTATGCATTATGTGCAATGTAGATATAATAATTTGATTGAATTGGCTAGATATGAGTATTGATTTTCAAAAACGCAGGTCATAATCATTGTGAAACTCCCATTAAAAAAAGAGAGAAATGATTGTGAAATTTTTTTTTTTGTAAATTGATATAAAATGAAAAATAGTGCGTTCTTTAAACTAGTTTTACCTATTATGAAATTAATACTTAATGAAAGAGAAATATCCCATCAATATATAAATGCTTCCCCATGTCATTTTGAGTGTTTTTCATTTTTTTTTTCATAGATGAACATGTTTTAGGATAGTACTTACTTTATAGAAATGATTGTTTTTAAATTTATTATAATCTCATATGCTAAATATATCAATAAAGAATAAACTATCTTGAGGCTTTTATCTAGGAGTGGCAAGGGTCAAATCGGGTTCGAATTTTATCGGATCGAGGTGAGTTCGAGTCCAATCGGGTTCAGATCAAACTCGAGTAAGGTCGGATTTTTCTAAAAAATAATTTTGTTCAATTTTTAATAATATAATTAATTTTGTTAAATTTTTTTATTACTTAAAAATGATTAAAAATGAAATTTGAAAATTTCAATATTTTTAATGTTTTTTAAGATTGGATTTTATAAATTTAATTATAAATATATGTATTTATAATTAAAAATTAATTTAGATAATTAAAAAAATATTTTTATTAATAAAATCGGACCTATACCTGAACCGCGCTCGGACTTTGTTATCACCCCTACCTTCACCCATAAGAAATATTAAAAACAAAATGGAAAGTTAAATAAAAAAAAAAAAAAATCTAATTTTATCTAAATTATATTTCTTGCCCCCTCATATTTTTTTGATTTTACAATTTAATCCATTCAAAATGACATGGATCTCATATTCTCCTTTTGAGTGCTAAAACTAAAATATATTTTCATAACCGGTCCGGTCTCAATCAAAGAATAAGACTAACATAAAATTAATCTATTTTTTATTATATGAATCATAAATAAAATTGCGCTACTGTTACTCATTAATCTAAGTTAAAAGAAAAATTCAACCATGTGGCTATCTATTTATTTATTTATTTTTTTAAAAATCCCGTTATTTTTTTTTAAAGGTTATGAAAGACTTAGTCAAAAGCTAGCCCGAGCCCATATTTTAAAAATTCCCAATTAATTTGTTTTTTTGTTTTTTTTGGAGTTCTGTTTTTTATTTTTATATTTTTAATTAATTTGTTTTATAAATAAAGTTGGGTTGTGCCCAAACTTATTTTTAAAAGTCTTAATCTAGGTCAACAATCAAATGATCTTGATTTTGAAGACCCCAACATCCACGCCGGGTTAAAGCCATGTAAGTCCGGGTCACTTTACCAACCCTATTAACCATGTATTCATTTATTAATAAATAAAATAATATCACTAATTAATTAATTATCGTTTCGTATTGTGAGAGTGAATTTATTGTCCAAAGTGGAACGTGATTTAGGGGTGGTAATTTCGATTAGGATTCGTTTGATTCGATTCACTTTAAAGCGAATAAATATCTGAAAAAATGGATTCGTTTAATAAATGAGTCAATTCGATTCGATTCGTTTATTAAACGAATCATATACGAATTTAAGCTCATTTATTCGTTTATTCGCTTAGGATTCGTTATATTATTTTTTTTACTAGTTATTGTTATTTTTCAATTAAAATTCAAGAAATTATGGCTAATTACTATATAAAAATAATATTGACTATATTTGGTGAGTTATTTTTTATATATATATTAATTACATATTTCATATGTATATATTTATAAAGAATTAATTGTAAATTCATTATGATAAATTATATTATTAAATAATAAAATTACTAAACGAATATTCATATTCGATTCGTTAATAAAATAATCAGATACAAATCCATCACATTTTAATTCGATTCGTTTATGATTCGATACAAACTCGATTCGTTGATTCGTTTTGTCATCCCTAACGTGATCCAAATTTCTTTATTACAATTTCTTTTGGGAATCAATTTCCATAATTTCTTGCAAGTAATGACATCGCACCGAACGGAGTCTTCCACCAAGAATAGTCGTATATCCCGTAACTCACGCACTCTTGGTCAAAGTCATTTAGCTTTTAAGTTTTTCTATTTCCTCCACAAAGGGTTTAGTATTCGTGTTCAACTAAATTTATGTTCAATTATTTGAATTTTTTGCGGATCGTAAAGTAAATAAAAAAAAAAAATTATCTTTTAACTATGGGGGACTTTATGTGAATTGTAATTGATTTGTCTCTATTAAAATGAAGAGTGTCTATCTTTTTTTTTTTTATGAAAATCAAATTTCGTCATAACTTCAAAGTTATGAATTTGCCATTGTATATATATTATATTATTTCATTATAAAAAAATAGAGAATCTAAATGCTCCTATAATGCTTTTATAGTTTTCATATGATGGATCATTATTGACTAAGCTCTAAAATTGATGAGAATAAGGCCTGAAGGGCTATGAAAATAAAACTCGTAAACTAATAATTACATGAATTCATTATTCACTCACGCCATTATGAGGAATCGAACCAAAGACCCATTATATACAGTAGAGATGCATTTACACATGACAATTGATTAAATGCTCGATATAAACTCAGCTCAATACTAGGAGGTAGTATATCATGTTTCGGATGTATATGTCATCTCTCTCACAACAGTTGGGTCCCACACATATAATTTTTCCAATACTAGATCCTAATTCCTCAATTAAACTCTATATATAGACAGAACCCATTTAGCAAAGATACATGCATAATTGCAGAAATGGCAAGAAACTCTCAGGCATTAGCAACATTCCTCTCCCTGCTAGTCACCTTTTCATTGATCAGAGCCTCTCATGGCGCCGGCGGCATCGCCATCTACTGGGGCCAAAACGGCAACGAGGGTACCCTCACCTCAACCTGTGCCACGGGCAAATATTCTTATGTCAACATAGCTTTCCTCAACAAGTTTGGCAATGGCCAGACCCCGGGACTGAATCTTGCTGGCCACTGTAACCCAGCTACAGGTGCCTGCAAAGTCGTAAGCAGCGCCATCAAAAGTTGCCAAAGCCGAGGCATCAAAGTTATGCTTTCCATTGGAGGTGGGGTTGGTAGCTATTCTCTGGCTTCCTCAGCTGATGCTAAGAATGTTGCTGATTACTTATGGAACAATTTCCTGGGTGGCACTTCAAGTTCCAGGCCATTAGGTGATGCTGCGTTGGATGGTATCGATTTCGATATCGAGCTAGGCTCAACTTTGCATTGGGATGAGCTTGCTAGATTTCTATCAGCATATAGCAAGCCAGGGAAAAAAGTTTACTTGACAGCAGCTCCTCAGTGCCCATTTCCTGACAGATTCTTAGGTGCTGCTTTGAACACAGGGCTGTTTGATTATGTGTGGGTTCAGTTTTACAACAACCCACCATGTCAATACAGTACAGGAAATACCCAGAATCTTATAACTTCATTTAACAAATGGGCATCATCATTGAGAAATGGGAAGTTATTTTTAGGGTTACCAGCAGCTCCTGCTGCTGCTGGCAGTGGGTATATTCCACCAAATGTGTTAACATCACAGGTACTTCCTCAGATCAGAAATTCTCCAAAGTATGGTGGTGTTATGCTTTGGTCAAAGTTTTTTGATGATCAGAATGGATACAGTTCCGCCATTAAAGCTAGCGTATGAGATGAGGCTAGCATTAGCAAGTCAAGCAACAACCAATAGCTTCAAGGAATGTGCAAGAATAATGTTATAAAAATGGCATGACATTTGTGTAATTTCGTCAATCTAGCCAATAAATAAAACGTGCATCCAGATCATTGTGTGTCTCTTTCTTGTTTCTTGATCTTATCATTCATGATTTGTGTTTGGTTGACTTGGAGTGTTTGTACCAAGTAATCGTCTTCTTTTTCAATTTTTTTTTTTTTTTTTTTTTGGAAGAATGAAACTTCAAAGTATCAAAATAAAATCTTATATTTAGTCATTCATCTTTAGGTTTCTTTGATTACTTTAAAAAAAAAAAATGGTATCTTTGATTATGATTTTATTGTGGAAGAAGATTGTCAAAAGGAGAGTTTTTTGTTGATCAATTCAACAGAATTGGTATTTGGAAGTGTTGTTTGATGAATTATGGTTGGAGCATATAATCGAGTACTTTTTTTTTTTTTAATCGTTGAAATTCCGCTGTCAAACCATACCTTCCGAGCGTAAGCGGAGCAGGTTAAACTTCCGACTATCCCAGATTCTTATAAGAAACACACTCCCTAAATTCGAACCCAAAATCTCAAGGTGAGAGCCTGAGTCCTACAACACTAAGTCAAATTCATTAGGGACATATAATCGATGGACAGTAATTTTAGGCAATTATAATTTAAACTTGCCTACTGTCCTATGTTTTGTCTCACATATAAGTTACTGTTGAGTTAAAACTTTTAAATTTAGAAGTTCATAGCTTTAATGATTTGTCTAAATTGTATTTCTAAAACTACTCTTACACATTTAATTTATTTAATGCTATAGAAAAATCAAATTACATTTTTATTTGATTAATTATTTATGGTAAAATTTATCATCAAAATTTAAAAATGAATCGTATTTCTTACTATCAAAGAACTTTGTAGTATTATTTACCAAAAATAAAATGTATACATAACATACTATTTATTTAAATAAATTTATAGCATAGAGATTCCAATAAAGACATAAACACATATTACAATACATCGTCTTTTGTCCCATAGTATTTAGAAATTCGTATTTTCTGTCTTTTACTTTGGCCCATATTAAAATGAGGACATCTTTATTGGGATTATCAAGTGTAGAGGTCTACATGAAATTTGTATTAAATTAAAGGATATACTAAAAGACAAAAAAAACCTTAAAATATGTATTTTCTCTATCTCTTAATATGTCATTTGTTTAACTTAATAAGTTAATGAATCTCTCAATAGATTCTCAATCTTTTTACAATAGGAATGTCCGTATGAATTTTTCTTGCAAATGCAAACAAAATACTAATTCTTTTACGTGTAATTTTTTTTAAAAAATTTTTACACCACAAAATTCTAATATTTTGCAGTTCATCCGCACCAATAGCACAAAATGACTATATATATAGTAGCATTTATTTTTTATTTTATTCATTCAACTTTATTTTATTGGTCAAATAAACATATAAATATAAATTATTTAAAAACAGTTCAATGATAGATGTACCAAATTAAAAAACTATATACATTGCATTGAAGGTTAGAAAAAAAAACAAATGCTAGCCAAAAAACACTGGACTATCATAACATGGAATATTATTTGTCCTCATTATAACTATCATTTTATTTTGTAAGAATATTATTGCTCTAATAATGTTAGCATACTTAAAAAGTTGAAAAAAAAAAATTTAAAAATAATTTGACAAGAGTGGGTGGGTATAGCAGCAGCATAGTTCCACTACTGAAGCAGCAAATTAGCATAAAGGAAAGTGCATGGAAAGCTTCACAATTTGAGCTTACATTCCGTTTGTCAAGTTCAATGTGGGATCTACATATCTAATTTTCTCCATGAGACCTTAGCTAATTTCAAATGATAAATATCGTTTATTGCAATCGCTAAAACTGAATCTCTATCTGGAAAAAAAAAAAAAAAACTACCAGCAAAACCAAAAGATTAAAAACGGAAGTAAACGAAGATACCAGATAACTCACGTCTAACCCCACGATGAAGGCCTGGGAGCTTAGGGCAGCTGTTTTTCGTGGCTACACCCTGCGGACCTGAATATTATGGGTGGATTGGAAACGCCAGATGGCTTGTCTGCCACTTTGAACAAGTGCTACCTCTTCTCCTTCCTTTACCATCCCTTGCTTCTGCAGATGATGAATGTATTAACGATGAATTTGATTATAAATTATGCTTTTGTAAGATATGCTCCATACACGAAAACCATGTAAACTGATACTTGGGAAAATGGCAACGGTGGCCAAAATATGTTTTTTTCCCTTTATGAATATATTGCATTGTTGATAATGATAACAAAACTACAGCATCTGAATATTGCTCAAGGCATCCTATGCATGGGATGTAATAACTACACTCCAAGTATTAAAAATTAAAATTGTTATTTAATCGGTATTATTAAAGGCGCACTTAAACGCAAAGGGTCCTAGGGCCTAGGAGCGCGCCTGATGAAGGTAAGGCGCAAATTGCAAATACATACACAAAAGAGAAATGATTGAAAATATATCAAAAAACAATTACAAAAATACAAATACCGATAATATAAGTTAATGTGTTTGTCAAAATTTAAAACGCATCCCAAAACCTATCTTAATTTATTAAAGAAATGTTATACAACTTGATTTTGAGTTGGGTATGTCATTCAGGTAGGGGTTTTCTCACACATTTTTATGAGGCACGTGTCTGATGAAGGTCACTTGGTCTGACCCTTCATGACTCATGAGGCACAGTGGTCTGAGCCTGAGGCACGCATTTGAAAACTATGTTTTCAATGCTATCTAATAATTATTTTTTAACCAAAAACGTGTGTGTGAGAGAGATTTTTTGTCCACGAGGAAAGTGGCTAAATCAATACCTCCAAAGGATTATCAAAAACTTAATTCAGGTCAAGCAATGAATCAAATTATGAGAAGATAAATGCATCCCGATTACTAGTTAACTACGAGGAATCTGATAAGTGGCAGATTAATCTCACCTGCAATAAACCCAAGGCATTTCCAAAGGTTTCTTCAGCATCATCTGAGAACTCCATGTAGATGGGGCATACTCCTTGATACAAAGACAGCCTCTGCTGTATGCTCTTCCTGCATGATCAGCAAAGTGATGTGATGAGAAAAAAAATTTAAATAGCAATACATTCTCAAAAGAACCAGCCGGTTTTTTAAGTTAACAGTTATTTGTATATTTAAAGTTACTCAGCTAATCGGTAGTAATACAGTCACTAGTTTCAGTACAAATGAAGCATAAAAATCTATTATAATTCACGCCTACAGCTAGATGAGGTGCACTACTTGGAAAACAATAATCTCAAGCATGCAAGATTGGCACACAGCACAACAGCAAATTTGGTATCCAAGAACATGTAGAACTCACTCATTTGTGAAGGCAAATATAGTGCCAGAAGGTCGATAATGGCTTAGTAATATAGCCATAAAACCAGTTCTAGTGAAGACAACGATGGAGGTTCCAAGTGTGTTGGACATCATGGTTGCATGGTACGCAAACATCTCGCTCATGTGGTTCTAGAGAAACATTGAAGCTTCTAGTAAGTATTCTGGATTGGCAATGAAAATGAAAGAGGAGAAAAAAAAAAAAAAATGTAAATCCCATGCATCATAGAAAACATATGAGGTTATCTGTTAGGAAACCTTGAAGGCTTGACCAAGATTAGGTGGCATTGCACCACTAGTTATTGTTGCTTCAGTCCGTAATGAGACAGTGTGCATAACCTTCACGGCTTTCAGTGGGAACCTGTACATAAGCAAAAATAATTAATAATCCCATATTCCCATGTAAAACTGGAATTGTGTAGATCTACAACATGCATCCAAGTCAATTTCAATTTAACATACTTTGCTGGTGGTTAATCCCAAATCCAATTTCTTTGATGAAAAATAATTGCTAAAAAATAGGAAGATGTAGGATTCCTGTAGAAAACAAGAGCGACAAAGTGTATGGGAAACCCTCAGCAAAGAACAATTTCACGTAGAAAAATTTGTGAATAATTTGCTAGGCTGTGTTTTATAGCAGTTCCCACCCCTTCAAAACTGATTCTCAAGGTGCAAGATGTTATGGTATGGACAGCTTCTTCCAGCCACTGTAATTTACTGTTCATTTATGAAGAGAGAAAATGTAACTTACTTTCCATGAGCAGTTTCTCCAGAAAGCATAACAGCATCTGCACCCTCTCGGACGGCAATGGCAATGTCTGAGACCTCTGCTCTAGTTGGAGTTGGATGAACAATCATGCTTTCCAGCATATTGGTGGCCACAATAACAGCCTTCCCCATGCTACGACAAGTCCTTATTATCTCCTCCTACAGTTAGTCATTGATTTTAATGTCAGAAATAAAATGCCCCAACAGGGGATGACATTCTTGGCATTGCTCTTGTATTAGAAAAGAATACTACCTGCAGAAGTGGAACCTCCTCAATAGGAAGTTCTGCACCAAGATCGCCTCTTGCAACCATTGCCTAAAATAAGAAGAGTATGTATAACTTTCAGCATTTAGTACAAAATTACTGAGATAAAGTGGGCTCAAAACACACTTTCACACACAAATATTTTGCTTAAAGTCAAAGATGCAATGCAAGGATTCAGGTGATCACCCCATCAGATGCTGTGATAATTGAATGCAAATTCGGTATAGAGTCTGCACTTTCAATCTTTACAATTACATGTATATCTGCACCACACCCTGCAGTTCAATATGGAACAATGTTATATATGGTTAATCAAAAAAGCATATAAATTCGTATTTATTTCTAAGCATAAGATCTGAAACCAAGAGTTTACCTTTTAGATAATTCTTCAATTCATGCACTACTTGAGCATCTTTAACAAAGGAAACAGCATAGAAGTCAACTTTGTTGTCGACTCCAAATTTGATATCATCCCAATCCTTCTCTGTGAAAATCAATGCAAACAATTATGTCCATTAGCAAAATGAAACACCTCTTTACCATTTTAGAAGGGGAAATGTGGGTTGGGGGTGGTAGACAAAAAATTATCTTCAACTGTAAACTGCAAAATGCTAATTCCAGGTCCAACCAGTTATGGAAGGCAGTGTTGCACTCTTTCCTCGAACATTCAGATGCCGCCTAGACTTAAGCTCTCCTCCATCAACAACTTCACATTTCACTGAATCTTCTGTCTTTGATTTCACCATCAATGACATCATACCACCTAAAGATCATAAATTAAGAAGGTCAGTGGAGAATACAGACCATAGCAAGAAATAGGTTAGTAAGCCACAAAATTTTCCAGGTAAATAATCTGACCAAAAATCCTTGCAGAACACTTTAAATTTCACTCAATAATATATAAGAAACGACAGATCACTTAGTGTACCATCAACAAGAAGCATGTCACCCACTTCAACATCATTAACAAAATCATCATAGTTAACACTGACACTATCAGCTGTGCCAACCCCTCTCTGTATTGTAAAAGTGAATTCCTGCCCAGGTGTTAAATTGATTGGTTGTGGTAAGTCTCCACTCCTAACCTCTGGCCCCTGATAACAAAGAAAACTATATTTAACAAAGTACCAATGAAAATGAAAGTATCTTTTGAACAAGACTTCAAGTGAACTATAAGAAAAGTGGAATTACGTTTATTGTATCAACCGACTAAACTAACCTGGGGTAATAGCAGTATATAGAAGTTAGAAAAGAAACAATAATGGAAAACCTGCCTTGGTATCGAGCATGATTGCAATAACATTGTCTTTCGATTGTGCATTATATTCTTTGACCAAATCGATAACTTTTTGATGAGAATTGTGGTCCCCATGAGACATATTCAGACGAGCAACATTCATTCCAGCCTCAGCCAGCTTCCATATCATTTCCCTTGTGTTGGTTGAAGGACCAATGGTGCACACAATCTTGGTCTTGCGTCTAACAGTTGGCTTAGTCCACATGCTCACTGATGTGTCGCCTAATTGCTGAAGTCCCCTCAAATGCTGAAATTCCTCCGTTCTCTGCTCATAACCACAAACAAAGCTCTTGATTCATGCTTCCAACACTAATATCAATTGTATAATTCACCAATTCAACAAACAATTGCTAGGTGACTACTCTTGATAGCTTAAAAGATAGTTAAAATTCACAAAATATTATACGTGTAGAGAAACCTTCTGTTGTTCAAGCTTGGTTAAGTAATTTTTTTTTCCATTTTTCCAGTTCAAAATTAAGACATAATGAACAAATACAAAATTACCTTTACAAAATCATCAATTATACAATCTGACGTAAACGAAACAATGAATAAGAATATAAAATGTGTTTTCGCTTCTCATGCTCCGTCTAATTGTGGTGGAGTTCGTATATGTAGTAGTATTAATCCTAAATCAAATACTGAAATATCAAAACAAACTACACAAATCCTTCAACTTGCTTCTAAAATTTTCAAAACAAACAAACACATCATAACCAACTCTACTTAGCAAAATATTAGCATTATATCCATTTCTACATAATGAAAGAAAAAAATTCAGCTAGTAATTTTCCAGCATTTTCTTAGAAGACAAACAGCACGAACCTCAGGCTCGTCCTCGGGAGACACGGGGACAATCTCAGGCTCGGCACGTGTGGATTTCTGAGCCATAATTTGAGTGCTTTTACGAACAAGTGTAACTCTCTTCTTCCTCTCCTCACGTGCCAGCACTTTCGAAGCAAAGCTAGCAGGCTTCAGCTTCTCGGTAGCTCGCTCTTGCACGGATCCCGAGGCAGGACGCCAAAACGAGCTCTGGATCGATCGTGTAGCCACTACCTGAGCCATTGTTGAAATTACACTGGAGATATGTTGAAACGGAGCGTTTTGAGTTTGAGGATTTTTGTAGTTGCAGGGAGAGAGAGTGTGTGTATCGTTTTAAAATTTTGGAGAGTTTGGAGAAATCGCCGCTAAATTTGGCGGAAGTGTAGAGGAAGAGACAAGGAGGCCAGAGAACGAGAGAGGCGCTTAGTTTGTATCGAATAAACGGTTGTAGGTTTTGCATTTAATGAAATTTTGATAAGGATGTTCCCGGGTCGGGTCGGGTCGATTTTTTGAATTTTATGAGACCCAATCGGGGTCGGGTCGGCAGAAAAAAATAAATTTTTTTAATGAATTAATTATTTTGAAATATAAATATTTGTTATTTTATGTCTAAAAAATTATCATAAATATAAAGTTTTAATACAACAAAATAATAAACAAATGAAATAAAAGTAAAAACTTTAAAAATAATAATAAAATTTTTAGAAAAATAATATAAATATTATAGGGTCGGGTCGGGTTTTAGTATCAAACCCGTTGTCCAACCCGAAAATTCGGGTCCAATTGAAAATTTGCAATTTTTTTTAGACCCCCGCGAGTCGGGTTGCGGATTGACCCGACCATATGAACACCCCTTCCGTCAGAGAAATTTTTTAGGGAAATTTATAAAACTATCGCAAACAAATAAAAAATATTCCTTTCTCAAAATGGGGAATAATATTTGTTATTTATATTTTCAGTGTTTTCCGAAATATATATCGAAATTAATGTAAAATTTAGAAATCTGAAATTAAAATTTTAAATTTCCGGAATTTTATTTTATTTTATTTTTTTATTCAATATTTTAGATTTCCAAAGTTTTGATTTGAAATTTGGAAAAATGGACCATCCAAATCAATATTACATTTTGATGAAGAATGTGATATTAATTGACACTTTTGAAGTATGATAGATTAAAATGTACATTTGTCGTTGGAAACCGGTGGATGCTGACGATGAATTAGGTGAACCAACATGTTTCTAATTGGTCATGTTTTTATGTTCATTTATACTATTTTTTTTTTTTAAAACGTTAAAAATACCACCGTCAAATCATTCATTTCGGGTTTAAACAAAGCAGGTAAAATTCATCGTTGTCTCAGGCTTTTACAGGAAACATACTCTCTGTATTCGAATTCATGACCTTGAGGTGAGATCCTGAGCCCTACACCACCAAACCACTTCCATTATTACTCATTTAGACTATATTATATTTACATTTTCAAAAAAAAAAAAAAGACGAGAGTATTTTTACAATATCGTCAAATTACATGTAATTTTTTTTATTAAATACAATAGAGAGCATAGTTTGTATATTTGGCATTTGCAGATCCAAAAAGAATAATTTCTCAAAAAAAAAATAATATGAGACATACGAAAAATAATAACGTAATAATTTAGTTCGTGCAAAAGTCGTTATTATGATAAAAAAAAATTATTAAAAAATAAAAAAGTGATATTAAAATTTTAAACAATTATATTGTTGTTAATTTGGTCAAAATTTTATTATAAATTTAAAGAAATTTACCTTAATATTTATGCCAAGTGTAAAAAAGACCGAGAGGATGAAATAAAATGTCGTTTCTTTCCTTGAAACAAAGGCGACAAGTCGCCTTTCAAAAAAAGACAAAGGCGACATGTCTTTAATATGAAACCTTACTGAACGATAAGTCGTTTTCTTCAGAAGGCAAATCGTAATCTTATGAAAGTCAAATAAATAAATTCAACAAATCATTTTCTGCCACGTTAACCGTCACCAGAATTACTCAATACACCCGCATTATTAGATTCGCCACATCAGACCATCTATACGCGGGAAAATTCAGATCTCGATTAATTTGGCGCCACTACAGCCCTAACCCCTAAAAATGTATTTTCATTTCTCCCTGTCTCTTTCAATTTCTAAACCCAATTAGTTCTCACTTCTTACAAAATCTTATATTCAAATCAAAACGGCACCGTTCGATCACAAATAGAGATGGAAACGGAAGGCTTATCGGTGATTTGCGCCGGCCTCGGTATCATCGAAGAGGACGAAAGAGGAAACCGGATCGGATACTGTAAGGGCGAGCAGTGTTTAGGTAATTTTCGTCAACAAAAAAGATAAAATAAAAAGGTGAAAATTGAAAATTGAAAATTTTATCTAATTAATCTGATTTTTTCCTAATTGTTTTGACAGAGAATCTGAAGGATTTGCTGAGATTCTTGAGGCGTGATGATCCGCAGAAGCGAGAAGTATTTAAGCAAGTATGTAAATGGAGCATTGTGTCTAAAGACCTGATACCGATAATTGAACACTGTCAAGATGATCGCAATTTGGTCTTAAATGCTGGTAATTGCAATTTTTTTTTTTTTTTTTTTTTTTGCGTTCATTTATTTGGTTTATTGAGATAAAAGTAATAGTTAATTTTTTTTTTGAACTTTTTTTTCCTCTAAATTCTGCAGTGAAGGTATTGGTGTTCTTAACAATGCCTGTTGATCCTTCATCAAGTGATATCCCTCAACAGATTGAGTATCTTTGGGGACTGAAGTCTGCCATTACGTGCAGTGATACAGTCCCGGTGATTGTATCTCTTCTCGAAGGCCCACTAGAAAATTTAGAACGGTAAGGGTCTGTTTCTTGTCATGTCATTGTTTATAACACGAGCATATAAATTTGCAATTGTTAAATGGCAATAAATGTAAACCCTGGTTAGGATTTTTTCTATCTTACTAGCACCATTGCTGTAAGTTCATCTACTGGTAATATTTATTATTTAATTTTTAATTCAAAATGTAGAAACGTTAACATAAACAATCAAATTGATAACATACAATGCAAAAGTAGTGTTATGAGTTTTACAAAATTTGCTCACAGTTTTTTGTTCCATTGGTTTCACATGTTCTGCACTTGATATGTTATTTTTATTATCATTAATTCTGTTATTAATGAGTACTGTAATTATATACAGTGAAGCATTCACAGAGGATGACTGGAAGTTGGTCCAGTTAGTTATGACTTTATTTCGAAACATTCTTGCTGTCCAAGAAATTCCTTTGCAGCAGAAGGCTGGGGGTTCTGCCATTCAATTTCTATCACTGAGAGATAGATTTCTGGAACTTTTGTTTAACGAGAATGTAATGGATATAATCACTGTCATAACTCAGCATGTTGGCGGTTCTTGTGGTTATTTTCGGCAAGACAACCTGCTTTTATTGGAAACTTTCCACTACATCTTAGTGGGTCAGGATCCAGAGTTGATTGCCAAAGCTCATCAAAAGGGTTCCAAGGTGGATACTGGATACATTCATCATCATCATGACATCTTCTCCTTTTTCTTCTTCTTTTCCTTGGGCTTTCTTAATTTTTCCAGTAACTGCTATTTGAGATTTTCAAACCAGATTGCATAAGAAAAATAAAAATTAATAACCTGTCTACCAGATATATTTTGAGGAAGTTTATGAATTAGTTGAGTTGAGTTGCAGTCCAGGTTTAATCTGCTATTTACAAATCCAATAAGTAAATTTACTTTTTCATCTTTTAAATTGTTTGAGCTATGAAACTTCTATATATGGATTTCCATTTTTAATGTAGTCACTTAGTTGATTGATTATGTGAGTCTGTTAGTCTATTCTAATAACTTGTTATGTGCTAGATGGGCGGAGACACCAAAGATCCTCTTGATAGTCTGAAATCCATAA